>CANTUT010000031.1:610000-800372 GCA_947687605.1 Reutealis trisperma
TCATAACTCTAATACTAAATGTTGTTTTGAAATTTTATTTTCCTGTTTCAGGGTTTAAGGTTAAGGGGATTGTTACTTGTGGTACTGTGACTCTATTGCTTTCCTTAAGGTAATAAACGTTTGAATTGTTTGACTTATATTTGGACTATTTTCTTGCTGTGACATAAATATTAATATTAATAATTATTAGTTACCAATGTGATTCCTAGACCTATTCTTTACAAATGTCTAATGAGAGCAATGAGACTGGATCCATTGGTAGCAATGCCAATGTATCCAGTCCTTCTGGTGAAAGTCTTACTAATACTCAACCTAATATGGTGGAAGTAACTCAAGAAGCAACAGCTTCTACATCACAACCAACTAAGAAAAGGAGACAAATAGAGAGCAAATCTCTTGTCTGGGACCACTTTACTAAACAACATAACTCTGAGGGTAAGGTCATAAGTGCCACATGTAACTATTGTGTTGAGTCTTATGCTTGTGATCTTAAAACCAATGACACTTTTAGTTTGAGAAATCATATGTTGAAATACTTAAAATATCTTTCAAGTAAAGATATTAGAAAAAAATTATTGACCTTTCACCTGCTACTCCTAATTTTGTGAATTTAATTAGGGGGCTGAGGGAGTAGTTACTTTAGGGACTTAGAAATTTTTCCAAGATGCCATTAGGGATGCTTTTGCTTATATGATAATTGTTGATGAGCTCCATTTTAAATTTATAGAAAGGGAGGGTTTTAGGTACTTTATCAATACTATATGTCCTATGTTTATAATCCCATCTAAAAGGACTGTAACTAGGGACTGTTTTAACAAGTATTTGAATGAATTAAAAACTTTTATTAAGTCTCATTCTCAAATGGTCAGTCTTACTACTGATATTTAGACTAGTGTCCAAAAGATAAATTATATGTGTTTGACTACCCATTTTATTAATGATAAGTGGAAGCTTCATAAAAAATCTTATCTTTTATTCCTATGTCAAGTCACATGGGTATATTGGTAAAGCCATTGAAAAATATTTGCTTGATTGGGCCTTAGCAATATCTTCACAATAATTGTTGACAATGCAAGCTCTAATGATGTTGCTATTTCTTTTTTAAAGAAAAGAATGCTTAATTGGAGTGAAAGTATATCTAACTGTAAGTATTTGCACATGAGATGTATTGCTCATATTTTGAATTTGATAGTCACAGATGGGTAAAAAGAGGTTAACCCATTTGCTAAGAAAGTTAGATATTGTGTTAAGTATATTAGAAACTCACCTACCAGATTGAGAAAATTTAAAGAAATTTCAAAAATGATTGATATTCAATATAAAGCATCTCTTTGTCTAGTTGTTCAACTAGGTGGAACTCCACCTACTTGGTGCTCAAAACAGCATATGAATATGGAAAATCTTTTAAAAGAAATAAGGAACAAGATTCCTCAATTAGTTCATATTTAGGTCATAACAATTTACCTAATATTACTTATTGGTGTACTTCTATAAAGATGTCTAATTTCTTAGAGCATTTTTATAATATGACACTTAGAATATTAGAATCTCTTTATGTGACTATTAACACTTTCTTTTCTAAAATATATGAGGTCCACTTTATGTTGAAATCACTATGTTCTAGTGATGACTTGGACCTTGCTTTGTTAGGCCAAAATATGAAAAGTAAGTATGAAAAATGCTAGGAGATCCTGAAAATATGAAGAAGTTAATTTTCTTTGCAAGTGTTTTAGGCCTAGGGAGAAAGTTGAATACATGGAGTATTCATTTGAATAAATGTATGGCTCAGACCTAAATGAAAGTCTATTTGCTGGGATTAAAAAAGATATTATTGATCTATTTAATGAATCTTACAAATGTATAACTCTAAAAGTCCCTCTCAATCATATTCACAATTCCAATCATCCCAATCACAATCTAATTCTTCTTCCATTTCTAGAACATCTTTACTAAAGTCCAAATTTAAATAACATAAAATGAAAATGGGAATTGGTGGGGGCACAAAATGAGCTTCAAATTTATCTTAGTGAATTAATAATGATGGAGGACAATCTTGATTTATTGAAGGGTGGAAGCTCAATTCAGATAGGTTCCTTATGTTGTCTAGACTAGTTAGGGATGTGCTTGCTATTCCTATTAGTATTGTGGCTTTTGAGAGTGCTTTTAGCATAGGAAGAGAGTTCTGGATTGTTTTAGGAGTTTTTTAACTCTTAAGATAGTGAAAGCACTGATATGTTATCAAGATTAGCTTAGGGTTTCAAATAAGCCAATATTTATTAAGGAGTCCTTTGATGAGCTGGAAAGTCTTGAAAAATGTGCTAATATTTTATCTATTTTTTTTTTATGTATTCTGCTGACATTCTGTGAATTGGTAATGTTTGTATTAAATTACATGTTAATGTTGTAGAATTGCCAAATGTGAAATTGACTACTCTATTGCTGGCTCAAGCTAACAGTCTTTCTGATGTCATTTTCTGCTTCTTTTTATTCCTCTGTTATTTGATTATGTTTTATTATATTTGGTGGAGGCCTTTGACTGACATAATTCTATATGTCACTATACCGATGTAGACATAATTTTTTTTTTTTTTGCATATACCCCTTATTTTTTGTGCATATCAAAGTTTGATTTACTTGACTGGGTAGTTGCTACTAGTTTTGCATTGGCAGCCTATACTTCAGCTAGCTCTTCATTTTTTTGGGAAAATTTTGTAATGTTCTCTAATCTTATTATATTTCTGTGACTCTGTTTAATGCTACATTGCTACTTGCTTTTATGTCTTGCTTGCTGCTGTTTGTGAAATTGGAGGTAGAGGTAGGCTATTATTTTTGCAATCCTTTCACCTCTGGTAAGTTTTGTTAGTATTGAAAATTGACTTTGGCATTATGGTAAGCTTTGTTTTGTTGTTATGTTTTCTGACTGGGCAATGATGTGATTCAAACTGCTTTGATTGCTGGGATTGAATTATTGTCATGTGCTAACTTATTGAGGCAATCCTTGCTTGTTTGCAGCTAGTTAATATGACTATATTTCATCACTGAGCCTTTTGTTTTGTGTATTTTTGTTTTTTATTTGGACAATGATGAAAATTCCATCCCTGCTAAAATTGAATGAATACATATGTTGAGTTAAATACTGCCATGGCAAAAAATGTTAAATGGTTTACAATTTGACAATGCAGCCATATTGACTTGACCATATTCTACATGAATTTGAAAACTAAATCTAAGCCCACAATTTATTTTCATAAATACAGTTTGTTAATTTGCTATAAATAAACTAACTATTTGTATTTGTTTTGCAGAGATTTGATAATATACTTTAAATTGACTGATTATACTGTTTACAGTATACTTTTATTTTTGTAAATTGGGGGGCGGGGGGTGTGGGGTGGAGCATTAAATTTGATGAAATTGTGAATGTAATATTTAAAGCTCCTGTTTTATATTTTTATAGTTTGTTTTATTTAGTAGTATTAGGTTGTTAACTAAATATTTATTTTTATTTTCAGTTAAGTTATTAATTTATTTAAATTTCCTAAAGTATATATTTTAATTTTTCAGTTTATTTACTTTGTAGTAAAGTTAAAATATGCAGTTGTAACTTATAACAATTTGGAAACTAAATAAATTAGCAACTTGTTTATTTTTAATTTTTCAATTTTTTTAATCTAAAAAAAGGAATTTGGAAACTGAATAAAAAAGCCCATTAAAAAAGGGCCCAATAGATAGGCCTAGACTAAAATTAAAAACCGAAATCGATCCAAACCGATAGACTATTACGATTAAAATTAATTCGGTTTTTTTGCTAAATTAGATGCAGTTCAGTTGCCATTTCTAATAAATTTCGGTTGGTTAGTTTCGTCTATTCAAGGACTAAATCGACCGATGCTCACCCCTCAATGTGTCCAAAATTAATGAGTTTAAAGGTTAAATTGGACATATTAAAAGTATAAGGTGCCATACCACTTTTTTGACAAAATTCATATGCCAAAAGCATTTGGCCAAACAAACAACTTAAATATCAAAATTGAAACACATTTTTGCATTGCATACTTATATGGGAGAGCTAAGTTGCAAGGAAACGAAAACTAAAAATGCAATACGAAGCGATATGATTTGAGGATACACCAATTTCTAAAAATATAGGATATGAAATAATGGTAAAATGTTATATAAAAAATATATATTTTACATATAAAAAGGTATAAATATTTCATTATAAATATTTTATTATCAATTATGTTACTTTATTAATTTTAATAATCTCTTAATAAAACTGAGAAAATATCATAATATAATTAACTAATTAAAATAATTGAATATAATATTTTTCTAAAATCTTTCTAAATAATCATCCATAATAAGTTATAATATTAAAAAAAATCATTTGTAATTAATTTTCTTCTTCATTATCTTTATCACTGTCAACATTATTATTAAAAATTATAGTTTCCAATTAAATTCTACTGTTATTCTTTTTTTTTTTTTTAGTCTACTGTTATTTTTATTTTCCTATCAAGATTAATTAGTTCTCAATTAAGTTTTTTTAAGGTGTTCAACAAGTTTCTTCTAAACTTTCGTAAGTTTCCTAAATGTTTTAAATTCAAAAAAAAATAATGGGAAACTTTTTTTAAGTTTATAAAATATTTCTTAAAAGTTTCCAAGAGTTTTAGTGTTTGAAACGTGTGTGACACAGAAATATTAAATTTATAGAGATTTCCGTGCAACTTTATGGGAGAGTAACCAACTCGCGTGTTGCTTATATAAGCGTAATCCCATACGGCCACAGAGCAGTAAAACCCACTGTAGGACACCATTCTCGGCGAAACTTTTGAATCTTTAATATTTATCGAAACTCATACTAGAACATCATAATGGAGAATACTGCGAGATGGGCCTGAAACATGAAGGGAAGTAAAGTGTAATCGATGAGGCATTTAATCGAACAGCTTGCCTGCATAACGATATTATTTACACATAAATGAATAATGCTTTACCTGTGCAGTTACTCTATAATTCATATTATAAAATTTTTAAAGATTATATATATTATAAGAAATGAATTAAGATAAATAGAATATAATTTAATCATTAAAGAAGTGCAAAATAATAAGTTAGATAAATTTTATTAATAATTAATAAAGATTTTATATTAATTTATTATGATTGTTTTCAATTTCAGCATTAATATTAAATGTTTTATTAAACATATTACATCATGAATGAATTCTTTTTTTTTTTTCTTTCTGTGAAATGGAAAAAGAAAGAATTGGAATTAATTACTATATTTCTTGAAATATATCTTTCTTTGATCCAGATTAATTTATATTGATATTTTTAAATTTTGCCATCTCTAAATTTTGTAGGTGGGTTATTATTTTTCCTATCAACTCATTTGTCACAAACACAATAAAAAATATTCATAGATAATGTTTAATATTGATAATGTATTTTTCTAATTATTTTATATATTTTTGTTATTAATGTTGATAATATATACACTTGTATCCTTAGCATGTAGTGTTCATTTTTAAAAAAAAATTGTTATCTCATGTAATTTGTGTTCTATCACAATACCGACAAAACTCTTCCAAATGCTGGCTAGAAGACTTGAATTCCATTATTCCAATTCCTCCATCTTAATTAGCATGAAAAGGTATTTTTTCTGTTTCAAAATACATATTATTTTAGAGGTTTTATTTTTACTTCAAAATATATTTTTTAGAATTTTAAGAAAATATTTATTATTTTTTTAACTTTATGCTCCTTATTCCTCTACTAAAAACTTGTATTAATTATTTTTTTTCTATATCAAAATTAAAAAAAAAAGAAGATATTTTAATTTTTTTACCTTAGAATTATAATAATTTAATAACTTTTTAATCTGTGTTGGTCAAATATTTTAGAACAAATAGAATACTATTATTGAGTGAGTTAAGTTGTTACTTGTTTGTGGCATTTTATTAACATAGATGTAAGAACATATATATATATATATATATATATATATATATATATATATACATGCACGCCCGTGCGCGCATTAAAATAAGAATAACTATTCTCTTTCAATAATTCTCGTCAACTTAGTGAAAACTCTAATTATAATAAGAGATAGAAGGCAATTTGAAACTATCCAAATGATTCCAACCCTACACGACCCTATAATAAACTGGGTAAAACCTGCCCTATAGATAGGAAGAGGATGGTTAATGTCTAGGGTGTACATCGATCAATTCAGTTTGATTTAATTTGAAAATCCAAAAGACTAAAATTCATAAAAATTCGAAATTGATCAGAACCAAATAAGTCTTTTAAGCTGAATTTTAAACTATGGTTTGGTTTAGTTTGGTTCGGTGAGAAATTGATTTTTTTAAATTCGGTTTTATTTTTATATATAAAATAATATATAAATAATGTATAAAATATATAAAATAAAAATAATATTAAAAATATTAAAAATATGTATTTAGATATATAGTTATTAAAATATATTTAAATATCATTTTTCGATCAGATCGATTTTCAAACCTATAAAATCGAACCAAAAATCAAAAATTAAAAATTTTCAAAATCTCAAACCAAACCTTATAACTGACTATTTAATATTCAGATTAAATATATAATTTCAGTTTAATTCGGTTAAAAAAATCGATTGGGTTCGATTTTTGCAGATCCCTAATTTATGCCATACTCACCCTAAACTCAACTCATCATATATTAATTTTTAAATTTTGTTAATATAAATATTATATTATTACTTATAAAAATACATAATATTATCATAATTAATTTTTAAATAAATAATTTTGCCATATTGATTGCCATTTTAATTACTTGAATATAGGATTGAACTAAAATTTATAACTTGTAACTATAAAATAAATCAAAATCAACAAGCTTAATACAAATACAAGCATAATTATATTGTGGATGCGTGATATTTGTCAGTTTTTTCTATATTTTGACTTTTGTATCTTTCATTAATTAATAGTGTTTGAATAAATAATTTTTTTATTATTAGTCAAAATTTCTTATAATTTTTTTTTGTCAAATAAATAGATCTCATTAAAAAGACTCGGTGTCCAATGCAGTACAAACATGTATTACAATACAAATATGGATTTAGGTCCAATGCAGTACAAATATGCATTACAATATTCAAAAAAGTCCAACTAAGAAATACAGATATGGATTTAGGTCCAATACACTACAAATATACATTACAATATTCAGGAAAGTCCAACTAGAAAATACAAATATGGACTTAGGCTGTATTTAGGATTGCATTTAAAAAAGCAATTTTTAACAAAATTTTTTAAGTAAAAATAAATAAAGTGATTTTTTTTCAAAAGTAAATTTGAAAAAGTAATTTATAAAAAAATAATAAAAATCAATCTAAAAAATAAAAAAATTCTATAAGCAATTTTTTAACTCCTAACAATAATCCTAAATACACTCGTACAATCCATGGTAAAATTGTCCGAAAAGAGGCTTTGACAATGTATTTCAAGCCCAAGAATATCATGGCCCAATGGCCTACACAAATTATTAAAAACCCATACACTCTCCACTTTTCCTTATTCCTTCCACAACTTTCTACTTTCTCGATCATCACTGTTGATGATCAAGGGAAGAGAGAAACGCACTGAAGCATAGGGTTGCAATTGAACCAAATAAAAAAACTTTGCACTGCTGGAGCACAAACCAAACACACCTCATATTTACATATTTGTAAATTGGCCAAGATCTAAAGAAAGTACCATCCATAACCAAATTTGCCCTGGCTGAAGACAAATAAGATTTTCGTCCATGGTATAGGAGCTCAAAAGAGAAAAGGAATCATAGGGGGCCCCCCTATAAGTTGAAAATCCATTACCCCAGTTGCTATAAGAATGTTGTTAATTAACCTTTGCATATTTGAACAACTTCAATTAATTCTGTCTTTTTTTTTTTTTAATATAAAAATTAATATGATCTTTATAAAGTTCTTTTTCTGAGTGAAATTCAATAGGATCCAAAGATACCATGTTTTCATCCATAAAATCCTAAGTGCATGGATCAATCGAAAGTTCAATTCTATCTGAATTATCCATAGAATGAAAAATAAGAATAAAAGTAGATATTCCTTTTGGTGGCCGGAGTCACCGGAAATAACTCTAACGGAAACTTTAAAAAGGAGGATGATAATTTTAGAGAGAAAGGCTTCAAGAGAGAGAGTGTTTAAAAAAACAATAGGGAATCTTTTCATATAAAAAAATTTAAATTGAAACATTGTTGTTTTGAATGGTAAAAAAAAAAGTTCACATTTTACTCAGTAAAAAATTTCACAGTTAATTTAAAGATTTTTTCACTTTATATTGCTTTTTATATACAAAGTCATGCTCTCATAATTAAGGGAAGTGGCTGGGACAGAGGAACATTGAAATTTTTTCCTTTTTGAGTGATTTTTATCAAAGCCAAGTCGCTTTTCCTTATTTGGAATCACTATTTTGTCTCAAGGTGCATAGGCCCGGGACTGTTTCTTTTTTTTTTTTTTCCAAATTAAGACGGGACTTTTTTGGCAAAAAAAAAAAAAAGCTTTGGCCTGTTCGACATGGCTGCAAGATGTGATTGAATCCCTCCCTTCAACTCATCAACTGCTGATTTTAAATACATCATCATCAATGAGTTGGCAGGAAAAAAAACAAAAATCATCATCATCAATAATTTTACAAATTGAAATAAATTGAATTCAGATTATGTAATGGTGATTTGATGGATTAGTTAATAAAAAGTTGCGTTAATTAATACAATAAATTACTCTATAAATATTATAATGCAATATTAATTAAATTTAGTGATAAATCAAATCTTATAATATATGAATGAATTCATATGAGAAAAATATAGAATATATTTATTTTTATTTGCTACTTGGTATAAAATCTATAATTTTTTAAAAAACTTATTAATTTTTGCTGATATATTTTTTTTTTGAAATTAATTATTATTTGCATCAACGTCATTGATTATATATATATATATATATATAAAAGTGGGAGAATGCAACTACAATATGACATTAACTAATAAAATACAGATTTATGCATATTTATTAACTTGTATGCTTATAGGTATAAATTTGATTTGATTTTATTATTTTTCGTTTTCTTTTTTTTTTAATTTTGTGAGTTTTCTTTAATATAAGTTTTTATATTTTTTTTTATGAAATTTTTGGATTTGAATTTTTTATTAGTTTTCAAGTAATCAAGCTTATTGAAAAATATTAAAATTCATTTGAGGCTACAAATAGCTAACAAATAGAACGTATTTTTCAATCAATGTGCTAGATCTAATACCGTATCAACACAATTAAAGTTATTGAACAATATGTCTAATGAACATAATTGAAAATTATCAGAAAAAATTTAAATCAATTTTGAATTTTGGTATTTCTTAATGTATGATTTTATATTTTTAATTTCAAAATCAAAATATATTTTTATCAATATGAATAAAACATTCATCTATTTTTTCTCAAAAAAAATAATAATAAACTTGATGTGGTAAGATACTAATATTACTTAAAACATAACTTTTTATTAATTAATTTTTTCACATTAAGACTTAATATGATAATAAATACATAAATAATCTGAATAAAAAACTCGAATCACACTTCTTAATATTAAAAAAATTAATTATTTTTTATTTTATAAATTTTCTTAATCTCTAATATTTTTTTATAACTTTAATTTTAATAAATATTGTGATACTTTAAAGTACTCCCTCCATTCCTTGGCATTTTCTAAAGAATTTTTTTCTAAATTATCAGTCATTTTTGAAAAAAAAAAATTAAATATTCTTTTTCTAATTTTTTCCTTATCTTATCCTTGTTAATATCTATTGGATAATGGATAGTTAGAATAAGAAATGATTATTAAGTTCAATTTGATTATTTCCAAAAAGAGGTATTTTAATGTTTCTATTCCTAAAACTTGGTCTAATTAATAGTATCTTTTAATATCACTAAATTAAAAACAAACAAACAGATAGTTAATCGGTTACTAAATTATTAATCTAATAACTAATAGTAATTTTTCTTATTTTTACAAAATAATTAATCTTCCCAAAATATAATAGTGCGTGCAGCTTCAGAATATCAAATGGAAAGATTTTTTTTTTTCAAAATAAATAAATACTGCGCCAGTGGGCTAACCAGAAGAAACAATAATCGTGATAGAATGACAGCCCATGAAATTGGACATTCCGACACGCTACGCTACACGTAACCATAAACCAGTGAGAATTGAGCAACCTTTGAATGTGGTGGTGATTTAAGATTCTAAAATTCAATTTTCTGTTTTTTGTCGTTGAAATTAAAAATCCACAAAGAAAAAAAATCCAAACTTTGCCTTAACAACTTGGAACTGGAAACCAGGACACGCCAATAACTCTACTCCATTTATAGTTTCTTGGCTGTTTTAGACTCGGCAGAACTTCAACTAATTAATTCTTTATTCAAAACTCATTAAAATAATAGGTCTCATACCCATATATCAGTATCATTGTGTTACTGTGTATACCTCAATTCAACAACTGTCTCTGATTCTTTATTGGCCTGGTAAGTATTATTTTATTCTCTTTTATTTTTCTTTCCATCTGGGTTCTGTTTGGTTTAGGAGAAAATTGAGGAAAAAGAGAATTTTAGTCTTAATTTGTTGACTGGTATAATATTACTGTTCATTCTTATTTATGTTTGTGAATTGAGGTCAGCAATTGTTTATACTGGGTTTTGGGTGTGAATTTGGAAGATCAATTTATTTTATTAAATATATTTTGTTATTGAGTTTCTGGCTTTTACTGATATCTGCTGTGTCTGGATTGTGATTGCTAGAGCAGGTTCTTTGTTAGTTTTCCTATGTTTCTTGCAAAAAGGGTTGTGATTTTGCTAGTTTTAAAGCCGTATTTGGATGAGTTATGAAAATCTCGGATTCACCATTTTGCCTGCCATTGGTCTAATTCTTGATTATATTGATAATTTATAGGTGTCTATTGCTTGAATGGCGGCAATATTGGCTTCACACAGCTGTAATTGCGGTCATGTTGATATGATGAATCAAGAAAGGGCATTGAACAATCTCAGTTTTTCCAGCTTAATTTCAAACCCCTTTGCAAAGTTTGAAAGGCAAAGATGCAATCCACAGTCAAGGCATTTGAGGTTTCAAGTGGAAATGGGACAAACTGAATCACCAGCCTCAAGTTTAGGTGCCAAGGGCAATGGTCGAGTAGTTAAAATGGTACCTGCAAGTGAGGTGGTGAAGAGAAAAACTCCTAATGGTAAAGAAGTAAAGATAGTGAATGGTACGAAGCAGGTTGTTAATGGAGCTAGTGTAATTAAGAGAGATACTGGTGCTGCGCTTGTTAAGACTTCAAGGTATAGGCAGACGGACAAACTTCCACTGTTGGAGGATTTAAAGGTTCTGCCCTCTGATGAAGGTTTCAGTTGGGCAAATGAGAATTATAACAACTTGCAGAGAACAATTGATGTTTGGTCCTTCGTTCTTTCTTTGCGTGTTCGTGTGCTATTCGATAACGCTAAATGGGCATATTTGGGAGGATTCTCAGAAGATAAACAGGTGCTTTTTATAGTCCATGCTACTAAGACTATTATAAGATGTTCCCTAAAATTGAAGAAAGACTGTTACAAGATGTTGCTGTCATACATTTTACCATCATGTGCTATTATACATGTTACAAGACTATTACAAGATGCTGCTGTCATACATGTTTATTGTATTTCAGCTATCATTTTGCTCAACTATATGTGAATTCCTTTTTGTTTGAGATGGGTATTTTTGTTTAGCTTTTGTTTCTATGTTCTTTCTTATTCAGAAAATACGAAGGCGAAAAACTGCTTCGTGGCTACGGGAGCAAGTATTGCAGTTAGGTCCAACTTTTATCAAACTTGGACAGTTATCTTCAACAAGGTCAGATCTATTTCCCCGCGAGTTTGTGGATGAGCTTGCCAAGTTGCAGGTATCTCTTGATCTCATTTTGTACTAACTTGAATCAGCTTTGGCATATCATGGCATAATCATGTTTCTGTGTGAATATCACAGCAGTTCCATACTTTTTAGTTTTATTATGTTCGTTTTTGTCATATAATTTTATGTGATTCTTATACTATATATTCCAGGATAGGGTCCCTGCCTTCTCATCAGAGAAGGCAAGAAGCTTCATTGAGAGTGAACTGGGAGCTTCTGTTGATATACTCTTCAAGGAGTTTGAGGACAGGCCAATTGCTGCAGCTAGTCTTGGTCAGGTGTTTGATTTATGTTTACTTGTTGTAGTTTCTTTGGTCACATTTAATTCACTGTGAAGAAGTTTCTTAATTCTAATTCTACTTTCATTTGCTTAAAAAAAGAAAATGATATTATGATATTTGTCAATGTGATATTAAAAGAAGCACTGAGAAGAAAAGGTCATCCTTGTACACAAGGCTTTCCATTTTACTTAAAAGAAAATCTGGGTTAGAAAACAAAATTGTCTTTGAAGGAAAGTGTCTGCTTTCCAGCTAAATTAAGAGCAGAACATGCAGAACACCTATCTTACTTGCTTTTATTTGCTCTTTAAAGGAATTAATTAGGAACTGGTTGAGACCATTGATTTTTTTTTTTTTTTGAGTGATTATCTTTATTAAAACTAAGTTGCTTTTGCTGATTGGAATCAGTATTTTGTCTTCAGGTGCATCGAGCTATTCTGCATAATGGAGAGAAAGTGGTAGTTAAAGTTCAGAGGCCTGGTCTTAAGAAGCTTTTTGACATTGATTTGCGTGAGTAACGAAGTATTATATATTTTTCCCCATATTGACATTATTGGCCTAGTACTTTCTTATAAAACTCAACTCAACTCAACTCAGCTCAACTCCGCCTTAATCCCAAAACTAACTAGGATTAGCTGTATAGATTCTTTATTTCCACTGTAGAGGATTTTGGGCTATGTCCTCAAATAGGTGTAATGCCTCTAGTACTTACTTATATAGGCCAAAAAAATAAAAAAAGGTAATTTGTTGTGGTTTCTTCATGGAGTATAAGTTTACCTATCAAAACTTGTAGTTTAAATTCTCTCTAATTTTATGCTTCTTTCATCCAGGTAATTTAAAGCTAGTTGCAGAATATTTTCAGAAAAGCGAAACTTTTGGTGGCCCAACTAGAGATTGGATTGGTATATATGAAGAATGTGCTAAGTAAGTCATAACCATTTATTAGTTGTTGCTTTAGATTCTAAAGATCATAATTATGAAGCATTAATATTAACATATAATATGCAATCACGTTTCATGTTTATGGTAAAGTTCAACGTTCATGTTGGTCCCCTTATGGTATTCTGTCAGTTTCATACTAAATTTTTTATCTTCATCAAATATACTCTAGTGAAGCATTGCTTTTTTTTTTTTGGGTTTGTCTTTTTGTGATGAACATTATATTTCTCTCTATTCAATTCAGTGTTTATGTTATTTTCAGGATTTTGTATCAAGAGATTGACTATATTAATGAAGGAAAAAATGCCGACAAATTCCGCCGAGATTTTCGGAATATAAAGTGGGTCCGGGTACCTGTATGTTTCTTGCTACTAGCCTTTTCAAATAATTTTTCCCTTTCACCTCATTGCCTGCAATCATGAATATGTATTAGTTACTGAAAGTTCTACAGTATGACTAATGCTCATTTGAAAACCCATTCTCCCTTTGTAGCTGGTATTTTGGGATTACACTGCCACAAAGGTGCTGACATTGGAGTATGTACCAGGTTTCTATCTGAACCAATATGTTTCTTTAACTTGTGGATGATATCCACCAACACTATAAAACAATGAAGTCTTATATTTAGGAACTTCAGCAGCAGTTTTGAGATGGCGTCAATTACATTATTAACTCTTATATGCAGGTGTTAAGATAAATCAGATTGATGTGCTGGATTCACGAGGTTATAATCGTTCTAGAATTGCATCACGGGCAATTGAGTCATACTTGATTCAGGTACATTAACACAAGCTGATGACTGTAAAATATATAATCCCAATTATTTCCCGTGTACCTCTTTTCTTTAGATTATTATTTGATGATAGGATTGGCTACCCTGAATACTTTATAACAATTGCTTGATGTACAAAATAATTCAGATTTTGAAAACTGGTTTCTTTCATGCGGATCCTCATCCTGGCAATCTTGCTGTTGATGTGGATGAAGCACTCATCTATTATGACTTTGGCATGATGGGAGAGATAAAGTCTTTCACTCGTCAGAGGTTGCTTGAACTTTTCTATTCAGTTTATGAGAAAGATGCAAAAAAGGTTCATATTCCAACTTTTGATACTGTTCTTTCTTTTCCATGGTATTAAATATTTAATAGGATATGAATATATATATATATATATATATATATATATATATATATATATATATGTCATTAACATGTTATGACCATGCTTTGTTTCTCAACCTCTACTGTGTCACATATATAGTCCCCCTATTAGTTGTATCCTTACACCAATAGTTTCTTGAAAATTTTGGCAGCAGGGAGGAGCAGGTGGAGATATTTGAGTTATAGCATGTCAATGAGCTGAAGTTAGATAATAGTAGGAAAATTAGTTTGTAGAGTCTTGATTCATGGCATTAGTTCCTAGGCAAAAACCAGAGGTTTATAATGATGGTGCATGTTTATCTTCATGCTAACAGTCTCAAAAGTCACTTAAATAATAATAATAATAAAAAAAAGTAAGATCAATATAAATATATAATGGAACTACAGTGTTGATAGTAAAATGGTCTCTGTTCTGTTTATGAAAGCCAAAATCACTGAGCAATGACATATGATATTCTGATGTATGTCTTAAAAATTGTTGGAAAATATAATCCCACATAGGAAAAGTATAAGAATATAAAGTGGAATATATGTGGAGCAGATTGGATCTTAGCACAAGCCAATTGGTTTTGTGCAAGCTGAGGTTCCAACCTCGCTTATATGGCTATTGATATTATTTGGCCCAACACTCTCAAGGCCCATGGAATTTCTACATAAATCATCTCATTTTTCCTTTTTGTTTTTTGAACCAATTATTCTATTCATTTCAAAACCTACTAAAGTAGAGGCTAGCTTACTACAAACACTTAAACATGAGAAGAAGCTATCAAACCTTGCAAGAAGCTGTAAAGAACAAGACCCCCGATAAAGACATTCATCAAAATGAAAAAGTCTAGGAGTAAGAACAAAAGACCCCTAAATATAAATTTGCATCTCAGCATCCCAAGTTCATTTCAAACATGGGTTTGATCAAGTCTCTCTATCACCAAAATGGGCTCACTCAACTCCCTAATTATTTTCATCTCATTCTCTTTTATTAATGGTTCAAATTTTGTTATCTTTCTCAATCATTCAATTCTTTCACAAAAATATATGGCTGGATTTCTTTTTACAAGTCTTGGGATAGATATACACATAAAATTGAACATGTTTAAGTGAAACGCAATATGTACTAGTACCAGCAGTAAATATGAAACTAAAGCTGCCATGTTTAAAACTTAGTTCCAAGAACTTAAAGAAAGACGCAATATCAAAAGATTCAGAAGTACAGCAAATTCCAATTTCTGCAAATTTCTATCAGCTCTTCTTTCTCTCTTTTTACTTATTTGCAGGTTATCAATTAGTTCTGTCTTTGACCTCAGGGGAAATCCTTTGTACTAGGCTATCATATGCCTTGAAATTTTATTGTAAATCGAAGTATTCCTCTGTCCCAATGCAATATGTTATAGGTGCATCAAGCCAATTTAAACTTGTAACATAGTATTTTTTGGTGATGGGCTTTGCGCACCAAAATTATCCTTCCTAATACTGAACCGATCCATCATTTCACTGTTAGTAACCCATATCTCATGTCTTTTATTTTATTTTATTTTTTTCATCCTCAAGCCCTTTGAACAGTTGCACATTCACGACTATGCAACTGAAGTGATGGAGAAGCTTTAATGCCTCAATTCTCTTGTCCTTGCTTTATTACTCGAACTGACAACCATCTGTCATGCAGGTTATGCGAAGCCTCATAGATCTTGAAGCACTTCAACCCACTGGAGATTTATCATCAGTATGTGTCATACTAAAAAGTCAATATTTGGGGAAAATGGTTGCTTAGTGGCTTGTAAATGGTTTTCAAAACAGTTGATAGTAATAATGTTGTTAGTACTTTTATTTCGGTATTTGCTTAGGTGAGGAGATCTGTGCAGTTCTTCCTGGACAATTTATTGGGCCAGACACCTGATCAGCAGGAGACTTTGGCTGCAATTGGAGAGGTATGCGTCAACAAAAGGCTGAGACATCATTTAGCATCTATATAAGAATGTTAATGATAATCCAGGACATAATCCTTTATGCTATGTTTGGTTGGAGGATGTGAAATAGGAGGGAAGGAAATACTCTTATTTGGAAGAAGGGATGGTATTTTACATCTTTGCTCTGCATTTTTTAGTAGGAAGAATGTAACTGGAAATTATTAAAATTATTCCCACTATCTGGTTTTGTTGGGTTCAGGAGTAAGGAAGATCACTTTTCTTTCATGGGTATCTGTCTATAAAAACAAAGGAAATGACACTTCCTTATCCCGTTTCCCATCCCCAAGTTCCTTCCTTCCATCCTTACCCTCAAACAACATTGTGATTACACTTGTGTCATTTTAGTAAATGGAAAAACTTAACAGTTTAAGGCTACATAACTTTACAAGTCAAAATCATTACATTATGCAAGTTGGATAATTTTACAACATTATTAGGTGCATGTAGTACTTTATTATCTAGAGCAACCATAAATGATAACTCATTTTTCCTCTGGACATTTTTTATGATCCTTCAATGATTTACAATTAACAATCCAGTGTGTTTTATTTTTCTATCCTTTTTATCGTGCAGGATTTATTTGCAATAGCTCAGGATCAACCATTTCGGTTTCCATCAACCTTTACATTTGTTATGAGAGCATTTTCAACGCTTGAAGGTTCTCTTTCTCTGCTTTCTGTACTTCTCTACAGAAAAAGGACGAAAAGAAACATTCCATGCCAAATTATAGTCACAGAATGTCATCTTTTAGCCAATTTTGAGTGACCAGCCTGGTTTATGTTTTTAAATATGTTGCCGAAATCATCTTGTAAAAGTTCTGTATATTCTTGTATTTCTATGAACCTTGGAAGTGATAACTACAATTACATCCGTGCAATCCTTCTTTTCTTTTTCTTCCTAATATTGCTTTCTTACAGGCATCGGCTACATTCTTGATCCAGATTTTTCCTTTGTGAAGATCGCTGCCCCTTATGCACAGGTTTCATACGTTTTCCTGGCTCCTTCAAACTTGACAAGCTTCTGCTTTCATGGTTCCAATTCACTGATGTTTTGCCCCACTTGCAGGAACTTTTAGATCTAAGAAACCAGAGACGTTCAGGAGCACAACTGGTGGAAAAAATGAGGAAACAAGCTAACGATGTATTTGCCTTTTACTCGTATATATTTGACTGTAGAATATACATGGCCATTTATTGAGAGCGTTTGCATGTTGTTTCAGGCCAGAAGTTCTACATGGCCATTTATTTGACTATAGAATATACATGGCCATTTACTGAGAGCATTTGCATGTTGTTTCAGGCCAGAAGTTCTACCATGTCCATGCCATACCGAATTCAGCGGATAGAAGAATTTGTGGAACAACTTGAAGCAGGAGATTTAAAACTTCGAGTTCGGGTGCTTGAGGTAATTATCTTCTAATGTCTGCAGAGGATATATTTTCGAGTAATTTAGAAATAAAAATAAAGAAAATATATGTGTGTGTGTGTGTGTGTGGGGGGGGGGGGTTGACTTATATTAGAAAAAAGGAAAAAGGATCTTGCTTCCGAAGTTTGGCCTTGTTTTGACACACAATTGAACTGCCTTTTTACCAGTCAGAGAGAGCAGCTAGGAAAGCAACAATACTACAAATGGCAACTATGTACACAGTCTTGGGGGGTACCTTACTAAATCTTGGGGTAACCTTCACCAGCCAAGGCAGTCAAGTTATTGCAAATGGATCCTTCATTGGTGCAGGTTAGCTTTCTTTCACATTAGAATCTTTATTTCATGGCACTACTATTGTCTTAAGCTTCATATTATTCATGAAGACATTGTTGCTTAGACTCTAACATTTGTGAAAACAGGAGTTTTCTTGACACTACTTATAAGGTCGATGCAAAGGGTGAAGAGGCTTGATAAATTTGAGAAGATGATATGATTTCTGGCACGAAAATTCAAAAAATGTCTTGCATATTGGATAGATCTGTGGTCTACAATTTTTAATCATTCAATTCCATAATTGCATAGTGTAGCAGTAAATGCATATAAGACTTAGGCAGTAGATCCCATGGTCGATTCTCTTTCACCAATGCTCAAAAAAGAAAATTGTATTAATTTTCAAGAAAAATAATTCTTTACACATGCATACAAGATATGCGTGTATGCGTTGTATATGCAACGTAGGTAAAAGAGGAAAATCTCTCATTGCTTTGAGAATTTGGTTTCTCATTTTCTTTGGTACATTGGAAATTAGATTATAACAATTTAATTGACTTATGCCAGAAACATCTCTGATTTTTTGAAGGCCATGCGACAAAAAAGGGAACAAAAATCTATGCGCTAATGTAAGTTTTTCAAATTTTAGCCAATTATTGTGATTAATAATAATAATAATAATAATAATAATAATAATAATAGTGACATTATTAAAATAGAGTAAAAAAACTAGTGTCCCTTTGTCTGGCGGTTTCTGTATGTTTTGATGTTTAAAAAATTAGTTAACAGAAAATATTTTTCTGATTAATAAAAAATTAAGTTCTTTTTTTTAAGGAAAAATGACTTTTTTTATAAAAAAAAAAAAAAGAGGATATCATTTTTCAGATTTTTAACTCATTATAATAAAAAAAAGAAATGTAAACATAATTTTATTAATCTGTTTATCACCGATGGTACTAACAACAATCATTAATGAGCATTACCATTCATTCCCAGCAGCCACCAGTGTTGGGCCACTTTCGATCACCGTCGGTTGCTGGCGACTACTAATTTTATTATTTTTGTGCAGTTTTTCATATTTAATAATAAAATTTGAATAATATAAAATTATTATAAGTTTAAATATATTTATAATATTATAAATTATAAATTTTAATTTTTTAAAATAATTTTCAATAATGTAATCAAATGATAGAAAATTAATTCTTAAGAAAATATTTTTTCAAGAAATTTTTTTTCTTAAAAAATATTTTCTGGAGAAATTATTTTCTATGAAATAAACGGAGCTTAAATGATTTAGGCGTATACATTAAACCAAGAAGATAAGAACACATAAAGTAAAAAAAAATATGAGTATCGACCTTTTTTTATTGGGTAAAAAATAAATAAAAAAATTATATTTATTAAAATATTTTATCACTAATTGATTTAGTATATGAGATAAGATTATGTACTCAGTGTACATAATAATTTTTCTGACTTGATATAAATTAAAGTGTAATTGGTGTATTGGAATTTATTAAGACTTTTGTTAATATAACTGAAAGTGTAATAGGTGTATTGGAATTTATTAATAATTAGTGATTAGTGGAATGCCGAAACTATAAGCATGATAAGTTGAAATAACACTTTTTTTTTCTTAAGGAAATATCAATTGTCAAATTCATTGATTAGTTCAAATGTCTTTGAAAATATCAATATAGACTTGGTAGTGGGTACTTACCAAGTCCAACAAAAAGATTAAAATGCCTGCCAACTTCATTAGAATTTGACCCACTTAAGATTGCTACTTCAGCATTAATGCACTTCTAACCTAACAAAATAAATCTCGAGATTTGAATCTGACTTTAATAGGATAAATTTTATTAAACAAACAATGACATATAATACAAGAGTTTAAATGAAATGAGTGTCAAACATAAATAAAATGGAGTTAATATAATAACTCATTAAATTATAATATCCTTAATCTATTAAGTGTTAAATTAACTTATTTTTTTTTAATTGAAATTTTAAATTAACTTACTTTAATTAACTTTTAACTGAATGAAGTTAAATGTTCGCAAGTTAAACTCTTTTTATAAACAGGTAAATAAAGCCTACTTGAAAATGTATGTTTAGTTTAATTTTTTAATTGGTCCCTCAAAATTAATTTTTTAAAAATAATTTTAAATGTTAAAATTATTTAATTAATTCTCATCCTATAAATATGAAAGATTGATAAAAATTTATTTAATTTTTTTGAATGGTATAAATACGGTCCCTCAAAATTAATTTTTTAAAAATAATTTTAAATGTTAAAATTATTTAATTAATTCTCATCCTATAAATATGAAAGATTGATAAAAATTTATTTAATTTTTTTGAATGGTATAAATACACACAATGACAATGAATAGATATATACACTTCAAAACCACAACAACATTTAATAAAAGTGTACTTTTATAAATAAAAAAATATCATTAGTTATTATTTGCAAAAAATAAAATTTTAGAAAAAAAAATTAACTTTTTTTTTTTTAATCTCCTATTACTTTTAATCCTCTAATTAAATAAAATTTTCTTATTTCGCCCCTCTATATCCTGCAACTGAATCAGCCTCACCTAACATATATACCTATAAAAAAAACCTCTATCCAGCAGGTGCACTTTAGGTTGTTGTTGTAAGCCGGTAACGGTTTCACTTGAAATTAACTCTAAATAATCTATTTGTTTTAGAGTTTGATTACTATTAACCCGAATTACATAAATAGCACTAATTGGACCTTATAAATCACTTTCCATTTTTATTTCTAATCAATATGAGGCTCTTGCTTATTCATAGCTGGACTTTATAAATTACATTTCACTTTCATTCTTACATGATGTAGTTTCAACTTTAACTTGTAAATGTGCTGGTTTAACCTAACATCTCAAGCTAGCATGTCACTTTACTAGACTATTAGATTTTTTCATCTCCTTTAGGATGTGATGTCCTTATTGCAACTTAGTTAATTCATATTTACAAGTGAACTAGGCCAAGATCTATTCCATGATTGACCTTAGGTATTATGGATTGGCCTTAGGTATTGTGATTCATTAGTAACCCAAGCGGCTCTATCTCGTGCTCTACTCCACGGGTAGCTCTTTCCCAGTGGGTCTATTAGGTCTGCACAATTTGACGTGACTGCTTTGATACCATTTTTAATTGCTTAACCTAGAACTAAATCTAATAACTTGTTGTTTTATGGATCAATCTTCAGCTCAAAAAGATTAACCCAAATTATATAGATAGTAACTAGATGAATTTTATAAATTACTTTTCACTATAATTTCTAATCGATGTGGTTTTGACTTCTATCTATTGACGTACTAGTTTAACCTAACATCTGAAGTTAACAAGCCACTTAACCAGACTGTTACATTTTAATATAGCAAGTCATACTATAAACAATCCTGTGAAACATTGATGATACAATAAAATTTTAAGGAAAACTTTGTTATTTTTTCATATCATATCTATCTTTGATAAGTGAGAGATAGGTGTGACAGTTGCCATCAAAACTAACCATATATATATTAAAAATCCGTTTGGGATTAAGTTTATTAAAAAAGCTTTTCAATAAAATTTTTTACACTTTTTCAAAACTGCCTTTAAGTAGAAATATGTAAATTGATATTTTTTTCATAAACAAACATGAAAAAGCAGCTTATAAAAAAAAATAAAAATTAATTAAATAAATAAATAAAATTCTGAAAGTATTTTTTAACCCTTAAGAGTAATTTCAAACACACCTAACTAAATTAGCCACCTCACGGGGAATTTGAAGATTCAAACCCTCACAATTCCTATACCTTTAGTTTCCACGCTTAATATATATATATATATATAAAAGATCCATATCAAAAGTACTTGAGAGAAATATTAATAATAAAAGGTATTTTACAATTTTTTTTTTTTACATGTGGGTGTGAGCTCTTTTAAGGTTGATAACTCCTTAAGTTTGACAGACGAAAAAAATATATATATTAAGTTGTTTTTGTTTGCATCAATAAACTTTTACTTCACCAGTATTAAAATTATTTCTAAAACTGAAAAATCTTGATTAATTTAATCAAATTCAAATTTATAAAAAAAACAAAAAAATTGTTGGTAAGTTACAGAAATAAGCGACGTGCATAAACCATGAAAGGATTCGCATCACAAGACAATATTTTACATAAAGTATTAATTAGTTCATAAATCCCACATAAGTATGTTTATTTATCAATATCGTATGCAAATGGACATATTACATGCTTTAACAACTTACATTGGCTATCAAATCCCCTAAAAAAAAAAAAAATTAAATAAATAAAATCATGAATATCACTCTCTTGATAGACTTCAAGGTTTTTTTTTTTTTTTTTTTTTAAACTAATTTTATGACAGCCAAAAGGGATTAAATTGATCAAAAAATTTTATCATAATTATAATTTTTTTTTTTTGATTGAGTAGTTAGACCCCGTATATTAAGGGCAGGGATGGACATATGCGTGAAGTTTGGTGGGTTCTGAATCAGTTGACTCCTCCACGCAAGAGTCCCATACGTTTTGTGTAAATTTATAATATTAAATCACTAAACATATATTTTGTTTTTTACAAGTTCTCTCTAACCACAATGTTTAACTAGTATAAAAATATTTATATTTTTTGAATTTTGAATTTAGCCCTTAATGATTATATGTAATTATAATCAAGAGATTTTCGAATAAGGAGAATGAGTCTTGGGCCCGCCTCAGTTATTTTTTTTTTGAGTTTGAGTTCAAAGTTGAATTCGAATTTAAAAATTGTATCCAAATATACTTATTTCGAATTCGAATTTAAATTAAATTTGAATCAAGCTTACAAATTGTATTCAAATTAAAATAAAAGCAAAAGCATTCAATTAGTAAAAAAAAAATTAATTATAAAATTAAGCATTATATATTTTAAAAAAAAATTAAAAATATTTGTATTTTAATCAAATTTAATTACCAAAAATATTATAAGAATGTTAAAATATATTTTTGGAGTGCTAAAATCATTAAGCTAATAACAACAACAACAATTATTATTATTATTATTATTATTATGTAACGTAAACTCTTTTTTTTTTGAAAATTAAACTTCTCAACTATGTGATCAAATTATAAAATATAATATTAATGAAACTAATTGTATACATATATCATTATTAATTTCATAATTACAAAACGTAAATTATAAATATATATATTAGAACATTATAAATGAGCCTATAAACGAGCTTATTCGCGAGCCTATTAATCGAATTATATATGAGTCTAATCAAATCGAGCTTAGCAAAACTTTTTTATTAATCGAATCTTAAATTAAAGTTTAAAATTGACTCATTTATAAAACGAGTCGAATATGAACGAATTTTTTTTAGCTGAACACCAACCTGTTCACAAACAACTTAACTTATTTGTAGTATTAACAATACCTCTTACTCAGTAGCCAAAACAAGTTTATCATGGTTTGTTTGACTAGCCAATTAGAGAGTGACGACTATTGTAAAGTTTGACATTTTGAGGCCATTTGAGGCATTATCAGTGTAAGGCAATCGATCAAATTTGAAATCTCTATCAAGGAGCTCAAACTTTAAGCTCAAGCTTGGAGGTGCTTTATACGAATAATAACTCTGATCTGGTTCAGAGAATGTTATCCTTGAGCTACAATCTTTTTAAGCCATTGTTATTATGATTGAAGTCCATAAGACTTATTTGTCCAAAATTGAGATTAAAAGGTAAGAGATCCAACTTTTTATCTTCATATATATATTTCTCATCATGTGATTTTTTTCGATCCTATTGATAAAATTAAAAAAAAAAAAATTCATGGCTGCTAAAAGATAATTTCTAATTGTACAAATATAAGTCAAACATATGGTATATCTTTAAATTCAACAAAAAAAAAATAGTTTTAATAAATTTTGAGTTGATAGAAAGATCCAAAGATATTTTTTTTTATTGAAACAAATAAAAAAAAAAAAAAAAAAAAGGGCAGTATCATAATCTTAATTTAATTAATGGCATTAAGATGGGCCTATGACATTTGATGGACTCAACGAATTTGGCGAGTATTTTCCAAGTTGGCACTTTCAGTCTTTATTAATTTGTTTATTTATTTTTAACGTTGTGAATCTTATTAACTAAGTCAACTAATTAATTTATTAATAACAAGAAGAAGAAAAACGATAAGTACTTGTATTAATAAATATTCTCTTTTAAATAGTAAGACTTATATGCTGTTAATACATAAAAAAAAATTATGATAATAATAATAATAAAAAAAATTATAATAAAAAATTTAATATACATGCTAATACTAAAAATAAAAGTTTTGGATTTTAAATAATTCAACGATAAGTAAAATATACTTGATCAATTAAATTATTAATTTCATTGGTACAAATTTTTATAATTGTATTGAGAGTTTTTTTTTTCCAACAAAAATGATAAACATCATTTATTTAAATAAAGAATATTATATATCAATCGAATTACATATCAAGAGCAATAAAACTCATCCAAACAAAACTAATTCATGAAAACTCAAATAAAGTATAATCAAACATACTAAAATTATTCACAGAACAATATTATTGTTGACTCGAATATTATCATTCAAATAAGTTGGTGGCTTTTAAACCAGAAAGAGAGGAGGAGAAATTCCTTAGCAGCTGGCTAATTACACTCTAATATAAGCCAAAAGAATCCCATAAAAGAGATTAAAAGCTCCATACCTAGAGAAATATTGATCTAAGACCATAAAACTACTAAAAACTAAGAAAATGCACCTAAAAAAAATGTGAAAAATCTGATTAAGGGAGGTGGTCACGGGCCAAAAATGGCTGGCAACCACCTTAAGACACTGTATATATGAGGGATTAAAAGAAACGAGAAAGTATATGTAGGGGATAGAGAAAAATAGGAGAGAGTACACAGTGAAAATGTTTAATTGTATTGAGAGCTTAAGACGAAGATAAATTCAACTATTATAAAAAAAAAAAAAATTAAACTAGCTGTTTGACACAAGACATTTTTATTAGTTTCCATATAAAATTTCATATATTATAGAAGTTTGACTTGGAGAAATTCAATGGCCTACATTCCATTTAATATTATTAGTAGAAGCACACTTAATCCATTATTTTTTTTTTAATCTTGGTAAACTTATTATAATAAAAAAATATATATAAATATAAATTTATTAATCTACTAATCACTAATACTCACTATTGGATACTACTAATGATCACCGTTGGTCTTCGATGACCACCGACAATCACCATCAGTCGCTAGTGATTATTCAATTTAAATTTTTATATATTTTTCATATTTAACCATAAAATTTTAAAAATATGAAATTATAATAAATTTAAATATATTTATAATTTTATAAATTAAAATTTTTAATATTTTTAACTGATTTTTAATATTGTAACCAAACAACTGAAAATTAATTTTTTGAAAAATATTTTATCTTTGAAAATATTTTTTAAAAATAAGTTATTTTATGTGAAATAAATATAGGCAGTATTTATTATACTTTATTTATTAAAAATATATATTTTATTTTTTGTCAAATTGGTTTCACAAGTTGTATTGACCTATCAATAGAATTTGTTTGTTTGATTTTCTGTTTTCTATTTTCAAAATGTTTCTGGATAAATATGAAAGAAATAAAAATAATAATTTTAAAAAAAAATTCTAATGCTTTTTTTTTTGAAATTAAAAAAAAAAAAAAAGAAAACTAAAAATTGTAGTGATACCAAACACCTTGTAGTGATACCAAACACCTCTTTAATTAATAGACTTAAGTTGGCAATGACTAAAATTTAATTTTTAACACTGGGAAGTTAATTTCAAATGTGAAAATAAAAGATTCATTTAAAAAGAGAGATGCATAAATTAACTTGAGAATGTTCCTGATATCATAAATAAAAACAAAAGAGAGAAAAAATATTATTAATAAATTTTTTCTTAATTTTTATTAGATGCATAACTAGAAAATGTATCATTAACTTTTTATATTGTGAAATAGGTACTGACTATCAAAATTTTCTATTAAGGGACAAAATATGCTTATCCGGGCGCAAACCCAATATCTCAGTTGTAAGTCTTAGCAAAGCCCAGCCTGTTAGAAAATTCTTTGCTCATCACTTGTAATACAAATCAAAAACGAATCAGCATAGCAAAATGGAATCAAAGTCAACTCCAATTTAGAATCTTTGTCTAAATACTGCATGGACATATAGTCTATAAATATCTCAATTGTAAGTCTCAGAGAGACAGATTATCTTTGGATAAACTTATACCTAACCATCGTGAACATTCAATTTTGTTCAATAAGATACAATTTAATTCATCATTCAATCAATTTCTATTTGATCAAATTTATTTTAATCAAATTGGCACCGTTTATAGAGAATGATTAATCAATTGTATCCCGAAAGTCATTCATAGTTTTCAAAAGCTCTACCATGACAGGAAGCAATCATGAGGATCTGGAAAACCTTTCTAGGGATCTCAAGAACACTTGAGTTTATTCTGAAACTGACAATCAAGATGAAACTCACACCCACACCACAGGTCTAACAGGACCTGCTGACATAAATGCAGCTTTACAACAACTCACCTCTATAGTTCTAAGCATGGTTGGTAGTCAGTATGTGATCTTGACAACAAAAGAGTGTCTGCATGCAACTTTGCTAACAACTTTGCAAACCCAATAAAACACTCCAGCACCCAACACTCAGGTTGGTATAGAGATAGTGCAAGGAAGAGACCTAAACAGAAGGATAGATTTTGAGCAAGCACCAAGAAAGGATCCAGAAAGTGATCATCGAATTGAAAGGACCGGCAAAAAGTGATCGTCAAACTGAAAGGAGCGGAGACAGAGTAAGGTCAGAAGTAATCAGGTCTCAATCTAGAGGACCTCATGATGAAGAAGAAACTCTCTTACTTGAAAAGACATACCCTGCTAGCCAAGAATGAAGTGCTCAAACTATAAGCCAAAATCAAAGCCTAGAGAGGCGAAAGACTGATGAGAGGGATGAGGGAGATCGAGACAGTCAAATAGACAGAAAGTATAAGAAGAGATGTAGGGAGTACGAAGAAGATTTCTCTAAATCCTCATCTCGCAGCAAGAATTAAGATGAACAATAAGTGACCAATTAGCAAAATGCGGAGGATATAAGAGAAATAGTCAAGAAATTCCTGGATGAGCTCGCTGAGGATAGAGGAAGGAAGTTCATGGATAAAAGCCTCAAGCTAGCATTAAAATCTCTCTTTACTATGTTAGTTCAGAAATACAAAATGCGTTGCAAGTTCAAACCCCCAACATTAAGAAGTACAGTGGGGAGGCAGATCCTAGAGTCCACATAATGGACTACAAGCATGCCATTGAGCTTTAAACAAGAAGCGGTGAAGTATTATGCAAAGCCTTTTAAGGCTCACTAGAAGGAGTAGCAACCAGGTAGTTGGATAGCTTAAAAAGAAGGGAGCATCACTAATTTTGGTCAGCTCAGCATTGCTTTTATGCAAAGTTTTGCAGTTAGTGTCCTTGTAAAGAAGA
Source organism: Reutealis trisperma (assembly GCA_947687605.1). Taxonomy (NCBI): domain Eukaryota; kingdom Viridiplantae; phylum Streptophyta; class Magnoliopsida; order Malpighiales; family Euphorbiaceae; genus Reutealis; species Reutealis trisperma. Next base: position 637,671 of record CANTUT010000031.1, read on the forward strand.
AAACACAAAACTTGGAAGTTGGCACACAGAAAGAGGGGGATTCTTTAAGGATTATATAACTCCTTTTAATAGAGAAGCTCTGAAAGTGACCCACCTAGACTAGGCCCAAGCAGTGGAGGCATTACAGAATGGCACCTCTTATATTGATTATTTTAAAGCACTATGCAGACATGCACCTACTACTTTGAAGGAGGCCATGGCAATCGGCTAAAAATATATCATATAAGATGATGCCTTTGACTTTAAGAAGAAGAAAGGAGGGGAGGCTCTAAAAGGAGAGCCTAAACCAAAGAAACAAGATGAAGGAACCAAAGAAGCAAGAGGAAAAAATAATAAGGATTGATCACCTTATGCTCTAGATTTGCTAAAATTAGCTCCTCTGAATGCAAGCCCAATTGAAGTTTTTGCTTCTTTCAAAGACAAAGACATCTAGGCTCATTCTCAACCCTTGATCACTCCAACAAACCAAAGAAGTAGAAATAAATTTTATATATTCCATAATACCCATAGCCATAATACTAATGATTATTGATAGCTAATGGAAGACATAGAAAGATTGATCAAATAGGGGTATTTGAGGAACTTTGTAAAAAACAACGACAATCGAGCAAGGTAAAACATGAATAAAGGGAAGCAAATAGTGAATGATGGGATAACTAAAGTAATTAATTGTTTAATAAGGGGTATGACGAACTTCTAGTATGCAATAATAAGGTCAAGGCCTTCCAAAGGAACAAAGATGAGCCTAAGTTTATTTTTTGTAATAGAGGAAGAAAACCAACTCGCATGGAGGATGGAAGCAGCCTATAATGTCCTCATTCAGATCCACTAATAATACAGGCTGTTGTGGCGAACTTCCTAGTAAAGAGAATTCAAGTTGATAACGGCAATTCAGTCAATTTCATTACCATGGAAGCATATGTCAGAATGGGGTTGAAGAAAAGTGAATTGCAAGGTATGGGAACACTAGTTCACACACTAGACGGAACCAAAGTGCCATCAGTAGGGATAGCTAGACTACCATAACTTTTAGAACATCACTTGAAAATGTTACCACTATGGTGAACTTTGTGGTATTCAGACTGCCCTTAGCATACAATATTCTAGTTGAAAGGTCTCTCCTCTACAATTTGGATGCAACAACCCACATCAACCACTTGGGGATTACAATCCCCAAGCCTGAAGAGGGAGAAGTCTATATTTATAGGGAGTAGAAATGAGGGACACCTAAGAAAAAGAAATAAAAGAAAGTAGCCATCCCTCAAATAGAAGAAGTGGCCTTAGTCAATGTAACCATTGAGATTCCTGAGCAGTGAACTGAACCTGTGGAGAAATTAAAGAAGCTGCATACAGAAAGAGAAGAATCGAAAAAATATTTATTAGTAAACTCCTTACTAGAAGAAGATCAGAAAGCTCAAGCCCATCAATTCTTAGTGGCAAACTCATCCACCTTTGTATGGTTCTCAACTGATATGAAGGGCATCAGCCCAGATGTGATTACTCATGAACTCAATATAGACCCTGCATTCAAGCTGATCAAGTAGAAAAAGAGGTGTTTTAAACTAGAAAGGCAAGCAGTTATCGATAGTGAGGTGGACAAGCTGATGGAAGCTAGGTTTATAAGAGAAGTGCAATATCCGAATTGGCTCGCCAATTTGGTGTTGGTGAAAAAAGCAAATGGAACACATAAAATAAGTATAGATTATAAGGCCTACCCAAAAGATTATTTTTCCTTATCTATGATTGACAAATTGGTGGACTCAACTATGAGCTACAAATATCTATCCTCGCTGGATACGAAATAGGGGTACCACCAAATTAGGATGCACCTCGTGGACAAAGAAAAGACTTCATTCATAGCTGAGAAAAGAGTCTATTGTTATGTCTCCATGCCTTTTGGGTTGAAAAACACTAGAGCTACATACCAAAGGTTAGTAAACAAGATATTCAAGGATCAGTTCGACAAAAATTTAGAAGCTTATGTTGATAACATGATTGTTAAAAGCAGAAGTTTCGAAGATCATTTGAAGGACCTAGTTGAGGTGATGGGAGTAATGAATGAGTATGGTATGAAGCTAAATCCTGAAAAATGCAATTTCTTCATCTAAGGAGGAAATTTTGGGGTGCATGGTAAGAAAAAAAGGGATAGAACTAAATCTAGATAAAGTAAAAGTGATCTTAGACATGCATGTGCCTCGCAACATAAAAGAAGTACAAAAATTCATAGGTACTTTAAACAAGTTCTTATTAAGATCAACTGAAAAATATCTCTTTTTTTTTTTCAAAAAATTGAAATAGACAGTTGTTTTCGAGTGGATTGAAGCCTACTAAGAGGCCTTTAATAATTGAAGGCATATATTAGCTCAAAGCGGGTTATGAGTCGTCTGTTACTAGGAGAAAATGTATTGATCTACTTATCATCCTTGTAGCAGGTGGTAAGCTTGATTCTGATAAGACAGGAAGGCACTATACAAAAAATTTATCTACTACATCAGCAAAGTGTTACATGGTGTCAAATTGAATTACCTACCCATTAAAAAAATAGCTTATGCCTTAGTGTTGTTAGCAAAAAAAATTCAAAGTCTATCTGCAGGCTCACCAAGGAGTAGTAATAACCGACTAGCCCTTATAAAAAACATTGCACAAACTAGAAACATCAGGTCAAATGTTATACTGGTCGGTGGAATTAAGGGCAATATGGACTTTAATACAAACCCAAATCAATCATAAAAGTACAGGCCTTGCTAATTTCATATCAGAATGTTCATTCTGCTCCAAGGAATAGGCAAATGAAGCAAACACAGTCATAAAAGAAACAGGGATGAAGGACCAGATTAGCAACGGAAGGGTAAGATGGAAGCTATTTATTGGTAGAGTCAGCAGTAAGGATGGCAGAGGGATCAACATTATTTTGAAGAATGGTCAATAATTCTCACTGGAATATGCCTTTAGATTTGGGTTTGAAACTACAAATAATATCGTAGAATATAAGGCCATAATTCAAAGGCGAATATCAACATATTGCCTTCACTTGTAATCACTTAAAGTTTATAGTGTCTCATAACTCATCATTGGACAAATGCAAGAGGAATTTAAAGCCAAAGAAGCCACCATGATTAGTTGCCTATAGAAGATGAAGGCCATGATACAAAAAATGGAAAACAAAGGAGTAAAGCTATAGTTTTGCAAAATTTCAAAGGAATAAAAAAATCAAGCAGATAGCCTTTCAAAGCTAACTGTTACCCATTCAGTTAAGCTGCCTAGGAGAATCTTTATAGGGTACTTAGCATATCCTAGTACCTTAGAGAAGGAGGAAGTAATGGACATAGATGAAGAACCCTCATGGTTAGACCTAATAAAGGCATATTTGGATCAAGGCAAGTTTCCTAATGACCCCAAAGAAGCAAAGAAAGTGAAGCAGTGGAGTGCTTACTTCTCTTACCTGGCTGAGATGTCTAAGGCCAAACAAGTATATCCTCCAAGAAATATATGAAGGATACAACTGAAATTATTAAGCAGGGATATTACTAGCCTCTTATGAAAGAGGATGTTATTGCTTTTGTGCGAAAATACCCAGTATGCCAAAAATTTGATCATAGAAGACATGTACCAATAGTGGAGCAAATGTTAATCACCAATCCATGGCCATTCGCAAAGTAAGACCCCTTCCATATAGTCTCAAGGCAGAGGAAATTCATGCTCATTATAGTGGAATACTTTGCAAAGTGGGTTAAAGCCGAGCCCTTGGCAAGCATAACTATAGACAAAGTCATTAATTTTTATGGAGAAACATTGTTTGCTGGTTTGGTATACCATACCAGCTCTTTAGTGATAATAAAAAGCAATTCGACAATGCTAAAATTTGGGCCTTCTACCAAACACTAAACATAAAATATCTCTTTTCATCAGTAGCTCATCCATAAACATCCAGACAAGCTGAAGTGATAATTGAATGATTTTTCAAGGCTCAAAGAGAAGATTGGACACATGTGGCCAAAGTTGGGTGATGAGCTCCATCACCTTCTCTGGGCATATCGAACCGCTCCAAGGTAGCCCACTAGTAAAACTCCCTTTAGCCTAGCATATGGCTTAAAAACAATTATCTCCATCAACATAGGCTTGTTTGGGAAGGTCAATTTCGTCAATAATAAAGTGAATGACCAAGCAAGAAGAATGGAAGTAGATCTCTTTGAAGAACTTTGAGATAAGGCATCTAACAAAATCTGTATTCAAACATCAAACGAGCAACTACTTTAATAAAAAGATAAAAACCCGAGTATTCCTTAAGGAGACTTAGTCATAAGGCACCTTAAAGCAATAAGCAAAAGAGAGGGAATAAGCAAGCTTGTATCAAACTAGGAAAGACCATTTAGAATACAAAAAGTAATTGGGCCAACTACTCATAAGCTTGTAATAATGTAAGGGGTGAAAGTTCCTCACACTTAGAACATCTAACATCTAAAGATGTATTATCAATGATGAATAAAAAGACCCTTTTTTCCTATAAAAAATCAAACTGATGGTATCTTTCCTAATAACAAAAAAAAATATATATATATACTCTGTTGAGGGAATGAAAAGACCAAGAAAAGCTAGGTAAAAATTCACAAATATATTCTCTTTTGAGGGAAGGAAAAGACTAAGAAAAGCTAGGAGATCACTTGTTGCTAAGGGAGTGAGAGACTCAGAAAAACTAACATCATATAGGACATTCTTTGTTGAGAGAATGGGAGGATCTAAATTACTACCAAAAAAATCCCTCATGGGTGAGGCAAAAAATCATGCAAATCTTCAAAAAGACAGACTTCTCAAAAATCCATAAAATGACAAGGCAAGTTACTAAAAGACTATGAAGAGTTGAAGTGAGATCGCCATTTACAAAAGGCAAGGCAGGATTTCATGACGACCTCTAAAGAGATAAATTTCTCAAAAAGAGCTAAGACAGACTAATCATAACTACATTAAAACCTCAAAGAATTGGGATAAACTTCTTTGAAGGCCTTCGCTGGAGGTAATTCTTTTCAAATCCTCAATAAAGTAAAGAGAAGAGTTTTCAAACAAACACATATTTTCTTATAGCAGAACTAATACGAAGTATTATTTAAGTTTTGTATAAGAAATAAAGGAATCAAAAGGTAAGATCAAAGGAGAAAAAAACATAAATTTGTATTATAAATATGAAAGTTATTTATAAGTGTTCTCAAAATTTTGCAATTTAATTGAGAAAGAAAAAAAAAAGAGAGAAAAATTATAAAGCTAAAGGAGTCTAATTTGCTAGAGGAGCACTCTAATTTGGTCAAGCTGAACTGAGGAAGTTGGAGATGAAGTCAAACTATGAATAAACACTCATTTTGGTACATGAGAAAGCACCTCTAGAAACTTGGTAGCACAGGCATCAATGGCCATGTTATAGAAATGTATAGCCTTGGCATCAAAATCTAAAGCAAGTTGGCATTTGTGCTCTAGAGACTTCAGATAATCCTTAAGGATCATGGCTTTCTCCTCCTCAGCCTTCTTGTGAAGGCATTCAGAGCTATTAAATTTAGTTTGAAGCTCCTTAACTTACTTTTAAATAATTTTAACGTTTTTCATTAATATGGGATAATCTTAAGCTTGTTCTTGGAGATCAGACATCTCAGTTTTCATCTTCTCAGTTTTAGCTCTCAACACCCCAGCTAGCTTTTGACGATCTTAAAGCTCGATGTCTTTTGTTTTTACCTTAGATTCTAAGTTGGCCACCCTGGTGTTAAAATTTGTAGTGGTGCATTCTAGCTCTTCAAATTTCTATGTAAGAGACCTTTAAAATGATCTCTCTTAGTAGCTAGCCTCTTTGCTTCAATTCGTAATTACTCTAGCTTGGTAGGGTCAATTCGTTTTTTCTTTTCCTTATCCAAAGTAGCTCGTAAGGAGGCAACCTCATTGTTTAAGCCCTCAATAAACTTTGAAACAAATATTAAAGGTTAGAGAGGGCCACTTATTGCTTATTTATTATGTCATGATTAGAAGAGAAGGTTCATCATACCACTAATCGATACTGAGGGAACTCACTTAGTTTCTCTCCCAATGTCTTATTAATTTTAGTCAACATAAATGAAAACATGGAATAAAATTCAGCCATTGAAAAAAAAAAGAAGAAGAAGGAGTAAAAATCAACTTACCTCATTTAGCGTGGCATCCGTGTCTGATAAGAGTTGTTTGGGGAAAATCGGCTCGGTTAGTAAAGGGACTTCTAGGCTTTTTTGCATAAGTAAAGCTACAACTTTAGTATTTGTCACCTCTCCCTAGTCCATGACATTCACTGTCTTACCAAAATGAGCTAGACCCTCGGTCTCTACCACCTCTTCATGAGCAATAGCATCTGCTATCTCACTTAGATGAGCTGGGTTCTCCACTTTAATGTTTTCTTAAGGAACAATGGCGTTGGGGTTTTTTATAGCAAAAATGTCCTCATTTTCTTTGTCTTGCTCTGGCACCACCTCCTCGATTTTGAGTTTAGTATTTCTTGAAGAAGGTTATGAGACATCACTCAAACACCGCTCTCTCACTCAAAATGCCTTAAGAAAAGACGAGCGATTTTTAAAGAGATTATAGAATGAACTTCAGTGCTCATGATTGAAATGACTATCATTTGAAAAATTGATTTTTTATTTTGAAAAGTGATTTCGAGAGTTGCCACCCTAATTTATTTTTTTAAAATGAGGAAATTAAGGAAAAACTCATTTGTGACTCTAATTCATTAATTTTAATTAATTAATTTACTCAAAGATAAAATCATTAATCTTAAACTAGGCTGAGCTTGAAGACTAGATTCTTTATTTTAAATAATCACGATTTGGCTTTTAAGTTTAATTTGACTTAGAAAATTATTTTCATGAATGACATTTATAAGAAGGTATTTAAATGCATAAGCATGGAAAGTTAAATAGGCAATAAGTAAAATCATCCACAAATTAAGGAAACTATTTCCTCTAGTCCTTATGGATTCTAGGGAAACCATATAATCACTCCTTTATTCCAAAGTAATTAAATTAATTAAATATATTAATAAAAATGGCATGTCTTCTCTAGCCCTTATGGGTACTAGGAAGACCATAAATTTCCTTATAAATATAGTAAAAACATAAATAATTACATTGGAAAATCAAAAGGGAAAAAAGGACTTAATTTAGATTTGGATTTGTGGTTTTGATTTAAATTTCAAATGTGCCTACATACTCCATTGAATATGAATCAAAACCCACGCAGTTCATTCTATGATGAAATGGAGGGGTTTACAGATTGATTAGATTAATTTGGTTTAGGAGATGGATGAAAATACCTTTATTTTTTAGGATGAGATAAACATAGTGTTTTGCTAGACCGAAATTTCATTTTGTTTAGACCAAATTGTGGGATTGATTGAGGGATTAATTAACTAATTAATGTGATGAAATGGATGCATATATTTAATTAATTGAAAAGATTAATTAACTAGGATGAAGGATGGAATAATTTGATTTTTTAAAAAAAAGTAATTAATTAATTAAAAGGATTAATTAACTTAGGTTAAGATGAAGTAATTAATTAATTAAAAGGATTAATTAATTAATTAATTAAAATAATTAGAGGGAGAAGAATAAATGAGCAAATGGATAGCTATCAACAAGTGCTCAAAGGGGTGAAGATAAATGATAAAAATGGAGGGGTATTTATAGCAAAATGGAGGTAAAGGTATTTTAAGTAATGAAAAGTGAAAAGACCAAAAGGGTAAGAGCTGGAAAAGGCTGAAAATGGGTTGGAGGGCATTTTCAAAAATTTGGAGTAGAAAAGAGGGACCAGCTGACGACGCCACCGAGCCTCTGGACTGCCACACCAATGCTTCGAGCGGCATTCACCAACTATCCCGGTAGTTGTCTTCTTCTTTTTTTTTTTTCTTTCTCTTTAGAGATTGACATTGGTCCGTGTTGGAAAATTGAGTATCTGGGTATCAATGCACTTGAAAGCTAAAATTTTTCTTTCCCCCACCCTCTAACAAGCTAGCGGGATTATCGTACCAGCTTTACGTAATACACTAAACTTAGTAAGTGTTAAGTTGCAACTGCATAATGATGGTGCAAAATTAAGGGTTTATAGAGGTAGCTCATCATTCAAATTTTGATCCAACAGAAGGTTTGGATTAGATATCGAAATAGCAGAAGATGGAATAAAAGTATTTGCTTACTTCATTTGCTCTATAAAGTCTACCATGGATACCTATTGCATGGGCAGCATAGGAAGAATAGTTGGAGCCAAACTCACTATCCCTGAAAAATACAAAACATTTAGAAAATAAAGTTAGAAAGCAACAAAACAAAATTGAGAGAAAAGTATAGGCAGTCACAAGAAAAATGTTGACAAACTTTATCCTGAATCAAGATCATACTTGTCTGAGTCTCAAGAACTTGATCAAAAGGCCAAGGTGGATCCTTGTCCAAAAAAGACCAGATGGTATCATTAGCAATTTCACGTGCAGACACTCCCTCGCAGAGCTTTTCAGCTATCATATCAAAATGCCCACTATTAAAAAGAAATTCTATGGAAAAGTCAAAAATAGTCCGTTACAAAGGAGGAGCAAGAAGAGTCACATGTAGCTCGTTAGACGAGCCAAGTAACTGTCAGGTTGTCATCTCCATCACTGGAATCTAACACATTCATTATCGAGCTTGCTGGCAAAATGCCTACAGTTGCTAGCCTAATACTCACACCTTCAACTGCAAGTCTTGTTTTTTTATTTTGAACCTCAACTATTGTGAGGGTTTTTAGGGTTCTCTGATTCTTCTTTGGTTTCTCTTTTTTGGGGGGAATGATTTTCTTCTCTCCCTAATGAAAGACTCAGTTCCTTAATCCGCTGGAGTGATTGCCTTCAACTCTCTAGTTTGTTCCACTAATAAAGGCAGAAAGGCAACTTCTTATAAGAAAACGGAGTGAGACCTTTCGCGAGGTCACGAATTTTCTTGTAAGTATTGTCTTTATTGATAATATAAATTGTAAAGTAAAGAAAATCTTTAGGTAAGTCCTAGCAAAGTGAAAATTATAAGTTTCAAAAGGAAAAAGCGAAGGGAGGCGAAAACTCACTCCTAATTTTTTTAATAACAAGATGCATGGTTTTACCTTTGGCATCCCTAATTTAGGACACAAAATCTAGCTTTGTCTTGTCATAAAAACAATTGTCTTTAATGAGGGTCAACATGGTGATGATCTCCTCAAGAAACAGATTCATTGAAATATCTTAAAGTCTATACACCATAGGGACTTATAAGGAGCCCCTAAAACCAAAACCCTTTCCACCTCAGTACTTCTCTTTTATCACTATTAAGGTGAACTTGGTATGCCAATTATTCACTTTATTTGGCTTACTATTGAAAAGGGACCTTCCAAGCTTTGCTGCAATGTACCATACTCACCTATTGCTGGAACGAGTGAATCGAAAGAAACATTGGAACATTTGAGCTATAGGTCAAAGCCCTAAGGCTTTGCAAATGAGCTCAAACTAATGAAGGTCTTGAATAGAATTGGGGGAAAACATCATAAGATTGATGCAAAAATAATTAAAGCACTTGACCAAAAATGGAGATAGGGGAAATCTCAGGCTAACTTCAATTTGATGGTAGAAGAAGACGATGTGATCGTTATCCTTCAACCTCTACTGAGTATCAGTTGATTTAGGATTCTTGTAGATTCTCTCGGTTGGAGTAGGGAGAAAACCCACTCAACTAAGAACCATTTAGTGTTGAGACACCATCCCCCCAAGTACTTTCTAAATTGGCCCTGATTTTATTGCAAGAAATTTCTTCTTTTTTAGGAGCTATTCCACAAAGTTTGGCAAAAAAATTGCCAAAGAAAGCAAGAAAATGGAGGTTTGAAAGAGTAAGGGAGAAGGATGACAGATAGAGGGTTTAAGGAAGATGAAGAAGATAAAAAAAGAGAAGAAAGGTTTTTGAAATAAAGACAAAACTCTAAAACACGCACCCGATAATGATTTTAAAAATTTGTAAGTGACAAATTATACTACCATTTCTAAATGTATGGCGATGATTGGCCCATGTGGCAACTTTCCAGAAGAAGAGACAGCATGACATTTAATGCTGGAAACCCATTAGGCACGTGTGGTCAAGACATGAACTTTTGAACTTCTGCGGTAGGACAAAGGGGGCATCATTAAAGGTAAGGCAGTGATGAACGATATAAAATGAAGGGGTGCCTTGCGTAAGTAACCTCAGTCTAGATGTGTGAACAAGCTGCTTGGAATGAGGTGAGCACCTCGCACATGAGGTTGTTTCAAATGAAGTATGCATGCTGCTCACTTCAGTGAAATAGGGGACTTTTGATAAGGGATAAAATATGCTTATCCGGGCCCAAGCCCAATAGGCAACTGGCCCAACGAAGCCTAGACTGCTAGAAAATTCTCCGCCCATCACTTATAGTATAAATTCAAAACTAATCAGCGTAGCAAAATGGAACTAAAGTCAACTCCAATTTGGAATCCTTGCCCAAATACTGTATCGACATATAGTCTATAAATACCTCAATTGTAAGCCTTAGACAAACAAATTATCTTTGCATAAACTTAAACTTACGCTAAACCAACTTTGTGAACATTCAATTTTGTTCAATAAGATGCAATTCAATTCATCATCCAATCAATTTCTGTTTGAACGAATTTATCTCAATCACTATCATTATAATAAAAGTTTTCATTAATTTGATGAAAAAATATTAAAAATAAATGTTCGCATTGACTAACAAATAGTTTCAAAACAAAAACCACTAGGCTATTACTTTAATTTAGTAATAGGATATTTGTTTCATAACATAAAAAATTAGTAGATCGGACATAGAATGTGTGCACTTGAATTCTCTCAAATTAATCTTGATTAACACATAAATTAATCCAAATATACTTTTAATCTATCACATTTTTTATCCATAAATTGATTTTAAAATATTTCAGACCTATCATAATCATGACGCATGTGAATTACTCGCCTAATAGTTGGGGTAGGGTTGAGCCTTTCCACATGATTCAAAAATAAAGCTTAAGATCTTAGTAGTAATTCACTAAAATACAATTCAAATAAAAAGCCTTTTTCAGATGTAGGGAAGGGATATCATATTCTTTCTCGCTCGTATCTTTTATATTCTCGTCAAAACTATCTTTATAATTTAATCATATTTGAGATCAGACTCTGACACCTCCTTCACAACTAAAGCCTATATAATAGTAGTTCACTAAGGCTCTTATATACAATTTAAATAAAAAAACCCCTTTCCCACACATTTTACAAAATCTGAATTCGTGGAAACTACTAGCCTAATAATTGAAGTGACGTTAAGCCTATCTATATGACCTAAAATTAGTAAATTCCAAGGTGTTAAATAAAATGTAAGATCTTAGACTCAAGTACCATTCAACAAATAGATCACTACACACACATATATATAGATATATATAAAGTATTTTTGCTTAAATTCATATAATAACTCATATAACTCAGATGTAGTATGGAGAGTCCAAATCATGATTTTATACCAACATAATACAGATATTGCAAGTTTGCAACACAAGAACAACCTAAGAAACAAACTTGAGGTAAATAAATTGCAACGGAAACCTACTTGCATAATTAGCTCCTACACTAATAAGTATTTACTATATTTTAAATGAGCCATTAAATGTATTATAAGAAAAAATGCAAAACTTATTAATAATTTTATAGGTGTGCAAAACTTATTAATAAGTTAGGTAGAGTCTTGAATTTATTGATTAAGTTGGTTTCAGTGGAGGTGATATTGACTTTTTTAAAAAATTAAAAAAGAAAATAAATAAATAAACAATGTGTAAAATAATAAATAATTTTGATAACTAGTATTTTTAGGATTGGTTAAGATATAACTAATATATATAAAATTATATAATAATATTAACTAAAAACAAGAATTTTAACTTATCATTTTAAATGATAATATTATAATTAAACATCAATAATTTGTTTAATATTATTGGTCTTAATTGGTTTCCACTTAGGAAACTCATATTAAAAAAAATAATAATAATACTATGATAAAAAAAAATTTAATATTAATTTTATCGGTAAGATTTGAAACATGTAATACCATCCAAACTAAAAACAATTAATCTTTTTATTTTTTTCTCTCTTGTATTTGATATTTAAATATTTAATTGTATATGGTAGCTACGAGCTAGGTTGGACTTTAATATATATTTCCTTTCATACAAATCATGAAAATTACTATTCACCCTGTGACTGCTGACTATATACACCACATTAAATAATCTTCTCCTTGACCATTGACCTTGATAATGCAAATAGTCAAGTGTGTTTATATCATAAATTCATAATATATGAGGGTAAATTCAAAATTCTATCAATTTCTTTTTTAAATAATTTTCAAGAAAAAAGAAATATATGGTTATAAGTATAATAAATAATTTATTGCAGGTTATTTATAAGTATAATAAACAATTTCTCTCTCTCTCTCTCTCTATATATATATATAGCAAAAGTTTTGTATCGTATGTCAGTTAATTTTTTTTTTCTGAAATGAGTAAAATGTGAATTTTTTATTAGGTTTATAAAATATAATTTTAACAAAGTAATTAATTACAATATTAAAGTAATCTTTTAATGAAATGCAAAAAATTAATAATTATACATCAAAGCAACCTCTTATTTTTTAAATATATATAAATAAATTTCAAGATAATAAACTGCATTGGATGATGGGCAGGAATTAGTTCATATTATTCCTACGATCAGGGCCTTTTTCTCCATATTTATTTATTATATGAGATGAGGGTCTTTATGCATTAATTTGTCAAAGAGAGGATCAAGGTATTCTTCATGGTTGTGTTGTTGCGACAGGTTCCCCCGTCATCTCTCGCCTCTTCTTTGCAGATAATAGTTATTTGTTTTTCAAAGCTAACTTGCAAAAGAGAGCCAATATGTCAAACAATGCATATATGATTGTAAGCGTGTTTTTGGTCAAAAAATCAATTTCCAAAATCTTCAATTCAAGTTGTTAGTAATACGACTTCAGATGTGCAAGATAGCATATTTGTTCTTTTTTACAAGTCAATATGGCTGATGGTTTGGTACATATTTGGGACTACCATTTATAGTTAGCATAAGTAGAAAAGGAGATTTTTTTGTTGGAAATTTGAGCCTTAATGCGGAAGCAGAAAGATAATTATTAGGAGATATATTAAGCAGGATAGCAAAAATAGAGAAATAAAATGGATAAAAAATACCAAATATACAGAATTTACGTGGTTCGGTGTAAGCCTACGTCCACGAACATGATTTCACTATAACAAAAAAGGAGAGTATAAAATGACTTTAACCAACACTCAAATTATCACACTCCAAAAATATCTAAATACAAGCCCAAACTCACTACAAATATGTAAACTCTAATATTTGAAATGACAAAACACTCGTATACAAAAATAGCTACTGCCAATTCTTTCAAAAAAAAATTTTTAAGTGTTTAGAATTGTAAGGAGAAGAAAGCCTTTTATAGGCCTAATACCGTGTTACAGCTTACATGCATACAAGTTATAACACATCTCATTTTTCCAATATGGTTGCACCTAATTTAAGTGGCCATAGTTGACAAAAATGATTTTTCCTTTTTCCTTTTTCTTGATTGATGACTTTTAATTATTTGACTAAAAAATAAAAGCCATATCTAACAATCTCCACCTTGGCTTTGATTTTTTTTTTTTTGTCAAGCTCCAAAATAGTGAATCCTTTAGTTATCTTCTTAAATGCCCCACTGGGCAATTCAAACACCAACTAAGTTGGTCCCACAATGGTAGATTCTTGCAACTTATATAATTTACCAATTTGATGAGCCTTCATCACAACTAACTCATCCTTAATAATTTTCAAAACACCATCACCACCAACAAATTTATAACCACAAAGATCTAAAGTGGTCAAAGAGATAAGATTCCTTAATATGTCTGGAACATGTTTTACACCAAGTAATGTCCTCACCATACCATCATGCACTTTAATTTTAACTGAACCAGTGCCAACTACTTTGCAAGGTTTATTATTGCCCGTGAACACAACTCTACCTTTAGCTAAGTCATATATGGAGAACCAATCTCTGTTGGAACAAATATGAACTAAGCAACCAGAATCAAAAAACCATCATTGCCTTGTCCTAGCCTTATTTTCAGTAAGTGTGAGAACATCATATTGAATCTCACTCTCAACAACGTTAGCTTCACCAGATGTCTTTACACCATTAAGTTGTTGTTTCCTTTTTAACTTAATACAATCAGCCTTAATGTGCCCTTTTTTCTTACAATAATTGCAAGTCAAATTTTTATGCTTGCTACTTAAATCTCTAGCATATTTTCCAACAAATAAAGTAGTTGCTGGATTATCTCCAGTGCTGTCAAGAAACTCTTTATCCATAAGCTCTTTTGAAAAAAGAGTTGCTTTTACCTCCTCAACAAAAAGCGTTTGTTTACTATAAATTAGAGTCTCTTTAAAATGCTTATAAGATGGAGGTAAAGAACGGAGCAACATAACAACTAGATCTTCATCATCATACTTAATTTCCAAATTTTCTAAATCCATCAAAATGGATGAAAAATCATCAAGGTGTGATTTCAAAAATGCCCCTTCTGCCATATTGAACATGTGCAGGCGATGCTTCACAACAAGCTTGCTAGTGAGAATTTTCGTCATGAAAAGCGATTCTAGCTTTTTCCACAAATCTATTGCAGTCTTCTCATGTATGACTTCTCGTAGAACCTCATTTGACAAGCATAATTGAATGACAAATAGAGATTTTTCATCTAACTCCACCTTTTGTTCTGCAGTCATCATGGCTGGTAATTTCTCATTCTATAACAGTGCTTTCTGCAACCCACTTTGTATCAAGAGTGCACACATCTTAACTTGCCATAAGGTAAAACTCATGCTGTAATCAAATTTCTCGATGTCAAATGTTGCTGTTGCCATTACAAATCCCAAATAATAAATGTGGCTCTAATACCACTTGTTGGAAATTTGAGCCTTAATGCGGAAGCAAAAGCATAATTATTTGGAGATATATTAAGCAAGACAGCAAAAATAGAGAAATAAAATGGATAAAAAAATACCAAATACACAGAATTTACATGGTTTGGCATAAGCCTATGTTTATGGATTAGACGATGAAATGATTTCACTATAACAAAAGAGGAGAGTACAAAATGACTTTAACCAACACTCAAATTATCACACTCCAAAAATATCTAAATACAAGTGTATTTAAACAACCCAGTGTTTAACCCAAACTCAGTACAAATATATAAACTCAAATATTTGTAATGACAAAACACTCGTATACAGAAATGGCTACTGCCAATTCTTTCAAATTTTTTTTTTTTAAGTGTTTAGAATTGTAAGGAGAAGGAAGCCTTTTATAGGCCTAATACTATGTTATAGCTTGCATGCATACAAGCTATAACACATCTCATTTTTCTAATATGGTTGCACCTAATTTCAGTGGCCATAGTTGACAAAAATGATTTTTCATTTTTCCTTTTTCTTGATTGATGACTTTTAATTGTTTGACTAAAAAATAAAAGCCATATCTAACATTTTTTTCTTTTCTTATATATAAGATTTGGAATCACTTGAAAGATTGGAAGAGGAAGATGCTTTCAAGAGCAGGTAAGGAGATCCTAATTAAATATATATGTTTTTCAATCTTTTCCAAATTATGTTATGATTATTTTTCTCTTGCCATTGGAGCTTTGTGCTAAGATTGAAAAAATGTTGAATTCATTTTAGTGGGATCATGATGGTGGAGGTTCTATAGGTATTCACTAGATGTGTTAGGATAGGTTGTATGGTCCAAAGAAGTTGGGTGGTATGTGGTTAGTTACCCAATTATTTAAAGCATGGTACTATCCTAGAGGATCATTCTTGGCTACTACAACTGGACACAATCTAAGCTATATTTGGTGTAGTGTGCTCGCCTCCTAAAATTTAGTAAAAAAGAGTTATTGTCTTTGAGTTGGTAAGGGTGATTCTATTTGCATTTAGATTGTTCCTTGGATTCGTGATGACAATAATCTTTTATTAGTTACTACTCTAATAGTTAAAGGCTTAGAAAGGGCTTCTGTTCAAAGTTTGATGAAGATGGATGGTGTAGGTTGGAAGGAAGATTTAGTTTCAAACTTGTTTAATTTGAGAGATAGAGATCATATTTTATCTATCCCTCTTACCTCTCATTTGGTGGAGGTAAATGGTTTTGGTTTTGGGATAAGAAAGGTACATATACTATGAAAAGTTGTTATAGAAAATTGATGCATTCCTTCAACGAATTGGAAGATATTTCCTTTGTAGAGTAGAATTCTTATTTTAATGTTATTCCTATAAGAGAGGTTCTTTGACTTTTGCCTAAGGTTCAAGAATGTGAAGCCTTTTGCCAAATAGTTGAATTGAGATTTTTACCCATTGATTAAGTGTAACACAAAGTACATGAGTAGAGTGCTTTTGCGATGGGTGATGACATTGTAAGAGGGTTTGCAATTTTGTCTATTTAAAAATTTTAATATGTTGATTTGATGATTTAGTGGATTATCTCTTTAATGGACCTTGGATGTAGGTCTAACGAGAGACCAACTATCTAAAATTCATTTGTGTTGTTTTTTTCTTTTATTATCATTGCGCTTATAACTTTTTTTTTATTAACAAGTGGTATCAGAGCTATTGGTTCTCATTCTGAAATTTGAGAATTATTTTTAGAAAAGAGAAAAATATTGAAGTTAAAATTTTTTGAAGATTGAGAAGTTCATAAAGGGTGAAGACATGTTAATTGGGAGTCATGTGCTAGCTGTGAAAAGAATTTTGAAAGGAAGAAACAAAGTAAAAGAATAAATGACTAAAGAAGAAGATTAAAATCTAAGACTTAGCAAGGTGGAATATCGTTGCTTGAAATTGAAAGAAGAATTGAAGAGGAGATTAAAAATGCAAAAGAAAATAACAAATGCAAGAGAAGGTGAAAAGAAGGTGAAAGTAGCAAGAGAAGATGAAGGGCAAACTGAAAATTGATGATGATGATAATCCCTCAATTGATGTGTTAGGATGATGATTTATACCTATATGAGAAGTTTTGATTGAGGTGGAGCTCTAATATGAAGATTTGATAATTGAAGATTCTAAATATTGCAAGATTGAGAGATTTTGAAGTAAGGTGGAGATTGTTGGAATTGTTGAAAATTGTTAAATGTGAGATTTTGAATCAGTGTAGAGATTGTTAGGATTATGACTCAAAATCCAAATGAGACTTGGAAGACCTTTTTCTATTTTGTATGTGAGAAATATTCATTCAATGGAGTGAAAAATTATTTCATTTGTGGAGTAGAATTCTTATGTTAATATTATTCCCACTTCGATGAGAATCCTTATTAAGTTAGGATTGATAGTGGGTAACATTATAAAAGGGAGTATTATAGGTGAAGTTCTTTGGTTTTCACCTAAAGTTTAAGGATATAAGATCTTTTTCCAAATAGTTAAGTTGAAGTTTTTACCCATTGATTGAGTGTGACATAAAGTGCATAGGTAGAGTACCTTTGTGATGGGTGATGATATTGTAAGAGGGTTTGCAATTTTTTCCTTTCAAAAATTATAATATGTTGATTTGATGATTTAGTTAATTATCCCTTTAAAGGACAGTGGATGTGGGCATAGTGAGAGATCGAACCATATAAAATTCATTTGTGTTATTTTTCTCTTTTCTTATCATTGTGCTTATAACTCTGTTTTCTCAAATAGTTAAGAATCTGAGATGGCAAGCTTGTTGAAATTGCATTCCTACTATGGATATGTTATTAATGAGATATGTTTAGGTAAATGGTTTGTCTTATTTGTGGTGTTCACCCAGAAATAATTCTACATGTTTTCAGTTCACGTTTGTTTGCAAGAGATTGTTTACTTTCTGCTTCAATGGGCTATTTTGTGATAATATTTTGTCATTTGCTAATTGAGTTTCTAGAATTTTCTCTTGTTGTCATATGCAAGAGATTGAGCTAGCATTTATGCATGGTGTAGGGTTTGTGGAAGAATATGAATGAAGTTGTTTAGAACCACAATTATAAAATCCTAGCCAATTAACCATTTTTATAAGTAATTTTCTACAACATTAGCAAGTTGCACAATTATCTTCTCACGTTTCTTCTCGTCAATCTCATAGTGGTGAAGCTATAAAGTAACAAAATCTAAGCCTAGCTAATTGAAGTGTAATGTAGGTATACCTCAGTCATACATATTGTTGGTTTATTTCTTATGGTTGTATTCTGCATCATGTAAATGGTGTCTTTATTGCTTTAAAACATGGTGTTATAGTTTATCACTTTGATGCTAAGGATGCTAAAGCCCTTAGCTTTCATGAGTCCTTGAGTTGGTTGAAGGGTAAGGGATTAACACATGTAATAATGGAGAGTGATACTTTAGTATTGGTTCAAGCACCATGTAAGTCGCATGGAGATATATCCTATGTTGATATCTTAGTTGATGATTGTAGGTCTTTACTTCATGAGATTGTTCCCTCTGAATTTCTTGAATTTCATTTTGTTAAGTGATTAACAAATGTTATAGCCCATTATTTGGCTCCTTGTTTTCTTATTGATGTAATTGCTTCTAATGCTCAATAATAGTTCTCCTTTCATTTTTCAAATAATAATAATAACAATAATTAGAGTTATCATTTAAATAATTGATATTGTTGGATATTTAGACTGGGTCTGCCCCATAATGGGAAACCCAACTCATTGGTATTTAGATAATTTTCATTAGTTGAAAATTATTTAATAAATAATTATCTACTAAATAATTATTAACTGATTATCTTTAAGGGATAATTTTCATATTGTTGAAAATTATCTGTGAAACAGAATGTGCTTTATGTGTGAAGTGATATATACAACAAAACATATGGAATAGAAAATATACAACAATATATTAATAACAGTTATTTTGAAAACAAATAAAGAACTTAGGTTGTGATAGATAGAGGCTTTCCATTCTGTGTACATGATTGCTTCTTGGTGACTAGTAATCACAGTTGTATTCAATCAATGCTTTTGTGCTTTAACAAGTAAGTTTGTTATTATATTTAATTTCTTTCACTAGTGTTAGAACATACTAACTAGGATTTTGGTCTGTTATTTATTGGCATATAATTATAATATGAAATTTTATTTCTAAATATATTTGTTTTCATATTTTTTTACTTAGTTTTCATTAAATATTCCTAATCATCATCACATGTTGCGGCATTAACTTCTCTTTATTATGATGATATTTTTGAACAGTTTTTATATCATTGTAAAATAGATTTTGCAAGCTTTAAATAGGTATATAGCTTGCATAATTTGGTTTAGTATAAACTGATATAGAGTTCTGAAAATATAGAATCATTTTTCAGCATATTTTCTTCATTGAAGATTACAATGAATAGTATCATATATTATCCTATTCTCAATGTATTTGAATGTTATTTCATGCCCTAGGATCAAAGCCGAATTAGGTGAAACTAAATAGACCATTGAATTTAGAGACTCAAAAAATACCTCACTAGAAAAATTTTGGGATCCAGAACTGCCCCATCTTCAACGTGAGAACTATATGCACCACTATCAACTCATGATGCTTGCTACAGATTACAGAGCTGCTCCTAGTCGAGTGAAGTGTCATTCAAAATTGTGCTGCACGCTGTTTTGAGCAAACTATATGCCAATTTCAAGCTCTAGAATTTTAATATATATATATATATTCAGCCAATTAAATAGCACTTGGGGGCTCGTGCAAGACTCCTGAGGCCCAAATTTTTCCAAAAATTTCTAAATTTTTTATTTTTAATTATCCTAATTTTTCTAGGGTTAATAAAATTAATTTTTGAATTGTGCAATTAATTTTTTAGTTGCAAAAATTAATTTTAATTGAATATAACATATTAAAATTCAGAAAAATTATTTTTGTACCTTAGAAAAATCTGAAAATTTTTCTAAAATTATTTTGTGGTCAAATGAGTCTATATCACATATAATTTGATTAAAATTTATTTTAATCACATTAATTTATGTGTTTTGATTGTAAATTAATAATATTATTTTTTGTATTTATTACAGAAAATTATGATTATCACTATAAGGACTGCAAATAAATGAAGAACAGTGAGAATGATGGTTAAAAACCTAGATAATTTAGTGATTGAACCTTTTGGTGATTGAGTGACACATATGGTCAATCAGATCATTATTGCCAATCTGAAAGAGGTTTGCTCACTTAATCTGAAAGATACGAGGCTTTAAAGGTTACTTTGCATCAACGTTTTAGAGACGCACTAAACCTATTATGGTCACATTTCAAGATCCATGAATCTTATAGGAGACTTGTAAAATTTTTTGTGCCGTATTCTACAAGAACCACTACACTAGTGGAGTCAAGTTCTAGTCCATCCGAGTTTTTACCATTCTTCCTAGGCCTCATTTTTTAGCTTTATAAGAGACTCATTAATTTTGTTCCTATTAAATGTCTATTTCATTATATTAGAATTTCTTTTTAATTTTAGTACTGTTTTTAGGACTTGTTTCAAACTTTCTGTGGTTTATGGTATAGGTTTGGAATTTATTTGTGTATATATGAATATTTGTTTTGATAAATGCATTTCTTTCTATTCAACAATTATGTTCATTTTAATTAATTGATATATTTATTTAGTTTGTATAATTAAATATGAATATTTGCATCTAATATTCATACTACATATAAAAATTCTGAAAGTTTTAGTAATTTTGAAAATGAGACCTTGCATAAATTAATTAGGTCAATAATTATATTTCATTAGGTTTTAGATGATGATTGGAAACATAGTGATCTCTTGACTCTAGACCTACTGAAATTAATTATCAGTATAATTAATTAATGACAAGGTAGATGTATGTAATACTAGAAATTAATATCGCATGTATGTCTTATATAAAACTTTTGTGTTTTACAAATGGCCTCTACTTCTAAAAACATTGTTGCTAAACTCAATAAGAGTAAGAAACTGAATGGCGATAATTATGAGATTTAGAGTATAAAAATACAATATGTACTAAAAAGCAAAAGGCTCTTAAGGCTTTAATCACAGCAGCCTGAATAAGGCAACATGGCCCAATACAAAAGGGATTGTGAAGCCTATGAAACTTGAAAAAGGAAGAACTCCTTGGCTCGTATTATGTTGCTAAACAGCATGTATAATGATGTCACGTATAAGTTTCAAAAGTACGATAATGCCAAAGACATATGGTCTGCATTTAAGGCAAAGTTTGGAAGTACGTCCATTACCAAAATCTGATTAATGACTATCAAGTTTGACACTTAGAAGAAACATCTAAAGCACACAATGAGAAAACATCTGAAACATATGTCAAACATGATAGTTGAATTGAAAAACACTAGTCATTCTTTGACAGATAAGCAACAAATCCAAGCTGTCATCATATTCTTACCTCATAGCTAGAAGCATAAGAAGATGCATCTGACCCACAATGAAATTATTAAGACCTTAAAGGATGCTATACGCCACCTCGAGTAAGAAAAGGAGTGCCTGGAAGCTGCTAAGTCAAATAATGATGTGTACATGGCTGGATCTAGCTCACAAAGGGGTTCAAGGCATAAGCACAAGCATCAAGGTAGGTTCTAATCAGGTAAGGGGAAGGGAGAGGCTCAATCAAGTAAGAAGCCTAAGCAAAAACAATATGGCAAGAAAAATTGTAATCAGTTTAGAGAAAGGGAAGGGAGAGGCTCAACCAAGCAAGAAGCCTAATCAGTTTATAGAATTATATGATGAAAAGGAATACAACATCAATTAAGTATTCCAAAACTCCTCAACAAAACGGTATTGCAAAAAAGAGAAATAAAATGCTTCTTGAGATGGTTAGGTCTATGATGGCATAAGCTCATTTATCTATCTCTTTTTGGGGAGATGCAATGTTAACTGCCACATTTATACTTAACCGAATGCCTATGAAGTCAATTGTCACCACTCTATGTGAGTTATGGACTGGTACAAAATCCAATCTAAGTACTTTGAAACCTTAGCGATGCACCGCTTAGGTACATGATTCCTCTCATATATCGGGAAAATTAGGTCTAAGAGGAAATAAAAGTATCTATATAAGGTACTTTGAAACCTGAAAAGGTTATGAGTTTATAGGTGAGCAAGATAGTGGGAGTGCAACTAAATTTGAATCATGTGATGACACATTGTTAGAGAATAAGTTTCTTAAATAGGGTGAAATGAATCAAGACTATGGATCAACACTTGTTAGTATCACCTTATTCAAATAGAGGGATTTTAACAAGTGATGAATTAGTTACAATAAATGTCTAGACTCCATCATCTCATGCAAATGAAGGTGATCCTATTCCAAATGGCAGTAATTTGAGAATTAATGAATCTTAATTGTGTCAAAGCAATCGTGGAAGCATTCCTCGCTGTCGATTTGAGATTGAAGAAGGTAGAACATCCATGATTTTTCTAGAAGAAGAGGATGACCCAAAGAATGTCAATGAGGCTCTTTCTTACCTTGCTAAGGATAAATATATTAAAGTAATGGAAGAAGAATGAAATCCATGAGGTCTAACCAAGTTCGGGGACTAATTGATCTCCTGAAAGGATGAAAAGCTATCAGGAAAAAATGGATTCTCAAAATAAAGCAAAAGGCTAATGATACTATTGAAAGGTACAAAACCCGCCTAGTTGCGAAAGGGATACACAATAGAAAAAGAATTGATTATAGGGAAACTTTTCACCTATCATGCATTTTACTTCAGTTCACTTAATTTTAGCTATTATCGTAAGCCTTGACCTTGAATTACATAAAATGGATGTAAAGGCTACCTTTCTCAATAGAGAATTGGATGAAGAGATCTATATGGAAAAACCATTGGGTTTCATTAAAGAAGGCTACAAACACCAAGTTTGTGGACTTCAAAAGTCTATTTATGGCCTTAAGCAGTCTTCTAGACAGTGGTATATTCGATTTCATAGTATGATCATTTCATATGATTTTGTTATGATTAATAAGGATCATTACATGAGGTCTAAGGATAAATTTATGATATTATCATTGTATATCGATGATAACTTAATAGCTGGAAATGATAAGGAGTATGTTCATGACATCAATGCATAGTTGTCATCAAATTTATAAATGAAGGATATGGGTGAAGCTTCATATATTCTTGGAGTTAAGATTTCAAGAGATCTTCCAAGAAAAATATCATCTCTTTCGTAGGAGACAAATATAAGAAAAGTACTTGCACAATATATAATACAAGACTATAAACCCATTAATATTCCTATGGCTAAATGTGAAGGCTTAAGCCAGAGATTGTGTTCCAAGAATCAAAAGGAAAAGGAACCAATGAGTAAAGTTCCTTATGCTAGTGCAATTGGTAGTCTTATGTATGCCATACTGTGTACAAAACCTAAAATTTGTTATGCCATTCGCATGGTAAGCAGATACCAATCCTGCCCAGGATTAGCACACTAGAAAGCTGTAAAGAAGATTCTAAGGTATCTAAATGAAACTACCAACTACTCATTATGCTATCAAAGCTATCATCTAAATTTGAGAGGTATACACATGCTGACTTGGGAGGAGACTTGGATGAGAAAAAGTCTACCTCTGAGTTCATTTTCTTACTCGATAATGGCATTATATCCTGAAGTAGAAAGAAACAGTCATGTATAGCTTTATCCATGATGGAAGCTGAATTCATGGCACTCTCTTTGGTAGTACAAGAAGCTATGTGGCTTAAAAGATTTTTGGATGGTCCGGGGGTCACTACTAATTGCACTGATCCAGTTTTAATCAACTGTGATAGTCAAACAGTTATTGCCTATACAAAAAACCCTAAGTTCCATTGTAAAACTAAGCATATAGGTACCAAATATAATTTTGTTAAAGACATGGTTGCATGTGAGGAAGTAAGTGTGAAGTACATTTCTACATGAGAAATGATTGCAAATCCACTAATGAAGCCTATTTCTAGAGATGTATTTGTTGAACATACTAAATCTCAAGGATTGAATAGATATTAATGTACTTGAATTGTTCCTAACACTTATGAATGTTTTATTAATGTCTAAATAATAATGGAGTTTATTGGCATGCATTCATATCAATATTATTTGTTACATTCTTCATTGTTTTGAAAAGTGTGTCTGATAGATAAGAGATTGACCTTCTCACACATATAATTGCCTCTATCATTTTAGCAATGTATAGAGATGAGATAAATTTTAAGTTTATTATCTAAATGATAACAGAGAGTTCAAACTTAAAATTCATTATATTAACCTATATAATGATTAAAGGTTATTATAACAATATTAAGTAAATTAAGTTTCATTGTATCTATTTACATTGCCAGATATGAGTTCCAGTAAGATAAATTTATTAAAAAGTATATTTATAAACTCAAGTTAGATATTAAGTGTATCTAAACTATCATTTGTACAACATTATTTCTTGGAAAGGCACATGCTTTATGGGAAAGGAGAAAATATTGCAGCACGTGATTCATACCACGTGTGCAATAATCAACCAACAAGGGTAATATAAGTAAAGATCTCAACTTAATATTGTGTGAGACCCTGAGATAAAAATGAACCTCATAAAGTACTCTTATGAGTCCCATTAGTTACTTGAGATTTGATTTAATGGTTGTTATCTTAAAATGTTGCCAAAGGACTATGAATGTCACAATCTAACGGGACATTCCTAGAAAAGCAAGTTAAATTAAGGTTGAGAGAATCGTGAGAAGAGAAAGATAATTGGGGTATCATATTAACTTGTATCCATTAGTCAACTAATTATGATTTATTTGTGAGATGAAATATAATTATGAATGCAAAGTACAACCATAAACAAGATCGTGTGAGATGATGAATGTAATAATAATATAATATAGGGTTATGCATTCTAGAAACTACTCTAAATCATTTTATATAATCAAGACACTGACCTCTCGAAATATGTTGGTCGCACAATCTATTTTTTAAGTATGAATTATTACAGAGTATATAAAATGCATTCTCTTGAATTTGTTGTGTTTGCGAGTGGAAGGCGTTGGTTATTTGGATTGAATCCGCTTATGGTGGGAAATCCAACCTATTAATATTTAGATAATTTTCATTAGTTGAAAATTATCTAATAAATAATTATTAGATAATTATTAACTGATGATCTTTAAGGGATAATTTTTATATTGTTGAAAATTATTTGTGAAATAGAACATGTTTTTGTGTGTGAAGTGATATACATAACAAAGCACGTGAAATTGAAAATACACAACAACAGAATAATAACAATTACTCTAAAAACAAATACAGAACTTAGATTGTTTGATAGAAGCTTTCCATTCTATTTACAAGATTGTTTCTTGGTGACTAATAATCTTTAGTTGTATTCGATCAACGCCTACGCATTTCAACAAGATTGATATTATATTTAATTTCTTTAAGATATACTAGAATTGCAAAGTCATTCTACTATGTATTCATACATCCTCCTTATTTTCTCTTCCTAATTTCTTATATTCATCTTCTTTCACAATTTTCTTTCCTTCACCTTTGAATTTTTATTTTAAAATGTGACTTAATTTATTTGATTAAATGATATATGAGCGTCAATTTTATTGTAAGTTTATCTGTTATTTGGATTTTTTTTTTAATTTAGCTCATCAATTATACACAAATTTATTATCTATTTGTTCTAATTATTAATTTTATTTTTAATAAAATAATGCACAAAGCATAAATTTACAATATAGTTATACATAATTTGCATCTCTCTACAATTTATTTTCAATTTGAACAGGATAATTGAATTGGAGATCTTAAATGATACAACTAGTTAATTTGTTGAATTCTAACAAAAAAAAAAATTAATAATAATAATAAGTCACAAATCATTGAAACCGACTGACTCCGCTAGTTTCACATTTAAATTGATTTCCACAGTTCTCGTCTGCTTATGGCTATCACTATATTTCCTCACTATAAACATGAAATATTGCTTATTCCATTAACATTCCTATATATATATATATATATGTATATATGTGTGCGCGCGTGTATATATATATATATATATATATATATATATATATATATATATATATATATATATATATATATATATATATATCCTTACATAATCATTCAGGTTGAGACTCTTAAAATTTCATATCAAATTATAAATAGATCATCGTAGCAAATTCAAGTCATTTAATAATTCATGTGTAAAAATTTAATTTAATTAAATTTTATTAATAGAATTCAAAAGTATTTGAAATGAAATTTAAAGTGATAATATTTATTTGAATTTTATTATTTAGAATAATTAAAAGAAAAAAAAATTATTTTATCATTTTACCCTTATCTAAAAATACTCATATTTAATCTAAATAAGAGTATTAATGAAGACTAAAATTAATCTCCAATAGTTTGAATACAGGCATCCTTAGGGTATATTTGAGAAATAGGTGAAAAATAAGAGAGAAAGGAAAATAGTTTGAAATTTATGAATTTTAACTTTTTTAATATTTTGACATAAATTTTAAGACATTTTCCACCCATTTTTCTCTCAAAATGAAAGAAAAATGGGTGGAAAATGCCTTAATTTTTATGCCAAAATATTAAAAAAATTAAAATTCATAAATTTTAAAGCATTTTCCTCCCTTATTTTTTTCCTTTCATTTCCACCCATTTCCCAAATACTACCTTAAAGTTGCTCATTTTCCGTCATCTCCGTGGGTCACTGTTAAGTTCTATTAAATGAATTAAGTTCTTATAAAATTCTTTTATATTGGTATGATTTTATTTTTTGTTTAAAATGACCTTTTTTTTTTATAACTCAAAAGAATTAAATTTTATTCTTTTAAAATTTGAGCTTTCAAACGGGAGATTATTCTTCCTTTAAAAGCCAAGAAAATGAATTACAAATCTAGAATTTTACTTTACATATAGCAAAAATTACAGCACTAGTGTATGGAGTTTTTAAAATCTACTATATTGATATTGAATAATTTTTTTTTACCTGATAAATTTCTTAATTTTTAAAAATAATATCATATAAATATATTTTTATCTATTTTTTATCGTTAAAATGCTAATTTTCAATTTTAAAATCTCTAAAATTGAGGAAATAATAAGGAGAAAATTTTTTTTAGATTGTTAGCTACTAAAATAATTGTTGGAATTAATAGGTCGGATTCAGATACACAATAACGAATGCATAAAACTAGATCTATTAGATATTAATTAATTATAAATAATAATTAATTAATATAAAACAAATTATTATTTAATTATTATTTATTAGAATTTTAAATGAAAAATGATAACAAGACGTTATCATATATCTTATTTAAAATAAATAATTTCTTATTTAAAATTCATGGTAATGAAAATAGAGACATTGAAGGCTTTTAAACTGTGAAAAAAAAAGCCTTCAGCAATACAATGACTTAAAAATAGTTAAAAATATTTAAATGAAATTATTTTTAAAAATTTAAAAATTCACTGGATTGAAAAAAATTAATCACACACTAGATAGCTCATTTTAAAAAGTAAAGATCTGTGATATAATTTTTCTTTATATATATATATATATATATCATGAAATGTGTAGCTGGTAATTAGCTAGATTATATTATTTAAAAGTATATTTTAAATAAATTATTAAAAGAACTAACTGCCAAATTCACAGTGATTATAATAATAAAGAAAAAGTAAAAGATACCACATCTTGTATTTGTATAAATACATAATCCAATGTTGAGCATCTTCAAGTCTATACACAAATGCATTTAGTTTTGGTTGTCATAATATTGTGAAAAAAGATATGCTTTGTTTTGTACCCATTACAAAGTTCAGTTTTAATTTTATTCTCATTCATTGGGAATAAAAAATTATTCTCATTAATTGTTTTCCCTAAACATACATATTCTAGCAATAAAAATTAAATATTTTTTAATAAACAAAAATAAAATTAAAATTAAATATTTTAAAACAAAATTTAAATTCAAATTTCAATGGGTATGGAAAAGGAAAAAAAAGGACAAATTACTATTTAATCCCTCAATTTTAACCTAATTAATTAACTCATTTTTGTTTTAATTATTTAATTTTATTAATATAAATATTTTTTTTTATATATAATAATAAATAACTTTATAATTTGATGAGATTAAATATAATTATTATATAAATATATAAATATTATTATTTTTATTAATTTGAATTTTTAAAAAAGTAAAATTATATTTATTATATATATAAGTGTATTTTCATCATTGTTAAAAAGTATAATAACTGAACGGAATATTAAATAGTATGATAAAATTAAAATTAAAAAATTAATTAATTAATTTTTTAAAAAAATTAATTAATTAAATTAAATATTAAATAGTAATTTATCAAAAAATATACCACAAGAGAATAAAAGAATCTGTTTATGATTTCTATTTGTAGTTTTGTACCCGTTGAGAGGGAAATTAATTAAATAACCGTCTCTGAGAAGCAATCAATGCTTGAAATTTCTAGAATGAGTTAATTCTTTTGTCTTGCTTATCATCAAAAATTCAGATGTAACAAAATAATAATAATAATAATAATAATAATAATAATAATAACATTATAAATTTGAATTATTGAGTAATTATTAAAATATTCTTTTTATTTTTTTAACTGAAAAATTTTTATTTTTTTTATTTTGCCGTAATAAGTAAGATAATATATACAGTAAAATATCTATAAATTAATACTTTTTTTGATAAATCAGTAATAAAATATCATTAAATCAAATCAGCGTTCAATACATTATAAAGAAATCTAGGTGGGGTAAACAACCACAATCCACGATCAGATCAAAAACAGATACTCGGCCAAGCAATGAGCAACTTGGTTCGCTGACCTACGGATACAAACAATAGAACAATTTTGCAAAGAAGAGAGTAAAAACTTGCAATCATCAACAATCAAACCAAGAGTAGACAAATCCGTATAAATTCCAATAAGAGCATGATAGAGTAACTGTGAATCTGTCTCCACTATCACATCTTGATAACTCATATTCTTCAACCAAGTCAATGCTTCTCTACAACTCAACGCTTCACCAACCAACGGATCATGCTTGCCAGTAATTATGCCATTTGTAGCCATAATCATAATACCTAACTTATTTCGGATAACTAAACCAAAACCAATACAAGCTAAATTGGCAAACACTGCAACATCAAAATTACACTTAAGAAATCCACTGGCAGGACGTAACCATCTAATAGGAGCAACATTCCCACTGGGCTACACTGTTGATTTTTTCAATATCTGTGCAGATCTCCAAGCTTCCAAAAATGAGTAGGAACGAAACAAAATATCAGCTGTTGTACTGGACTTTTGATTCCAAATAACATTATTGCAATTGTTCCATATTTGCCAAAGAATCACAACAATCAAACTCAACTCATCAAGATTACATGTAGTCACTAAATTATTCCACCACTCATGAAAATTAGCAATGTCATTAATCACATTATCGAGACTACTTAGAGACCAGACCTGACGAACTATGGGGCACCCGACAAAAATATGAAACTCATCTTCATTGGATAAATGACAAACCTGGCAACTGCTTGACACAAATACCTTCCGTTTAATCAAATTCAACACTATAGGAAGACAACCAAAGCAAATCCTCCATACAAAATTCTTCACTTTGGATGGAACTCGCATTTTCCATAATCGCTGCCAATTAACTTGAACACTACTGACGTAATGATTCAAGAAAGCAGTTAAAATACGATACCCACTACGAACAGAGTACGTTCCTTTCTTGTCCCAAATCCACAACCACGGGTCTGGTTTTTGCTGAAGACTTCACAGGATGCTTTTAATTAGTTCTTGGTCCCTTGTGTTGAAAAAATCCTTCAAAAGATCCTCATCCCACATATTGGAGTTAGGCAGTCGCAAGGAATCCACAGCTATGCCTTCCAAATCTTCAACCTTGTCCGAAGAAATATAGGGATTACTTTCATCTAGAAGCCACGGATCAGACCAAACTAAAATGGATGATCCAGTTCCAACTCTCCATCTAACTCCAGCATGAATCAACTTTTGAGAGGCCAAAATGCTGCTCCAAACAAAACTAGGTTGATGACCAGCTTTAGCATGTAGAAAAGAGCCAGAAGGAAAATATTTTGCTTTTAGTAACCTGCACATAAGAGAATTATTGGTAGTCAAAAGCCTCCACTCCTATTTTGCCAAAAGGGCCAAATTATACTTATGAAGCTTTCTAAAACCTAACCCACCTAAACTCTTATGCACACATAACCTATTCCAACTTCTCCATCTAATACCCTTCTTACCACTCGCCCCTTAACCCACCAAAATCCATTCATGAGCTATTCTATATCCTCACACAAAGACTAAGGAAGTAGAAAAATGCTCATTACATAAGATGGAACAGCTTACACAACCGACTTCACTAGCACTTCCTTACCCACTCTAGATAACCATTTTTTGTCCCACCTTTGAATCCTAGCCCATACCCTATCCCTCACATAACCAAAAATTTCTTTTTTCCTCTTACCCACCATACAAGGAAAGCCCAAGTATTTCCCATGATTTTTAGTACTACCCACCCCTAAGTGATTACAGATAGCATATTTCAACTCAGTGTGCGAATTAGAACTAAAAGAAACAAATGACTTTGCAAAATTAACTTTCTGCCCCGAACTTCTCTCATAAAGGCCAAGACATTCCTTCACATAGAAAGCCTCCTGAACTGTCACTTTGAAGAACAAAAAAGCATCGTCCGCAAAGAACAAATGGGACACCACTGGAGCTTGCCTAGAAATCTTGTAGCCATGAATTCGTCCTCTTCGTTCATAAGCTCTTAACAGAGTTGACAGACCTTCCACACACACTATGAAAAGGTATGGGGAAAGTGGATCCCCTTGCCTTAAACCACAAAATGGCTGAATTGGTCCCAATTTCTGACCATCTATAAATTAATACTTGATAAATTAATAATTTCTATTAAATAATTATTTTTCAATTCTGACTTGGACTAACGAGCTAAATTAATAATTTTATTAAAATAATAATATAATATTTTTTGAAAATATTACATACTCTCTTGGTTCTATTTATATTATAAATTAATAATTCACTAAAATTATATATAATATTTTACTAAAATATAAGTTTAATATTATTTTCCTAAGTGTCAGTTACATGAAAGACATTAATACAATTAAATTATACTTGCAAATCAAATAGATATAGATTGGCTTATATTTCTAAAATTTTTAGCATCTTTTTATTAATAGAATAATTTATATTTTGATAAAATAAAGTAAATTTTTAGTTGATTAAACAAGTATTACTTTGAATTGTAAGTATACTTGATAAATTAATAAATTATTAATTTATCAATTAATTAATACCTATTTAAATTAATAGAATTTGTATGGTCCAAAAATTATTAATTTATAAAAGTTTTACTGTATGAAGAGCCAATAATTATTAAAGTTTATTTATTCTACTGAGTTCTCTAATTTAAGTGGGTGCATTGGATTAAAAAAAATTAAAGACTTTTATATATTAAAAAAGTCATGAAATATATAATAATAATTTTTAAAACTTCACAAAAAAGGAAGGAGATATTTAATAATAATTTTTAGAGACTTTAGAAAAGTCTATAAAAATCATGTTGTATTCAATTATTATAAATTTTGTAGAGTTTATAAAAATAAACAGATATTTAAAAAGTTATTAAATTTTATAAATAATTGACTTTTATATACTTTCACCGCTTTTTATGTTAAAATATAAGGATTAATGACAAAAAAATATAAATAAAAAATCTCAATAATTTTTTTTCCTCTCAAAATTTTTGTAGACATTTTACTTCATTCTCCATCTTCTATTCAAACTCTAACCACTGCAATCTCAAGACAAACAACAGAATTAATTTCAAAACATCAGCAACATGGTAAATATTATAGTACTTAATTGTAATTAAGGCATATCCAAAATTTTAGTCAGTTGCATTCCAAGGGCTATGTGGGTCCATAATTTATCATTTTTAAGACAATGGTTCTCATTGTTCAGAGCAAAGATCCCACCATCATCAAGGCTAGAGCAACCAGTAGAGCACTCATATATTTAAAGTGCGTTTGATATATCATAATAGGATGTAATATAATTTAATTAAATAAATTTTTAATATAAAGTTATACTAAAAATTAATTTGATTATATTATATTATATCTCATTACAGTCTATCAAATATACTTTTATATTGTATTTCATAAGCATTAATAAAATGTAATCAAATAGATTTTTCATATAAATTTACACTAAAAATATATTTAATTATATTACATTACATATCATTACGAATTACCAAACGGTATCTTAGATTTTATTTTTCCTATTTTATAATTTGTTGCCGAAATCAAACAAAATTAGTAATGATGAATTGCCTAATATTGGTAACTAGTTAAAAATTATTGATTTTTTTATTTTTTTATTTTTTTGGCTTCGAAAGAATTATTGATTTGATGATAATAAAAATATATGCATGTTTAATTATTCTTAATTAGTACATAAGAAATATAATTTATTACATTATATAAAAATAGATATTAGAAATCAATAAAAGTTTATTATTATCTATAAAAGCTTTTGTAAATAAAATTTTTGAAAATTATTTATAAATTTATAAACTTTGTAAAAATTATTAAAAATTTATGAATTCTATAAAAGTTATTCATTTAAAAAAATTATGAGGATGTATTTAATAATTGGTACATAAACTGGCCAATTGAGCTTACTCATAAATAATTTGGTGTAGTTTTTGCAGCTAAGACTTATATATGATTTTCTGCTATTAATGAAAGTTTATGAACCTTTGACCAAACAAAAAAATCTAGTTGCCAAACATTGCAATTTATATTGGAGAACTATGTACATATTGCAACATAGACACGAATTCAAGATACATATGCAAAATATTTATAGAATAAAAAAATATGATTTTTTGTAACGATTTTTGTCAGCGTTTTTTACTTTTTTTTTTTTCACTTTTTTATTATTTAATTTTTTAAAGTATCTAATATTTTAAAAAATTATAAATAGACCACAAAAAATTTTTAAATTAAATGCTAATTATTTTTCTATTTGTTTCAATATTTTGAATTAAAAATATAATAATTAATTTTGTTTCTCCCATCTAATAATTGTTATAATTTTAATTCAACATATTTAAATAATTATAAAAAAATAATTATTATAAAATGTTTAATAACTCAAGTTATTGGAACAAATATGTTAAATTTTATTTATTTGTTTTTTTGGTACATTGATATTGAATTTGAGGTACATTACTATTATATTATAAGTACATTGGTATTTAATTGAAAATATATTTTATTATTAATCAACAGTTTAAAAGTAATGTACATGTAATTTAGCATTAATGTGCATGCATTTAAGTAATAATGTACCTGTAGTTAGAGAGCCATGTACATGTAATTAAATTACAATGTATCTCTAATACAAAACTAATGAGCATATACTAATTATTATCAGAATATTTTATCATTAATATTATAATTGAAGATATATTTTTTCATTAACTGATAGTTCAAAAATAATGTACATATAATTTAACGGCAATGTATATGCATTTTAAATAATAATATATTTGTAATTAGAGAGTCATATATATGCAGTTAAATTATTATATATTTTTAATACAAAACTAATGTGTATAGACTAATTATTATCGGAATATTTTTATTATTAATATTATACTTGAAAATATATTTTAGTATTAATTAACAGTTCAAAAGTAATGTACATATAATTCAATACTAATATACATGCATTTTAAGTAATAATGTGCATATAATTGGAGAGTCATATACATGCAGTTAAATTACAATGTATCTATAGCATAAAACTAATATATATAGGCTAATTGTTATTAAAATATTTTTTATCATTAATATTGTAATTAAAAATATATTTTATCATTAACTGATAGTTTAAAAATAATATACATATAATTCAACATCAATTTAGCTACATTTCGAGCAACAAGATACCTGTTAATTTAAAATATATATATAATAATTCAATTTATATATTTAATTATAAATTATAAATTTTATATTTATTAGAATTCTAATAATTATTAGATGGGAGAAACAAAAATAATTTAACTATAATAATTCAATTTTAAATATTGAAATAAATAAAAAATAAAAAAATAATTAATATTTTAAATTAAGAAAAAATGGTGAAAAAAAAAGCAACAAACACGGTAACGGAATTATTAAAAAATCATATGTCTCTATCTTTAAGCAAATATTTTGCATATATATTTTAAGCTCAATTTATGATATATCATACATACCAATTCGTAATATAACAATTGGATAAACACATGAGCGGTTAATATGATTAAAAAAAAAAAAAAACACATGGACCGCTTTCTTTATCTGACCTCAGCTTTTGCATATTTACACTTTTACTCACTTAATCGCTTGGCTCCTATTTCTTAATTTTTTTTTTTCCTAAAGGAAGAAAATAGCTGGGATTTATGAGGAATAAAGTCTGAAGAAGTACAAATACATGTCAAGTGCATAAGAAAAGCCCAGCAAGTGTTATCTAACAAGGACCACATGTCCAGAAATGCAAATTATTAATTTTAAAATAACAAGAATTAAAGTGTTAATTTTATCAAAATTGAAGAATGTTGAAGTAATATACCTTTTTTGGAAATGCATGACCGACTAATATATTAAGATAAATTTTAAAATTAAACTAATAATTTGCCCAATAAAAAAATAAAAGGGTTTGGAGATGTATATTTATGAGATAAGCTTCAAATATGCTACTGTGATATAGAAAAAAGTGCAGATTCACACCCTTTTTTTAGATCTTATATTTACTATTCACGTTTTCAAAATCTATTATTGTGTCCCAACTTTTAACGTCTCCAGTATCTCTATTTGATCTCCGTTTGTGGGCTTTATTTGAGTCCTACGTGGACTTAATTAGTAATTAGATAATAATAAAGTAAGCATTTGGATTTTATCAACTCTTTAATATAAAAATAAAAGAAATTCTTTTGTTAAATTTTGTTAAAATAAATAAATAAAAAGAAAATAAAACATTATCAACTCTGAGAGTCGCCGATCGAGATAGTTGTTACCTATGACTGTTCTTGTTGGTTTCAAATATAGTTTGATGATTGAGCTCTTGATGGATCGAGCATTATTCAATGATGGCATAAACAATTCGACAATGAGCTTGAGAGGTCTAGCAATGGTAGAGCTAGAGCTTCTGATTCTAGCCTCCTTTAAGTCATGGAGATCTTGCCTTCTCTCACCAGAGCTGAGGATCCCACAAAAATTTACTCTGCACTTTTTCCATTTGCGGCTTTAATGGAGGTTTTGATTTATGCTAATTGCTTTGATTGCTAGCCACAAATTACGAAAAATCACTAGTTTAGCGATTTAGATTTCCTTGATCATGAATCTTCATGTAAATCTCTCTTTTGTCTTGTTTATAGCCTTGTCTTGCCTCTCTTCTTTGGCTTTGGCAATAAAATGGTGAATTTTGTGGTGATGTTGAGTGTAAATTGTTAGGCTTTATGCAATTTCTATTAATAAATTGGAGGCCTCACATGAACTCTATAAGAATCTTCGTGATTCTATAATCTATAATGGGTTGATTCATAAGGTATTTTTATCTTTTTTCTCTCTAATTGCTTTCATATCCATGATTTTTAATTTCTTGCATTATTTTTAAATTAGTTGTGGTTTTAATATGGATTCAGTGAAAGACCCAAAGATTATAGTGGTCAAAATTATTTGTAGAAATTGATAATTGATTATGTCTGCAAACTAATTTTGGGTTTGTAACTTTATTCAATTGTTATGCACTTACAGTTCAATTTGAGTTTGTTACCTTGCAGGAAGAACTTTAATTAAGGTTTGAAATCTAGGAGAAATTTTTGGGGAAGAACAGATAAGAAAATGTTTTTTGAAAGAGAGAGAGAGAGAGGAAGAAATAGAAATACTTGCTTTCTGCCTTCCATCTTCCACATATGACTGTAGTGGACCCACCAAATGGTGAATGTAAACAAATAAATAGAGATGTTATCTGAAGAGGTGCGATAATAAGTTTTGAATACATTAGTAATGAATATGAGATCTGAAAAATAAAAGGTGTTGATTTGCACTTTTTAGAGTACTACAGGATATATTTAAATCTTGTCTCATGTTATATTTTACTCCAAGATTGGAAAGGGTATATTACACATTGAGCTTTCTCCATTTTTCAGGGTATTAAATAACGGTTTTACGTATCGTATTGATATTGGAATCAGTGTAATGAAATCGGACTAAATTGGTCTAAATCGGCCGCCACTATCGTGAATTTTCAAAAATGATTAGCAAATTGATATAATTTAATAAGAAATAAATATAACGTTCAAAATATAATATATTAAATTAATTAATACTTAAATAAGTATAATTGTACTTAGAAAAATTTAATTTACATAAATAATAATAATAAATTAAATTCAAATTACATAACTAATAATAATAAATCAATCTTTTTTTATTAAGTCGTGAAAGAAAAAATCACCTTACTCAAGATGAATAAATTGATAAAAAAAAATTCTTCATATTCTAAGTAAAGAAAGTAAAATTAAAAAAATAAATATACTATAATATTAATTAATCACTAATAAAAAGAGTGTCGGAAAGGAAATAGATTGTCTTATCTGCTATTAAACTCATTTAAAATTTATACAAAGCCATTATTTAAATTT
This sequence comes from Reutealis trisperma, assembly GCA_947687605.1. NCBI lineage: Eukaryota > Viridiplantae > Streptophyta > Magnoliopsida > Malpighiales > Euphorbiaceae > Reutealis > Reutealis trisperma. Next base: position 674,638 of record CANTUT010000031.1, read on the forward strand.
TTAAAAATAAATATATAAAGACAAAATATAGTAAAATTGTAAAATTCAATTAATAATTTACAGCCACAAATAAAAAATTTATACAAAAAAATAAATTTTGTAAAAAATTATCATAATATTCTAAATATATTGAAATATAAATAATGTAAAAAATAATATCCCAATAATTTATATTAATAAAATAGAATAAATATAAAATAATATCTTTTAAATAATATATTTATAATTTATATTAATAAAAAAATATAATAATAATATTTTTTTATTGATACGTCACGCTTGTATTGTTAAATAATGATCGTATCAATGTGTATCGAGTGATTCAGTATCAATTCAGTGTTAATTTTCATTAACAATATTATAATATATAAATAATATATCAAACTTTTTAAAATTCTCTATAAAATAGCTGATACATCACGTATCGGCCGATATTTATTATCGTGGGTTTCTGTCTTGCATTTTTTTTTTCTTTGAACTTTTCATACAATATAAAGGTTGACTGTAATAAATTAAAGTAAATTAAATACCTAAATTCGTCTCCATCCGCTGTCATTTTCAGAGGATTAAAGGACAATATGAGGATTTTCCATCAGTTGAAAATTGCTATCTCTATTGAACAAAATAACAAAAAAAAAAAAAAAAAAGAATTCATATTTTCCTTGATTCACTACCATAAAACAAGATTATTTCAACAACCAACCCCACGACAATAAATATAAATAAAATAAACATTTGGCAAAAAAAAAAAATAATAAATATAAATAAAATAAACAAAGCCAGAGCACAGAAGGAGTCCATGTGAAATTGGGCTGCGACTGCTGACAGTTTATTGCTCATTTCCCATCTCCCTGTGTGACTCTGTCTATATAATATATACCAACTCACTCTCCTTCACCTATTACTCATAACTCATAACCATCTCTCTTTCTGTCTGCTTTACTTCAGTTCAGGTATATTTGTTCTCCCTCTCTCTCGATTTCTTCAAAATTTGCCGGCATTTCGTTTTCTTCGTCTTTGCTTTATACCATAGAATCCATTATTTTTTATCTTATTAAATTCCTCACCTCTTCTCACTTCTTGATCTATGCTTTTAGCGTTACATTCTGTTTCTTTCTCCTCTGTTTGGTTCCTGAGAAAAATACTCCGGAAAAAATATTGCAAATTTCGAATTTCTCCGCAAACGGATCTTGAAAATAAAAAAAATAAAAACATAAAAGCATTTTTGGCGGTCTTTACTATTAAGTGATAGACTCAGTTAATTTTGCTTTTGTTGTTTAATTATTTTTTTTTAATTACAAAATAAATAAATTCAAGGCTGTTTAGTTTTGCTAGTTGTTTGTTCCCTTAATTGCTGGTTTGCGAAAAGCGTGAGTGAGGAAAAGAAAAGTGAGGCTTAATCTGTGGGCGAGTTTGTGAAACACGTGAGCTAAGATCTTTGTTTAATAGCAGTAATGATAAAGCTTGTGTTCAACTATTAATTTATTAGAGAGCTTACTATCATTAATCTTTAAATTGGCTGATGTTGAGCAAAGGGAATTACTTAGTTTTATGATCGTTGTTGATTTGTATTTGCAGTAATCCATGGCCCCAGCTGCAGCAGCAGAAATAAAGCCTAGAGGTACGTATTTTCTATATTTTGATGAAAATACATTCAAGTTTTTTCTAATTTGAAAACTAGTATTCAATGAGTTATGCCATGTTCTTGATTTGTCTGCAATTTTTTTAGGGTGTTGGTGAGTTTGGTGGGTGAATTATTTAATAATTAAGAGATCTATCAACAAATTTGTTTATGAACTTAACTTGTTTCTATTCAATTGCCTTGGTTTATATTATCTTTAGATGTTTGCGTTGTTGGTGTTGCCCGTACACCAATGGGTGGATTTCTTGGTACACTATCATCTTTACCTGCCACCAAGCTGGGATCTATAGCTATTGAAGGTTAGAACACAAGTTGTATTGTGCTGCTTGATGTTTAGATAATATCTGTTTCTACTAGATATTCTGTTTATTTTTTCCCTAAGTGTTTTTTTTTTTTTTTTTCAACTTGTAGCTGCTCTTAAAAGAGCCAATGTTGATCCATCACTTGTACAAGAAGTTTTCTTTGGTAACGTTCTCAGTGCAAATTTAGGGCAGGCTCCTGCTAGACAGGCTGCATTAGGTGCAGGAATTCCTAATTCAGTAATCTGTACTACTGTTAACAAAGTTTGTGCTTCGGGGATGAAAGGTGCACCCCTAATTGTGATGTATTTGCTTGATTATTCTCTTTTTCTTTTTCTTTTTTTTTTTTTTTTTTTTTTTGGAAACATGATTAAAATAGGTTGGTTTCTCTCCTTTTCTTTTTTGGAACATTGCAGCAACTATGCTTGCAGTCCAGAGTATCCAGTTAGGCATCAATGAGGTTGTTGTGGCTGGAGGCATGGAGAGCATGTCTAATGCTCCTAAATACCTGGCTGAAGCAAGGTCATTGCCAGTTTTATTTATATAACTAACTATTATTTCGAAACTTACTTGTACATCTTCGCTCAATTATTACAAGCAGGAAGGGATCTCGACTTGGACATGATTCACTAGTTGATGGAATGTTGAAAGATGGGTTGTGGGATGTTTTTAATGATGTTGGTATGGGAAGTTGTGCTGAAATATGTGCAGATAATCATTCAATAACAAGGCAAGACCAGGTATCATTAGTTTCATCTGCTCCATCAATCTCAATATTACATGTGGCATTTAGGTTATTTTCCTCATCTAAACAATATGTTCAGAATCAGTTTGACAATTAATTCATTTCTTTTGCTAATGAATTCTATAATAACATTCTTTTGCAATTGCAAATCAATTTACAGTAAAATACAAATGAATCCTACTATAGAATTTGATTGTGTATAAACTTTTTTGTTTGGTGTACTCTATATTACTGCCTAGAATTTGAAGAATTATAGGAGGAAATATTATGCAGTGTGTTTGCCAGTTTGTTTTCTGTGTCCCTGTGAACATAAAATTTTCATTATGCAATTTTTTTCCCCTATTTTGTAGCAAAAGGACCAATAGGAAGGTGTAAGTGGTGCATATAAAGGATAAGCTGGTAAATGATCATTCAATATGGTTTGCCATGTCCACAGTAGAAATATAGAGAGCATTGGTGATTCTGTTTCTGTAGTATGCAGGAGAAAAATAGGGTTAAAATGAAAACAGCTGAAATGATAAAAAATTACTAGCCGGTCAAAAATTTAAGCACTAATAAAACAATGGTTAAAAGGGTCTGTATATCTTAGGACTGAAATTGAGTTGAGCTGAATCCTACCTGTGGCCTCAACTTATCACAGGCCACTGGTCCTCTGATACCAGGAACAGCCTATCAATATTGTGAAGAAATTTCAGTTAAGTTAATTGGATAATATAATGGATACTAATGATTAGAATGAATATTTTATGAATATAAGAATCAAAAAATTCTATGGAATCATGAAAGATGGAAAGATTATTTGAATCTAGTGATACCATTTCGTTATGTTGACAATTTCAAAAAACTGCTCAAGGATCAACTATAGTTAAGAGGATGCTCCACTGAAATCATGTGCTAAAACCAGAGTCATGTAATTAATGCATTTCCTTCAGAACTCAGTAGTCTTCCACTGTCGATTATTTTTCTTTCCTGATAAAATCCATAAAACCCAGTACTTTTCACATTCATTTTTAAAGCCCAAGTCCATGGTTGTCTCTCCTTCATTTTTTTGTTTTGTATTTTAATTTATTTATCTTTACTTTAACAAGTTTCTTGGCAATTATGGCAGGATAACTATGCTATTCAGAGTTTTGAGCGTGGTATTGCTGCACAAGACAGCGGCGCCTTTGAATGGGAAATTGTTCCGGTTAGACACCTTTTATGTAAATCAATATTACCTTTGCTTTTTTTGTGAATAGCTTTTATCTCAATCTGGTATGATGTAGGTTGAAGTTTCGGGGGGAAGGGGAAAACCTTCAACAATTGTTGATAAAGATGAAGGCATAGGGAAGGTACATATTCTTTATTTATACTTCATTATCAATGACACAGAAGCATTTTTAGCACTAGCATTCACCAAAAAGTTATATCCAAGGTTCATGATAATAGAGATGAATGGTTAAAACATTATATGAATACCATCCCTAGATGCATGTCCTTTTTTTTTTTTTTCCTCTTTTGTTCAAATAAGCCTTCTGTTAGATGCAATATGAATTAATGCCATCCAACTTTCTCTGCTGTTACATTCATCTAATTTGCTGTAGTATTATGCCAGTTTGATCCTGTAAAACTGAGGAAACTCCGGCCAAGTTTCAAAGAGAATGGAGGCACAGTTACTGCTGGCAATGCCTCTAGCATAAGGTTATATTATTTTTAAATTCAATTTCCTAATCATTTGCCTTTATTTGCTTACATATATATATATATATATATATATATATATATATATATATTATACGATCTATTTTTACATTGTAATTACTTCAGTAGAGTTTTACACCTTTCCTTCCATAAAAATCTTAATGTTTTGTTGTTGGAAGTTTACTTTCTTGTTACAATACATACTATGATGGAAGTATGGAGTAACTGCAAAAATTATGTTTCCTGGACCTCTTAAAAAAATTGCCAAGTTATTTTTTGCTATTTTATACTTTTGCCAACTTGTATTTACCTCCAAGGCTCCAATGAGTTATAATGGTAATTATAAGTGGTTCATTGTTTATTTAATGTAAGGTGATGTTTAGTGAAATTGAAATTAAATGCTGAAAAATGTTTAGTGAAATTGAAATTAAATGCTGAAAATTTAAGTACCGAATAATGTAAGTGATATAATTTCTAAATTGTAAAAATATTTAAAAATTTAATCACTTATTGTATTTACTGTAAATTTGAAATTAAAAATTTTGACTTATCATTTTAAGTGAATTTTAGCTTTACCAAACAACTTAAAATTAGCAAGCGTTGAAAATTTTAATTTTAAGGGCTGAATGATATTATCTATCTGGGTGTTCTTCATGCTGGTTTGCTACTTTTATGTAGATATAGGCCTAACCTTTTTTTGAATGTGAAATTGCCCTCATTGACAGTGATGGTGCGGCTGCTCTGGTTCTGGTGAGTGGAGAGACAGCTCTTAAGCTTGGATTGCAAGTGATTGCGAAGATCACAGGATATGCTGATGCTGCTCAGGTCATACATTTATACATAGTACATGTGACTCTAAAAAATCATACTAGTGTGTCTTCAATACCTAAAGTGGGAAAATAACTAAATATTATGCAATTTAAATTCCTTTGTCTTCTAAGCTTCAATAATCAATTAATCATCATGCCTGATGATCATTTACATCTTGCTGTGCAGGCACCAGAGTTATTTACAACAGCTCCAGCCCTGGCAATACCTAAAGCTTTATCAAATGCTGGTTTGGATGCTTCTCAAGTCGATTACTATGAAATAAATGAAGCGTTTGCTGTAAGCTTTCGTGGCTAATAATTTATCTGATTAGTCAATCTGAGGTTAAAATCTTAATTCATGATATTACATTCAGGTTGTATCTCTTGCTAATCAGAAATTGCTTGGACTTAATCCAGTGAGTACTTCAACCTATATTCTTTTTATCTGCACTTAGTGTGCAAAATGGTGTGCATTTTCTGATATTTCCATATGAAAAATATGGATCAAATGCTCCGGATGAGTTGCATTTATCATTTAGTTCTTTATCTCTTTTTGCCTTCCCTAGTCGGTTACTACTGGCACTAGAATTCATTTTCTGTTGGTGAACTTTTAAACTGTTAACAGGAAAAGGTTAATGTACATGGTGGAGCTGTATCCTTGGGACATCCACTGGGTTGCAGTGGAGCTCGTATCTTGGTCACACTTTTAGGGGTATGTTTTTACAGGATCATCATTTTAATCCATTGCAATATTTTCTGAATTGGTGCTCATTCTGTCAGCACGTTGCTCCATGTGTGTATGAACATGCATGCACAGGTCTTTCCATTTTTTACTAAAAAGTATAATGATATTGTAGGTACTGAGGCAGAAAAATGGGAAATATGGCGTTGGTGGTGTTTGCAATGGTGGAGGAGGTGCCTCTGCACTTGTTGTAGAGCTTCTGTAGGCCCTTAGATGTCATGTAAGTCAAATCTGATGTACATTACGATTAAGATTCGTATCACCAAATGATATATCATTCATTACACGCCTAATTGTTCCAAAGAGTTACAAATGCACTATTAGACTTGCTTCCTTCCACTCTACTAATAGATAGGAACAGTTCATTGGAGGATGAACAGGAGTTACCGAAGTTGGTGCTGGTCTCATGATGTCATGATGAGAATTAATTTCTCATGTGACATTCACTTGAACATGGGGCTAGCTATTAACATAAGATATCTAGTTTAATATAACAAGATAATGAATAATAAGCCTCACTATGTGTGATAATTACTTAATTCATCTTTTTACTGTTTGCTCTCTGCCCTTCAGGCTCAACACGACAGTGGACCTCTTGTAGAAGATAAAATCTCCATAGCTATCAAATTTCAATGTTGTCAATTTTACTGTGTTTCCTTTTCAATTTTTGGTTTCATCTCTAATAAACTGGAAGTGTATTTAGCTTTTGAAAGAAAATATATCCTTAATGTTCTTTTTAGTCTCTTGTTTTGCTTATGAGAATCACTAGATCAGTACATAATGTTTACTATTAGGCTTGCTAAGTATTAATCCATATTTTGTTATAATTGTAGGGGTCATGAAAAATTGTCTTACGAGCTTAAAAATGTAGGTATTGAATCTATTTTGGAGGAATTTTCGCAATTTATAAAAAATTAAAATGTAGTGATATCTAAAACCATGATGATTTTAATAAAAAAATGATAATTCATATATTAATATTAAAAAAATACATACCTAACGGACGCGGAATTCGAAATAGTGTGAATCAGCCGGTTACTCGGCCAACTGGTTGATCCTGTCCCGGTTCTAATACCAAACCGGTTCTTTAATAAATAATGTTTAAAATAGAATTTCAAAGCTGATGGCCAAGGCCGACGAGGTTGAAACCCTAGTTACAAGTGCAAGATCGCTTGAATTATAGAACTTTGGTGCTTATTTAACATTAGTAAATAAAATATATTTATCTTTTATAATATAAAAAAAATATTTAACTTTTTCTAGATTGACCTATGTAATTATGGTCCATAAAAATACATTAATATTATTTTAATTTATTTTTCCATTAACAAAAATAAATTTATTTATAATTTTAAACTTTTATTGAACCCTTTTTTATTAGCTATTATTATTTTAATTTAAATTCTTTATAAAAAAAAATTATAAGTATCATTAAAATAAAATATATTATATTGATATTCAACTAAATTAATATTAAAAACTTACTTAAATATTTAACATAATAAATTACTTTTAAGAGTTTTTAATGTACCTATGAATTTTAATAAAAATAAAAATTATATATATTATTTAGTATTTAATATATATTTAATTAAAATTCTTGTTAAATCCCAATTCGATGTCAGTTGAACTTCAAATTCATAACTCTGTGTGTTTATCAATTCGAAGATGGGAGTCGATCTTGGCAAATTAGCATGCACGATAAGTGGTCCTTAAAGTTTATATTCCAAGAAAACAATGCCCTTTTGTTAGAGTGGTATAGTCCATAACATAACAATTAATAATGAGCTTTTTATTTATAAATTGATGTCTTCAAGTCATTTCGGCCCTGTTTTTAATCAATATCAATTTTCTATTTGCCCACTTGCAAGTTGCAACTTCTTTGTTAGATGCTCCAACCCAACCAATATCAATGCTGTGCATCAAAATTCCGCAACCATATTGAATTTAAAACAAATAAATAATAGTAGTACATAAATAAATTGTTGAGGTCCCCACCCCATATCGTGCATACAAGTCATGTGCTTTGTTATTTAGGGTGCCTTCCCAAATGATAATCATTCATTTGGATATTCACTGTAAATGCTTCCAAAACTACTACTTTCATTTTAAAAAAAATCACCATTTTTAAAATAATAATTACTTTATTATAAATTATCAAAAAATTTCTTATTAATTACAGTATAAATTAAAAAAATATTTCTTATATTTAGAAAATGAAAAGGTAAATTAGCCATTTTACTATATATTTTTTTATTAAGTTGTTAAATGGCCACTTATTTATGAACAAAACTAATTTTTTTAATGACAATTTTTTTCAGAATGGAGAGAGTATCTAAGAATGGATATCCAAATGATAATTCACATAATTAAAAATTGAATATTATTACTTTTTAATCAAATCGATGTCTTTTTATTAGATAAAAATTAAATAAAAGAATTATATTCACTAAAATATCTTTATATAAGTAAGAGTTTTCCTTTATCTCATAATGTAACAAGTTATATTAAATTCTAAAACATCATTTTATTAGATATTGTTATAACAGATTATTTTTTTGCCACTTATAGATTAATTATTTGAATGCTTATGGTATTTGAAATTCTAATAGATTGTTTAGTAAATAAATTGATAAAAATAACATTTTAAAGTTTAGTTATTAACTATTTAAAATTATAATTGAGATATTAAAAAATAAAATATTTAATCAAATTAAATCATGATTTGGATTCTTACCAAACAATTAACTAATTGCAACTTCTAATTCAACATACTGTCAATCTCATCTCAATCAATCTTAAATAGTGAAATTAACCCTACAGAGTGTAGTAAGATGGAAATTCTTGTTTTTTGTTTGAGTTACTTCGACTACTTATTATCAATATTTTAAAAATCAAATTAGATGAAGTTAAATATTTTTTAACTGGTCAGATTTTATTGATAGAAATTTTTTATAAAACAACTATAAAAAGAGAAATGAAAAGTTTTGTCTTATCGATCGGACTATTGAATCAACAATTAAATCAATTAAACTATGAATCAATGAGTTAATCGATTTGACCACTAGTTCAATTTTTAAATCACTATTTATTATAAATATAAAATAAAGATGGAGCGCGAAGTTATATTTTAGAGAGAGAGAGAGAACATTTATGCTCGAGTAGGAATATAAGTTTGGGAGTGTATTGAGTTGGATTTGAATTTAAATCACACTGGATAAGTCCTATTTCAAAAAATAATGATTTCAAAATCTAATCCAGACCAGACCTGCAAATACCTGATATAATGCACTTTGGGCGAGAGCAGCCAAGGAAAATGAGTGAGGACTTTCCTCAAAAACCACCGGACACACTGTGTAAAAATGTGGGAAAAATAATTAAAAAAAAAAAAAAAAAAAGGAAAAGAGAAGGAAAAGTGGGAATAGAACAACAAGTGTTATTGCCAAGCTGGAAAAAAAAGTAAAACAGCGTTTTAGCCGTTCAAACTTGTGGGCCCCTACACTACTCCCTCTCTTATAATATCATCTCTTCTTGGCCCAATTGGCCCATATTTCTCTCTCCCTCTCTCATTCTATTTTCATCATTTCCACCACCACCACCACCACCTCCTCCTCCTCCTCCCCCTCCACATCCTCACCGTAAGCGAAAGCCAAGGCGGCGATTCCCACCTTATTTTCTCCCTGCTCATCATGGCGGTACGGTCTCGTTTCGGTTTAGCTTTTTCGTTTTGAATAATTGAGATTGGGCCAATATGAATAATTTTGTATTCCATTTTTTAGGTTAAACTTTAATGCTGGTTTCGTTTTGATTAATTTTTGTTGATTTTTTTCCAAACCTTAAATATAGTTTTTAATTTCTGTTATGATTTTGGGATTCTTTCTTTGCAAGTAGGATTTTATTTGGTGGATTTGAATTTGTTATGGAGATAAATAGATAGTTATTCATTGATTTGGTGTTGATTATTTCTATTATTAAATCTGTTCTTCTTTTATTTCCAATATCTACTTCTCAATCTCATTTATTCGATTGTTTCCCCGTTACAATGTTATGTTTCCATATTCTCAAATTTCATTGAACAAATTTTTTCTTTTATTTTATTTTTTATTTTTTTAGCTTATTTATATTTTCATTTGTTGTTAAATTTGATTCAAAGTGTTGATGCTCATACTAATGGGATGTTTATTTATGTTGTATAGTAATATCAAACTGAAACCAATTGAAATGTCTTTGAAGTAAACCTCTTAGATATTGCTTTACCCCCGTACCTTTCCTTGCTGCCAGATGAATATGGAAGTCAATTATAACCACACATGTTTATACAAATTGACTTCTGTCTTGGTTTTGAAATTTGTCATCAAGTAATAAGCTTTAACTTCATACTGGGAACATAGGTAAACTATATTTTGTTGATGTTGAAAAGACTACGATAATTAAAAGATACTTTAATTACATGGATATAATGTGTGTATGTGCATACTAAGTTTTGATATTGTCAAAGACTGATAATTAAAGGACGAGAAAATTTTTATAATTATTTTAGACATTGTCAACCTAGATGCCATTTGTGAGAGATTAAGTAGGTGGGGTGTTCTAATAGGATGTTTAGAAGAAACTTATAGTCAAACAAGTAATTGCCATAGTCTCATGGAAGGGTGAAAAAAATGGAAGGGTTTGCATAAAATTTATTTCTATAGTACTCTGAGCATTTGATTAATTTTACACGGCAATACTTAATTAATTTATCTCGTGTCACTAAATTTTACATGTGGTTATATGAGGTCATGTTTGCTAGATTCTGGTTAAGGTCTTACCGGATTCCTTACATGGCAGCTAAAAAGCATCTTTAAAGCTGGGTCATATTTCTCTCCTCTCCTTAATCTCTTTGTTTTTCTCCGTATGTCATCTCTTCTTATTCCTTGATATTATATCCTCACTTTTCATGCCTTCTTCTTCTTCTTTTCCAATCTTCTTCATCTCTTTTGAGTTTTGTGTTCTATCTTAAATCTTTAACTTTTGGTCCAGTGAATAAATTTGAAACCCCAAATCGCCAAAATATCTCACTGTCTCCTCCTTGTCTGAAAGCTTTGTTGGGTTATGTCTTTTATTGCTATCAGACTTGGTCATGAACAGAAAGCTTCTCAGTACAAACAATACTCTTTTGTCAATGAATGTCCACTGCTGTTTTGCTGTTCCACTTTCTAATCATTCATAAATAATTGCTAATATATAATGATTAAGCATTAACAATTAAATCTTCCAGCATTGTGCAATTGCCTTGACAGGTGTCTTTCAAATGCCCTAAGTCTTTGTTGAAACCTCACCTAAAGCTAAAAGAGGCCAAGTTTAGAATGTTCATTTGGTTTTCTCTAGTTAGACAAGGTCAAGGATACTTATGAACTGTTAACAAATGGTTGAGGCTACAGTTTTTTTTTTTTTTTTTGGCCCTGATTCTTATTAACCCTACTTGAAAATCTAAATTTTTATGGGGTGGAAGTTGATTCAGAAACATTTGGATAATTATAAAGAAATGAGCAACCATGAGGAACCCATCTGAATTTCTTTAAAGTTTTGCTTTCCAAATATTGTGTGGCTGTGTGGGAGTTTAGTATGCACATAGGGTGTTTGATGCAATGGTTAACGGAATGTGATTTCTTGGATACATTTGTATCAGGTTATTTGTAAAAAGTTTAATTAGTTTTTGCTTGGTATCAAATATGAAATAGAAGAGGAGAGAGACAATAGAAAGGAGATGGAAATTCTCTCTTGCTTGCCCCACCTTTTGTCATACAGTTGGATTGGAAAATGCTTATTTGGCTGGCAAGTGAAAAATCTTGAGAGATCTTAACTGGAATCCAGAAAAATGCTTATTTGGCTTCCATCAAAATTCTAGTGACCTCAACTGGAATTCAGCGACATTAATTTATTCAAATACAATACAACGTGCACTGGAACTTAGAGATTAGTACGCTTATAATAAGTGAATCAGCTATTATACATGGAGTTAGCATATATTTTTATCAGAATGCCAGTGCTGTGTCTATCTAAATCAAGGTATTCTATTGTAACCCTGGAATGAACATATTTCTGTTGTCTTCCGAATCATGAAAATTCTTCACATTTCCACACGTTCATCCAGCATGATTTGCCATCATACTTCTATCTGTTTGTTAATGTCTTGTGATTTGCTTGAAGTTGAAAATAGATTCCTTTTAGCAGAAGAGTTTTACTTTCCCCTGACATGACTGTGGCACCCTTATAGACTCTTCGCTGAAAATATGTAATATTTTTATTGATGCCATAAGCACACTTGCTTTTTTGGTTTGGTGAATTATTATTTAAGATACTAATCCTTTCTTGTCTTGATTGACTTAATGTGGCAGTCAGTACTTCTTGTTTGAATAGTAACCTCTGTGTTCAGTGCCAAGGTAAATTTTATGCAGACCCATGGTATCAGTATTAGTTACAATTTGACGCTTACTTAAGGTCTTGTATCTGAAGACAGAATGAAGAAGTCAATTGATCAAGTTCACTTTATATGTTATCTATACTGTTTTTTACATGTGATATCTACAATTCTTTCAAATATCCTCAAAGCATAAATTAGAACACTATCACTAGCTTGGTTGGAATGCATGACTTACATTTCTGTTGAATTTTTTTCATCTTTCCAGGAAAAGGGTCAACCATTGCCAAAGTTTGGTGAGTGGGATGTCAATGACCCAGCATCAGCTGAGGGATTCACAGTCATCTTCAACAAGGCTAGGAATGAGAAAAAGACAGGTGGAAAGCCTGATTCACCAGCAAGGGATAACTCTGCATTCAAGCCTGGCTCTAATACTCTTGGAAAGCCTCAGTCTGTAAGTTGGAACATTGCTTAAGTCTTACATTAGTAGCTTTTAAATATGCCATCAAAATGCAAGTATTTCTGTTTCACACTGCCAGTTCTATGCCTTGATGTGTTGAAGAAATAGGTTTCTGTTGCTGGAAATTGCATTTTAGTTTTTAACGTTAATTAATGATATAGTCTTTTAAAATGATGCTCAACACTTTTAATGTTTGCCTCCTGAATTCTATTATTATAATGACGTATTATTTTTGAGACTCAAAATTTGCTGTCTGCTGATCTGTTGACTCTTCTTGGTTCAATGATCTGTGGGAATTACTTTGGTCATTTAAAACTGATCTCAGCTGAGAACAATAAAGCCTTTCTCCCATTTGCTTTGATTGGCATACACTGCTATGCATCAGCTCTATCTGATTTTATAGCTTGCTGATCTTCTTCTGTTCTTTGATTACCCATGATAGTGTGACCCTTTTCGGAGCATATCACGTGCATTTCTTATGTGGATGATAATTAGCAATCACTTTACATATTACTGCTTACCATAGAAAAGAATGAAGAAGGAAAAAGCAGGAAAATCAGGTCATGGTCCTACAATAATATTCTCAGTCAGTGAGATTGAGGAGTCTCTGAATAAAATTCAGATGAATGAGCAACAACAAAAATGTCATGTTTAATTAGGAGATAGATATATGTGATTCAAATTTTGATAGATTTGGCTTGTGTCTGATTGTTTCAAAATACATTATTGGTTTGCAGAAAAAATGGTTTTGCTGCATACAAGCTGCTCCTGCAGAATAAAGAGGTGGCTCTTGCCTTGTAAGAGCAGTAATGGGAGAGTATCATTTTATCTACACTTGGCCCTAGCATGTATAATCCAGAAGACTGGAGCTGTATTCAGAAGCTATGATGGGTCCTACTGGAATCTGTTTGTTGTGACTTAAGTTTTATGATGAAAAGTGGGGTAGGGGAAGAAATGTGATGAAAGAACAATATGGTTTTCTATTTATGTATATTGGTGGGTTATTATTGAGGTTTTTTTATTTTACCTATTTTCTCTATTCAATATTTGTCACTGTTGTGACATTCTGTTTAGAGTGATGTGATTTTCATGTGTATCTGTTTGCTTATACATAATGAAGCTCTCTCCTCATTTCTTATGTGCGATAGTGAACCAATCTATCTACTGTGTCGATGGCTCCTGTCGAGAATTGAAACATGGGCTACACTTCTCTCTTTCACTTTGTAGACACACATCGATAAATTTCATTACGAGAATTTTTTATTTCTCATAATGAATTTTTTATTTCTGTTTGATAAGGTTATGACTGTTTAGCACTTTGTTTTTTTATTGCAGAGAAGTTTTTAGTCCGCACTTAAACTGTAGAGATGTGTTAAAAATGTTTTTTGCCTGATTGTGTTGTTTGAAATTCTACCAAACCCTAGCAATTAATTAGTGAGCTCATTGATTAAATTAAAATTAAATGATTGTGCTGAAATTAGTAATAAGGCAAAGATTCTGAAATTAAATCCATATATATATATATATAGGCAGATGATGTTCCTAAAAATAAGTTTTGTATATCAAGATATAATCTAAAAGCGAATGCATACACTATTTGAATAATAGATATAAATTTAACACTAAAAAAATAAAGACACTTCTATAATATTGTACCAAAACAAGAGGAGATACCCATGATTTGTACGAGTTTTGGTTATATTATTAAAAATATTTTAGCATATGTAAATTATTATATTATTATTTAATTAAATTTAAATATTATCTTTTCATAATTTTGAATATTAATAAATAAAATATATATGTGAGTTAAATTTATTATATATGGACCAACTAATTAAAAAGATGATTAATATATATATATGTATAGATTTATATATGTATAGATTTTTATTCAAGATTTATATACGTATAGATTATGGAAATTAGATATCATAGTAAGCTATAAAAAGTAGGATTATGTTTGGTTGAGAATAAATTATAACTATAAAAATTGAAGGGAAAGAATAGTTAAATTATAATGAATAAATTTTTTGCACGTTAAATATAGTATTGTATTACATTCAATTACTACGGCACCTACAATTATTCAAAATAATAAAAAAGAAAAAGCTAACGTGATGCTTTGCGTCATGTGATAGATAACAATTTCATCTGTTTTAAGCCTAAACTTTGGATGAGCGAAGCCATCGATCAAACAATCGATGCAAAAAGCGAACTTGAAAATATAGTTTAATAATAAGTATATATATGATTTGAGTAATAGATTCAAGTTCGATATCTTCTTCTTCTAACAAAAAAAAAAAACACTGGCTTCGATTAATGCAGCTGATTCAAACATTGCCTTGTGCACTGCTCTTCTGCTCATTTTTTTCATTCACTGCACGCCATTAATTCATATCCCTAATGTTAAATGCAACTTTTAATCTTTAATTGCTAGCTATAGTTAGGGATGGCAATTTATAATATGCTCATGAATACCCATATGAATCCTGTCAAAACAGGTAATATCTCCATTTAAACTCAATCAGATAAGGTAATATCTGAATTGACTGGGTAATAAGTATGATAAACCTATATCCGAAAAAATAACATCAGATTTGGGTCTGGTACTACATCCTACTCGAACTATCGAGTTTATATATTTTATATATGTTATTATTTTATATAAAGTTTTTAGCATTTTAGTATCTAAAATAATTTTTTTATTTTCTTAAATATAAAAATAGATTCGAATTGACTTAAATGTTTTTAAGTAATTTATATTCTAATAATTAAAATTACGTTGTTTTAATAATAAATTTTTAGCAATTTAACAATTTCATTGAGATTACCAAAATGCCCTTTAATTTAGTTAAATAATTTATTATATCTTATCATTTTATTAAGGATAAAAAAGTTTTTTTTATTACTAATATATAATATTAAACATAACTTTAAATTTCTCTTATTTTCTCATTTTGTCATTTTGCTCCTTCTCTCTCTTTAGTTCTCTCTTTTTTAGATTTCTATTTCTTTTTTCCTTATAATAGCTATCTTCAAATTTTATGTAAATTTACCATTTTCAAAAACTCTATATCTCCTTTTTTGTCTCTAAATCTTTTTTCTTTTTTCTGAATTTTCTTTTTCTTTTCTTTTTCCATTTGGATCTTCTTCTCTCTCTAGTTTTATAATTAAATAAGCTTTTTTAAATTAATATTATTCTATAATTTTTCTTTTTGCTTCTCATAATTTTGAGTATAAACATGACAAAATAAAGAGTCACTTTAGTGTATTTGATATGTGTCTACTATTTAAATATTTAATGCTCATTATATTGAAGTTAATATTACTTGTGACACTTATTTCTTTTTTTTATTAATATTAATTCATTCTATTTCTTTTTTTTATTAATATTAATTAATTCTATTTTATTTTTACTTCTCCTTACATAAAATAATTGTTCAAATACACATCTTAATATCATTTCATTAAATTTAATAACTCATTAAAATACTATATTTTTTGAAAGTTTAATATTTATAATTTCATACACATATTATCCGAAATATTGTAGGTATGAGGATGAGTTTGAAATTTATTACCCAAATAAATATGAGTACGAATATAGATAAATATGCACCTCTTTCAATATAGGTAAGGTATTATACTATCCTACACATATTCCACCCACTATCATCCCTAACTATAGTCTTAACGACATAAAAACGAAATAGTAATACGGCATAAAAATAAAATAGTAATGAATGAGTTTTTGAAACCATTTTCAAAACTATAAAAATTTAAAAATTATTACATGAAATTGTCAAAATTTGTGAAAAAATACAAGAAAATAATAAAATTCAGGTTCTTTTTTTTTGAATAATTAGGCCTTTTAATTACGCCAATTTTATCATAAATTAAAATTAAAAGAAAATATTATTTATTATTATTTAAAAAAAAAAGATCGAACCCTTAAATTTGCATCGAATTAGCAATTAAATCCCTAAATGCTGATTAAAATCAATTAGATCTACAATTTTGTGAATCATTAGTTACCACCAATCAAACTAATAATTATTTAAATTTAAATATGTAAAAGTACAAATTAAATTAAAGCTATCCCTACATAAATCATTTTAATTATTCGATGCTGCCATTATAAATAATAGCCCAGAAGAAGCAAATATTTTTGCCATTCCTAAAGAAAATCAAAGGACTTAAATTATTTCAACGATTATTAATAATCAATCCTACATTAAAAAAATACACCAACACATAATTATATAATAATTTATCCTTAATTAATTAGATCTAACCTCTTAACCCTAATTAACTCAAACTCATCAAACCCAATTCCCAATTCATTTGTAAACTTAACATATATCCATTCAAATCACATCTACCCTCCAATTCAATTTCTATTAATAATATAAACAACAAAATTAGTTTATACAAAGTAAACTAACTACTTTTCCCATACCTTTTGCGTGTAAACGCCGATGCTTGTGTGCTCTTTTCCTTTTTTTTTTTTGTAATTCTTCTAACATTGGAATATCACTGAGAGGTTTAATTGATTTACATAACTAAGGGGTGCTAAGATCAAAAAAGTACACCCCAAAACAAATTCCTATTCGCTGTAGCATGTACAGAACAGTTTTAAGTGTAAATTTCAATCGATTGGGTAGGCATATGCTGTTCACATGAGCAGAGCATGTGCATGAAACTTTGCCATCTTTTTCTCTTGCAAGTACGCTAAAGAGATGGCCGCAAGATCTTTTGCTCCTCCAAAGCCAGCCTCTTGTGCAATTGCTGTTGATTCTCAGAAAACTCCATAAACAGTTCTCTCAAACGTTTTGCAGTCTTGTATTCTTCAGACCCAGAACAAACAAGTGTCAAATCATTCCCCATACCAACATTTCCATGCTCGAACTTGTTCTGCAAAATGTAAATGTAAAAATCTTCATAGCAAATAAAAGCAGAAGTCAACCAGATAATGTGATTATAAAAATCGAAGTACACTATAGAAGCCCATTTCCCCTAATAAAGAATCAATACGCTTATAAACAACTTGCCTGATATTTAGGCATCAAGCTCCCAAGTAGAAATGCATATGAATCATTCCCTGACCTTTTTTCAGTTATTACCCATGGCCTGCAAGCAATGAAGTGAGTTATTTTTTTCTGAAAAGCAAAGCTAAAAGCTTGGAACAAAAATTGATCAAAAAGTCATGTCAGTAGAAAATTTTTGTAAGCCATGCTAATGCCATGAAATCTCTTTATTAGGCAGGCGATACAGTAGAACTTTCATGTTAGATACTCAAATTTAAGTTAAAACATTATACAAAAGTCAATAACAATAAGTACAGGAGTGATGCTATTTGCAATCTGCCTAATTATATTTGCACCAACATTTAATTGTTTTGGTTTGGGAGTTGAGATGAAACTATTTTCCTTAACAGAAAATGGATACTTTTTTTGTCAATAAAAATGCCCAAACCAACCTAAGTTTCCCTAGCAATAAATTGTCAACTATGTCCACAGAGTTTTACAAGTGTTCTTGTTAATACTGCTTTTGAAGTTACTGAGCAATTAATAAGAAGCATCTATTGGTAGGGTACCCGCAATTGAGGAAGGTTGAAATTCTTAAAATCATAATTCTTATTTATCTTTTTCTATAGATATATCCATGATTAATTTCTTATTTATCATTATTATCTGACAAAGTGATAAGAGCCAAGACAAGGCACTATAATTATTAGCTTTTATCTTCAATGTTAATATTGGTCTTCTGAGTAAATTTAACTTATTTCATGACAAGTGCTACGCATGAACATGTCAGGAACTATTGAACATCTAGATTCCAAGAAAGAAGTTAATATTAATAAGTCAAATAATAGATAAATATTTTACCATTGATAGAAGCCTCAAGAGATTAAAATTGAGATGGATGTTATTCTCTGACAAAAATTGCAAATTTAGTCAAGCTCTGAATTTCCCGGTAAGTTCCATTCCTCCATTGTTTGACTACTCTTTCTACTTGTGAAATAAATAGTCATCACACAATACAGAAGATCTTTTAGATACCACATGTCTGCAGGGCATTTGCTAGTTTGGATATTTTAATTGACACAAAGTATCTGTCTTAGATTAGAGAGAATTGTCTCATTTCAATTCCCAATAAATTAAATTTGGGTGCAAATATAAATGCACAAAACACAAATATTAGTAATACAACTGAGACAAATTTAACTAGGTCACAGGGATCAACAATTAAAAACTCTCATCCAAAATTAGTTAACATGCAGCATGTAATGATTCAAAAAGCAATAAATGCATCAATAGAACATAGCAAACATTACGAAAATAAAGAAAAGAAAAAAAATTAAAAAATTACTAACTCTATAGAGTGAATTTTAAGGTGACTTGGTATATATCTCATTACCTACCTCCCTCTCCATGACATGATAATGTGATTGGGACTATCCAAAAATTCACATAATTTCTGAAGATTCTCCTCACAATCCAACACAAGAGCCCCATCTGTGTATATCTCTGATGACAAACTAGGGAAGACATATGCTCGAACCGGGATGGAAGTTTGTCTGTGTATGAAATCCACAATTGTTGAAGGGTGTATGTCCTTATCCAGATTGTCAATCAAAACAAAATGATGCTTGTTAATCCCTCCCATATCAATGTCTTCTTTAATTGTTTGAGCATGATTATATATCGTCTTTGACTCTACAAACAAAGGACGAAGAAAGAGAGAGTTGGAGGTGTTAGTCCACAAACAATGATGACGTAAACAGGTAATATATGTATTTGAAAACAAACTAAAGGGTATGCAGCACAAAATGGAAAACATCGAAGTTAGTAGATGGTAGATCCAACTCATAAAAAAACAGAACAATTTTCATCGAGGTGCTATGAAGACACCAAGAAAAGCCAAAGAGGAAGTGATGTAAAGAAATAAATAACATTCAACTCAAAAAAAAACAGAACAATTTTCATCGAGGTGCTATG
Organism: Reutealis trisperma; assembly: GCA_947687605.1. Taxonomy (NCBI): domain Eukaryota; kingdom Viridiplantae; phylum Streptophyta; class Magnoliopsida; order Malpighiales; family Euphorbiaceae; genus Reutealis; species Reutealis trisperma. The sequence continues at coordinate 694,422 of CANTUT010000031.1, forward strand.
AAGACACCAAGAAAAGCCAAAGAGGAAGTGATGTAAAGAAATAAATAACATTCATTACAAAAGCCTATTAAAACAAAGAAATCATCCTTCATTTCTTCCCAATTCGAATGGCAGGGGGGAAAACCCAGGAAAAGCCAAATTAGTTGAAATTTTAGCATTCTGTTGGAAACAGAATTTATATAGCAGTTAATAGTTCTAGGCTCTAGCAAACCTTTAGAAGAGCAGCTAGTACTCAGAGACTGGCAGGCACACTTTACTTCCTATAAACAAGAAAACAGAACATCATAAGTTGCTAGGATAAAACATTTTGCGTTTAGACAAAGAAATTCTAAACATTCAAAATGAGAAACACTTGCCTGGGCAAAATGCTTTGCAAAAGTTGAATCAGGCTTTATATCACGCAAGCTAGCAATATCTTCATGAAGAGGGCCGCAACCAGGACGCAAATGAGATTTATTAGTAGTAATTTCAAGTTTCTCTCTGACTCTCTTCAAAAAAATGGCTACTTTAGGGTCAAGCTGTTTGTTAGACTGAACAAGGCATATATTCTCAATTTTTTTGTTAGCCATATACCCAGCATTTGGACCATGTGTCCATGTGACCACAAAGGTGCACGTACACTGTTCTTCTCCATTAATAAAAGAATGATCTGTGTGATTCACCTGCTAAAACAGCCCCATTCACACAAGCGAAATCAGAAAACTAATAATAACAGTTCAATCGAAAGGGAAATTTGAACGCAGTGTTTCTTTAATAAGCGTTTATATATATAGAGAGAGACAGAGACAGAGAGTGTGTGTGTATTTACATCCTCTACGACGGCGTCGTGGAAGCGGATGTCGGAGTCCGTGAAGAAGTGAGAAGCGCAAACATCCATATCCTTGACGACATTTCGGCACTCGCAGTCTTGCAACTGAACGGAAACTGGCCTGAACCGATCCTGTAAATCGTTAATCTCTTGTAGAGACTTGAAGGAATGAGGTTCGAAAACGCTGTCGTGTTCATCGGCAAAGTTGTAGTACTTCACCGTCAGTCTCTCTCCGTCGAGTACTGTACGGACGCTGTACCATGCGTCATCAACCATAGAACGGTACTCGATATCGTACCCGGACGGCGAATGAGGTTCGCCAGATTTTATGGTCGGTAGCGACATGAGAGAGAGAGAATGAGTGAGAAAGAGAGCAAAAGGTCGGTGACGAGGGGGAGTGACTGAGCGAGAAAGAGGGAAAACCTGTACAATTCTCGACGGACAAAAAATTTTAAAACGAATTAAATATCTTAATAATAAATATCATTAATAATTTTTTATTCAATTAAAATATTATTTTTGGATAACCTTGAATATTAACCAGTTTTTAAAAATTGGAACTAGTGATCTAACGTGTCAAATCACCGATTTTAGTCTGATCAGTTCCATCAGTTTAATAATGGGTTCAATTATTTTACTTGCAAAATATTTATATTTTTATTTTTATTTTTTTAATATTTTTATATAATTAATATAATATATTATAAACATCTAAAAAAATATATGTAAGAAAAATAAATATAATTAACCAAATGTTAAATTTAAATACATCTAAAAAAAATAAATACAATAGAGATTCAATTTTTTTAATAATTTTTAAAATTAAACCTATTCACTTTATTCGGTCAATTCACTTATTTTTTTTTATTTAACCTCTTCAAGCCATTATAATATGATTTAACTGAAAATTCAGCTATTTAAAGGTAATCAACCAGACTAATTTTTAATTTTTAATTCAATCGGTTAAATCAGCCAATCCAATTTAATTTTTAAAATAATGATTTTAACATATATAGAACAACTTAAAAAATACTAATAAATTTTACAAAAAACACAATAATATGGAATAAAAATCTATGTGATGGTTTTATAATAACACAACAAATAGTTGATATATTAAAAAAAAATCTAAATAATTTTTGAACTCAACTTTTATTATATATATTTTTAAAAAAAATATTTGACATATAACTAAAAATATTCAAAATAATTTTTGAAATCAAAATTTTTGTTTTTTTAAAATAATTTTTAAACTCAGTTTTTATTAACCCATGAGAAATTTTTACGAGTTTTTTTTAAGAGGATTACTTAGTATGTATAGAATTTTTTTTTTTTTTTTTTAAATAACTCGTGAACTCGACAGTAGGATGACATTCCAACTAATGGTTCAATTTTAGACACAGTCTATTAAGAAAAGGTGCCAGTGAGAAATGGCTGAGTTTTTTTTTTTTTTTTTTTTTTTCCCAGTAATTAAACAAATAGAAAACATAGGATTAGTTTTTTTTTTTTTTCTTTTCTACAAAAATGATAGATTTCAATATGATTTTAAATATTAATAAAAATAATTTATTTTGCAAGTAACAACGATAGAAAGTCTTAATTAAAAGCTCATCAAGTGTAGAAAACCATGGCTGTCTGTCTCTCAATGGAGACTTTTCTTTGATTGTTATCATGGACGTTCACAGTAGTCAACTCGACTTTTTGATTTCTTTCTTTTTTTTTCTTCTTGTAGTTTTTCTTTTTCCAGTCACAATAAATAAACACATTATATCTCTATTTTATTTACTTTAATTGGTCGGAGTTGATAAATTTACTAATAAAATTTTTTATATTTTTTAATAGCGGATTTAGATTAACAAATGACAAATAAAATATGTATAGAAAAAAATCTCAGGACAGCTAAGATTCTAATATTTAGAGATAAATTAACACTTCCGGCAATTAAGATGGCTTTATTTAGTTGAAAATTCATTTTGTTAATTTTATTGATAACATATTATAAGTTTTTTGTTTTGTTTTTCTTAATGAAAATTTACTTGTCTTTTTTTTATTTAATGGAAGTTTATTTCTTTCATCATGAGAGCTAAATGAAAAATTTGAATATGATATTTAAAAAATCAAACTCATAAAAGCTTATCTAACGATAATGAAATCAATTTGAGACTTAATACAATCATCAAATGAAAATTATTTTAAAAATTCATCAAACGACAATGAAATCAACTCTTAACTTAATATAGCTATCAAGTGAAAAGTGTTTTCTTGCTTACGTGCCTATTTCTCTTTTCCAAATTATATTTATTAATCATTATTAATAAGAAGCTCCTTTTATTTTTAAAAAAAAAACACTAGAAAGTCTTTAAAAATTTATATATTTCCATAATTAAATCTTAAGATTTCAAACTTTAATATTAAACTTATAAATGCTACATCACCTTGTATAACACTTAGAAGCAAATTGTTACAACAATTCAAATTATTTTTCAATCAATGATTTAGTTTTCTATTATGAGAAAACAAAAAGAAAGACCACAAAGAAAAGTTAACAAAAAGAAAGACCACAAAGAAAAGTTTCAATCACTTTCATCCACCTAGAACCTAAAATATAATATAATATATAATACATTGAATTATTTCACATTAGTACACTAATCAAATACACATTAATGTAACATTAACAAGTATTCAAATTAAATAGCTCCTTGCTAAATTGACCCTCCTTAGGTAAATAAAAAAACAAATGGTTGCTCTTATTCATATTATACGCAAAAGCAACCATTCTCAATAAATACCATATAAACAATATTTTTTTCATAAGTTTCAAATGAAAAAATAAACTTCATTCAATGATAAGGATGCCTAAGTTGATTTCACTCTACGCCACTCACAATAAAGCTGCTGAATAAACTTCCTACTTTCAGCTCACAATGAAATATCTTTACCAAAAAGACCAGTTATTCCCTTCCCAGGGTCGTTCTGTTTCACAATCGACTCCCCAACCAAAACCTACAGTACAACACAATACAGATTAAAATTTTACATCATGTTTCAATCAAATAAATGTAAAATTCATTTATAAATGAATTCTCATGTTTTAGTATTATAATTATTAAGTATAGAATTCATTTGCACAGTCAACTAGTCTTATTAGCCAATGTTTAACCTAACTAATTTAGAGTTCATCTGCAAATTCTAACAAATTTGACAGAATTCAGTTCAAAATTAGAGAGAGGATTCTAAATGATGTTTTCATTTATACCAAATATGAAATGTGTGGATTTGCAAATGGATTCCATAAAATTTAATGGAATTCACTTGAAACAATTTAACAAACAAGCTCTTAGCATAAATAAGACGTATCCATTAAAAATGCTGTAACATAATGTAGTTCACGGACTGATTATTATGCTCAAGTTTGATTCAAACTTATAATGATGCAACTTCAGTGAAATATCTGCATGTGAAGGTGAAAATGCATGATACTGTTACATGTAGTCTTAAATTAGGGATCCAATGCTTCTACTAGAAAAGGTAAGCAGCATAGTAAAATTTGAATATGTGGAGCTTACCGCTTTCACACCAGCTTCTTGTACATAAGCAATATCTTCAGGAGTAAATAGCCCAGATTCCCCAACTACCTGAAAGTCCAGAAAAAAAATTTTAGAAAAAGAAAAAGAATAATAGTAGCACATGAGATCATGTGAGCAACTCAAGGCATGTATTCCCCCTACACAAGGTGACATGTAAAGGAATAGCACATCTACTTTATTATTATTAATTTTTTTAAGAATTACATATCAATCCAACCCATTGGAGAGCTGCTTACAATTATGTCTTTTTGTCGGATCAGTTGTCCACGCTCTCCTTGAAGAAGTTTCCTTGTGTTAGTGATATCAACCTCAAATGTTTCTGAGAGGCAAGCAGAAGTAAGAGAAGTTGGTGGTTATTCATATAATTTGCATATGGCATTGTTTAACTTGTAATTTTGTATGGTATGCCGACTCATAAATTTTTAAACCATTTTACAGATGTTGAAAAGGCTTACCAAGATTACGATTGTTGATACCAATTAGCTCAATCCCCTCTATTCCAAGAACACGATCCATTTCCCTCTCATCATGCACCTATGGATAAACATCAGGAGCAACAATAATGCGGTCATATTCCAAACATTGAGGAAAACTTTATCCTACTTATTTCAATGCAACTGAGAAACTAGTCATGGTGGGAGGAAGAAAACATAACAGGAGAAAAGAGCCACAATATCTCATCTTCATGGCACTAGCCATGCCAATACAAAGTTGCACAAATTCAAAGCTTAGTAACAAACTTATCCAAAACTTAACCTTCTATTTTTGTTTAATATTTGTGAAAAATAAAATTAGTTCTCAAAATAATGTACACAAATCTAGGGTATTTTTCACCACATAGTGCCAACTGGGAGCTATGGATCCTAGCCAATCAGAAGATAACAAGCAATAGAAGAACACAAGTTCTTGAAACAAAATTGCTGGTAGGATGTGAGTTTCCTGCAATACAATCATCACCCCAAGTGACAATCTGGGAAGTGATTTTGCCTATTTAACCTGCCCACGCTAACTTGATGAATGACAATTTTTCTGAATGATATATATATATATATATATATATATATATATATATATATATAATTTTTCTCTATATGTATATATATGTGTGTGTGTTAATATTGAAGAAAAAAGAGACATGGTCTTTTGGATCTATCAAGGAACAATTTTAGCTTAAAGCTAAGTGACCTTTCTGGTTATAGCTATCTTTCTAGCTAAACAACACTGTGTGCATGAACTTAACAGGACTTACAATTCAAAAGACAGACTGCTGAGGGATGATGACTTGCATGAGAGGGGCGCAACAAAAATTATCATAAGGTGACAATTTGATACATGCAAAATTGTCCTTGCAAATGAAAATTTCAGTTGCAAAATACAGGTAATAATTTTCCTTCAATTACCTCCAACCCCGCAGCCAAGCTCACATTTGTGAATGAGAGAAAGAATAGGTTTGCTTTTCGCATTAAATTGGTATAGAGTTTTAATTTTCCCATCATTTTAATAAAAAGCCAAAGGTACGATCAAGTTTATAATTTGTCACAATTCACAAACGGAAAAATAGTTAGAAAAGTTTTGCATAAAAGAATAAGCGAGTGGTTTTACTCAAAAGCAACTGATTCTTAAAAACAAGAATATTTCATCAGTCAAAGTGATTAAAAAAAAAAACTATATAATGATAAAAGAAGTATCATGCAAACCTCAACAAGTGCTGCCAAACCAAGCATTTTACATATTTTAGTCATGTATCTGATGTCAAGATCAGGCAAAACAGCAGCAATTAGAAGAATGGCATCTGCTCCTTTAGTTCGGGCGTAGTAGATCTGCCACGCATCTATAACAAATTCCTTGCACAGTAGCGGGCACTGCATCATTTGATAGCACTCGAATCACATTTTAGACTTGCCATCAATGTAGACAGCATGTGGAACAGATCACACATATAGCAATAACAATCATACCTTTACTCCTGCATTCCTTATAGCCTCCAGATTTTCAAAGCTCCCCTTAATTTACAAAAATAAAAGCAAGTTACCATATTGAATTTGCTATGGTATCTCTCCTTATCCACAATTTAAATGAAAAGAAAAGATAAAAACAATGCCATGACAAAATAGAATTCCCAAAAAGATGGCATATCTACCTTAAAGTACTTTTCATCAGTCAAAACACTAAGACATGCAGCACCACCTTTCTCATAAGCTTGGGCAATTTCAACCTATCATGACAAACATTCAGATATATAATGGAATGATTTAAAAAATTAATGAAAAGAAAAAACACTGATGACAAGCACCCAGCTGAACCATTTCCAAGCTAAATGCAAATAAGTGGTTCAGCTTCTGGTACGAAGTTTCAGTTATAGAAGTCTTTGCTGGAAAAGAGGCAGAATTAGAATTAAAAAAATTACAACTCACAATATAACAAAATTTGGGAATCATAATTTAAGACTATTCATACTCCTACATTCCCAAAGCCCTGTATGGATGGAAGTTAAAGATATGAAGAGCAGTAATTCAAATAAAGAGATTCAAACACTGTTATTGTTAGCATAAGCCAATCAACCAAGAAACCAGATTAAAAATTAGTTTGGGTTCAAGTTGTTTTGAAACACTCAAAATAGCAAATCTAGCCAATGAATTCGATACAAAATGCAATTTAAGGGTAATATTTACCGGATCAAAGTCCTCTCTTAGGATTCCTCTGCTTGGAGAAGCCTTCTTCACTTCAGCAATCAAACCAGGAAGTCCAGTTCTCAGATTAGCTTCCTTGAGAGCTCCAACAAAATCTCTGGCGGGAGGAGCATTTTCCAGAGATTTCTTCAACGTAGAGAGAGGCCTTCTCTCTTTTAACTGAATATAAATAAAAAGTAAAAATAGAAAAAAGGAATCACCTTTAATACCAAAACCAAATCTCTAGCATAGTATACAAAAAAGAATCAAAAGAACTACCTGGGAGACTTCCATATCCTTGTTCCATACAATCTCCTCGAGGATATTCCTAGGAGTATTGCCCTCATTCTGTATACGAAATTCAAAGGGTCCCACATAATGCAAAGGCGGACCCGTCGGTGGCCGCCGCCTAATTCTAATCCCCTGGCTAGCAGCAATCTCGTTTTGAAGCATACCCACTTCCCACTCCTTCACTTTAAGAGCATTTGCAGCCTCCTCCCTCACGGCGGCGGAAGACACCATAGCCGAAGCTTCCTTGGTCTCCGGCTACAAAATCCAATCACCGACATATTATTATTATTATTTATGAGTTATCAAAAAGAAAAAAAATTCAATTTTTCAATGAGGGTATCTCTCTAAAAGCTAACCTGTTGAGCCCTAATGGATGAGGCGACGGAGAAACGATTCCCTCTATGTAGGTTCATTGACTGTCTGATTGACATGTCAGGTTTGTGATGCAGAGAAAGAGTGGCTCTGAGTGAAACCCTAGGTGAAACCAATCCCTCCATTATCTAACCAGAACGTTTCAGAGAAACAGCTCTTTGGGAAACAGAGGATGGTTCCGGTGGTGGGTGTGGCTTGCGTGGATGGTTGCTGTGTTTTAGGAAATACAGAACGGCTTGTCGTTTAAGTTTAAAACCACGTTGTTGTAACTTGCAAGTTAATGCGGCCACATTGTTCAAATGGATTTTATGTTGGATTGAGACATTTTATATGGCAAGTAATGATTATATTATATTATAGTAAGTAACATTTTCAAAAAACAGAAACTATGACTGGTGTAATTATGAATTTATCAAAAAATAAAAAATAATGATAATAAATAAATTTATGTTAAAAAAATTGGAGATTTGTTCCTGCATATTCGTTGTGAGCTGAGATTATTTTGCTGTTTTAATAGTCTTATTAATTTAAATTAAATAAATAATTCAATTCCAACACATATTCATAGGATAATTTTAATTCTAACATCATTCTTATTGCTAATGTGTGAATTACCAAAATTAGCAATTTAATATATTAAATAATTTTCATAATGAATAGCATACAGTATTTGCTATAGAAGTTCTCTTTCAACACCAGAATTTTTTCTCTGAAGATCAAAATAATATATATATAACAAAATAATATATATATAGAGGAAAATTGATGAAAAGAAGGTAAAAACCCTCGACAAAGATAAAATTATTAGACTGTGCAATAATTATTATTAAAAAAAATTACAATTTTTGCATGAACTTTCAATTGTGACAAATTGGATCACAATTTTTTAATTTTTGATAAAATTTGCATGGATGCTGATTCTGATCTAAGCTCTGACGGCTGGAGCTTACATGATAGTTTTCTGTAATATTTTTTCCATGTCAGCGAGTTAATAAGCTCGATATAAATAGGCAACTTAAGAGTATGGTGCAAGAGGCGAGCTGAGGAATTCGATTGAGAGAGGCAACTGAGCTGATAAGCTCAATATGGAAAAATGAATTGACTATTGAGGAGCTTAGTGTAGAAGAATGAGCTGATGAGCCTCCCTTCTAATTACTCGTTTACACACGAAATTATTGCATTTTTTTTATTTGTTTCAATTTAATTTTTCTTTTTTTTTTTTAATTTTGAGTCACAAGCTAATTCGGCATTAATATGAATAAAAAAAAAAAAAATACGCCATTTCCCACCACCAAAAAATAGATTGGAATTGTAACAAGTGCAAATTTTGTCCAAAATTAAAAATTTGTGATCCGATTTACCAAAATTAAAAGTTTATGCAAAAATTACAATTTTCGTGAAAATTCACAAAATTTTTTTTTTTTTATAATTAACTCATATATTAAAAACAACTTCTACGGATAATCCAGTTGTGAAAAAGCAATGCATCATTAAAGGGACATTTAAACTACAAAAACTAGAGATTTTGTTCAGTAAAATCTTATATTCTAATCTTGCTAAAAACGGGGTTTAAAAAAAATAAAAAATAAAAAAAGGACGACGAAAAAGCATTAACGTCCTTGATGTCATCAAGCTTGTGTGTTCATTTACAACTAAAAAATAAATAGAGGAGATCCATAAACAAAATTCAGGACTTTCACGACTTAATAGGTTTCGCCTTTGGACTATAAACTTCCAAACATAATTTTCGAGTACTAGCAAGCTTTGTTATCTAATCAATTGAATTCTTACAGTAAGCAAAATCTAACAGACATGTCTTACAAAGAAAAGAATGTATCACTGACTTGACTCAATGTTGACCTGAACTCGTATCTTTTGGCTTCAACTCCTAAGAAAGAAGCACAACGGACATGAACTCAACGAGAAATATGAAACTAAATAGACGCACCACTGAAAGCTCATTTGAATAGGTTTCTGAATCCATCAAAAATTTTTAGGGCTCTCAATTCACCACTTCTTATATTCCTCAGTCTTCTTCGCAGTACCTGTCGAACCAAACATAAACAGTTATAAAAGTAAATAAATAAATAAAAGAGAAAGAAAAGAAATATGGTGCATATAAGAAAACATAAATATGAACTAGTGAATCACGGTATGCGTCTGCATTACTTTGTGAAAGTAATGATATATATAGTAACACTGTTTTGACATTATCACTCAAATAAGTACTATTAGACTGAAAATTGAAGAAAGGTAAAAGAATATAATAATCTTACATTTTGAGCACGAAATAGTATTCTCCGCTCACTGTTACACAAGTCTACTGCTAGCTGTTTCAAGAACAATCTTCTGTTAAGTTGTTTTGGAGATGTTATATCCAAATCCATTGATCCACTTGCCTATAAGGATAGAACGTTTAAGAACCATTTTAGATCATCCAACCCAAAAGCTCAAGATAGCATATAAAGAAAACAATATAAGCTACTTAAAACATTATATAATTTGTATTTCAAAGAAAATAGATATGGGATACCAATTCTCAAAAAAACCAACGTTAACATTTTTCACCAATAAAGCAAAGGAACTTATCATACCTGCATATTACTTCAAACCGCAAAGTTTAAACTTACAGCTATTACATGTATGGGTACACGAGCCCTCCAAGTATGTACCAGAGTCCTAAACCCTGACACCCTCCACAACCCCCCAGCCCAACCCCCTCCTTTATTTCCCCCAGGAAAAGAAGCCAACACCTGGGCTAAGCCCCAGCAGCAACCTGCAGTAAGTATTCTAGGCAAGGCTGTGCAAAAAAATCCCTCACCTGCAAGAATTTGGTGTATTTTGATATGCTCAGCTCACAACTATCCAATATGAACTGTAATGCTTGTTCCTCAATTTCTGGATATCTTACATCCTTCTTGACAGTCGTCTTATTTGATGCTGCTGAAGCCATCTGAAGCAAAAACTTTTAGAAATATAACCAGACTAGAAAATGATTTCATAATTAAGAGAATAGAACAACAAACCTCTTCAAACTGTCTACTCATACTTGGAGGGCTGACTGCTAAAAAAGCATATGCCATTAACTCCACTGGCCAACCGGTGATTCGCAAAGGAAAACACTGAGATCTGTTAATCCAACAGAAATGTAAAAATTATCCTCAAAATTTTTCAGCAGCTATGAATATGACGAAGTAAAAGAAAAAGGTGTCCAGCATTGATTCAAAACTCCTGTCTGGCATTTCAACTTCATTGGAAATAAAGTTTTGAGGACCTCAGATAACACGATTCATCACTTATATTAACATGTAATAGACTGATATTAAGAACAGTATAACTACAAGTGAGTGATTAAAAAATTCATCAAAAGTTGGTAAGAAGAGACAGAAGCTAATACTATTTGTCTAGCAATACTCACGCTGACAAACCATGCTTCCTAAGAGCTTCTAACTTCTCCTTGTAACATTTGTCCGATTTCTTCAAAGACAATGACAATTCTACTGAATCACTAGGGTTGGTGCCCTCCCTTGGAACAAATCCATATGATAGCAATAACTCTCCATTAGACTTCTTGCCATATGATATGAAAACCTGCATCAAGTAGCATTCTTATCAGCCATCTGGAATATTACAGTTATATAATGGAGATGGGGAACAGTGATGTTATCACTGATTATGATTATGATTATAAAATTATCTAATAATTCAAGTGCAGTTGATATTGTTGAGATACGAACAAGATCTGCTAAGTCTTTCTATATTTGTTGGCCCCTAGAATGAATAAATGCTTAAGTTAAATAATCCATTCAAATCCAGTCATCTCAGGCAACATTCCATTTTTGAGAGAAACGGCTTGGGAGTGGATGACCAGTAGCCTTTTCTGCTTCTTTCTTGCCATTGTTTGTGGTGACTGAGGGCCATAAACATCAATAGATAATATATCCAGCTTTTTAAGTCCAGAATTTTTTTTTTTTTCTAGCAAACATATACTTACATAAGAAATTCTTAAAATTCGAATAGATTTAAAAGAAAAAAATAGAACATTTAATACTAATATTTCTACTTTGCTTTCATCCCTTCTAATACACCATACACTCATTTCAGAAGTATTTTTAAACAACTAGTGGAGTCCAATAACCAGGTTTTCCAGTACTATTCCTAGCAACCTATGACTTCAATATTTAACGAGAATCTTGTTTACCTGCTCACCTGGCTGGTATTGTCGATCTGTTGTAAAGACAACTCCCTGTGATGATTTATCATAATCCAAAAAGGTCTCGACCTGGATCAGCCAAATGCAGAATTGCCTATTAAAAAAGTGAAATATTATACTTAACCAGCACAAATTTCTGAGGGCAAATTTCTGTAAATATACTAATCAGCATACTTCACAACTATGATTCAGCATGTCTGCCCAGGGAACCAAGGCGACCCTTCCATCCATTGAGGGTAAACGGACCTGTATAGAAGAGAAAAATCAAATCCAACCCAGAATGCTATTTCATTCTCACATGAGATTTGTTTTAATTAGTAAGCAACAATCCCAAAGTAATTAATTGGAACAAGTCCAAAAATGGTTTTCATTACCTCTTAGCAATATATGAGGTATGCCTATACATTTTCCATTAACATCAATATAGTGCTTAGATCTATCATTTGCAGTCTACTAGCATATTGCATGCGCACTCAAAGCAACAAAAGAAGACCAATGGTTTAGCAATTAAGTGTAGCACAGAGAAGAGAAACAGAGTCAAAAGGTTTAGAATTTCAATATCTCCCTTCTTTCTTTATGCATCATTTTGCTGATGACTTCGCATGGAACAACAAACAACAAATATTTTATATTCAATTGCCCTCATGTGATAAGCTTATAAAGACAATGTTGAACAGCTTCTCTTACCAAGCGTGAGAAGAGAATGCCAAATGACCACTTGAAAGTCTCTATATTGAATACCTGCAACTCATATGTAATCCAAAATCAAACAGCAGTGATTCTATAGCAATTGTGAATGCAGAATTTGTGAAAAACTTTGGTACATGTTATAGAAGTTCATACATCTCATCAAATGTAAAAGGACAAATTAATCGTGACAACCAAGGTGATTTGGACGTATGGTTTTAAATATCGGCTGATACATTACATATCTTCCATTATGTATCAAATTTTTAGCTTACCTATATGATATGTCCCATTACGATAAGGGTGATTCAAAATCACATATTTTTTAAACAAATTTTATAATAAATGATTTTTTTATCATACATTTGTCACTCTAAATTATTAGACACACAAAACTATAGTGATATTTGATTTAAGATAATACTTAAAATTTATTTCAGTCATTTTGCAAAATTTGAAAAAATTGCAACCAATTCAGTCTTATTCTGACCGATTCAATCCGATTTCATTATATGGTTTTTGATTCCGAAACTTTTATTTAAAATCATGTTTGGAAGAAGATCAAGTATGGCCAGCACAGTGATAAGTGGCAAATGGCATGCAGATCATTCTTTTAAAATGAACAACATTTTATGGCAAAGAAAATCAGGGAAGATCAATCTTGAGAAAAAGTTCACAAAAGTCTAGCATGTCTTAATATGAAACATGGAAGAATAGGATTAGAAACTTTCCATAAAATAATAGCAAGTCATAGTTATATAATTCAAATTGCACTTCATTTTAACAAAAAAGCAATCCAAGTACCTCTTCTGGAAATAGGTCAGGATACTTGGAAAATATTCTAATCCTTAAATCATTGTATCTGCAAGGGACATGGAAACAAATGTTCAAGAATGAATAACAGAATCTTACGTTAATTGTACAAGTTATGTCGACAAAATCAGGCACATCAACTGATCAAAACTCAAAAATAGACTATAAAGACACTTAAAAGAGGGCAAACATACGTTCCAATAACATTAGTAATCCTTTCAATTGCACGCTCTCTGATTTGTGAAGCTTCCAAGTACCTATCTAGTTCTGCACGGGTCCTGAAATGATACAGAGACGCTATAGAGGAAGAAACTGAGACTAGACCCTTTCTTTATAAAAGGAAAACTCTTGAAAAACTCAGTATTTGAACAAAAACAACTTCTTACCAGTACAAAAGTGAATAGGGTTGTCGAGGAAGTGCTGAAATATAATTACTCCATCTTGAAGATTGCCGAAGACTTGCTTCACTAATCAAGTAAGTGGCAAGTAAAGGCCAATCTGGTACAGAGTTCTCTTTTAACACTTCACCAGCCTCTGGGCAGCTCCACTCCTACAAATTTTTCAAAACCATAGCAATAATTGAATGAACATGCATTTAACAAAAATTAATTAACCTACAACATAAAAATCAATCTAATAAATCTCAAATCTCAAAAACCCTACAACCAATCTATGAATGGAACTTACAGAATCAGCCGTGATAACAAGCGAAAGAGGCACAAAGAGCAACTTTTCACCCTTCCTAATATTCTTCAAAGCAACCAAACCTCTCTCTCCTACTTCTACTTTATCTATGGCCATTTTTTGAGGAGGTAAACCAGAATCAGACAGCCACTTCTGAAGCACCGCCGCGTTCTCCAACGAATCGATGTCGCAGCCCCACGGCACCTTCTGGATCACCGATGTTGCTTCCTTTGTGGTGCTTCCACTTGTTGAAACTGATGATGAGCAGCGAATTGTCGGGCATTTTCTGTGTATAGAGACTGTGCGAGGCTTGTGGAGTGTGGAGAATGTGGGGAGGAGTGTGGTAATGAAGATTCTAGAAACTTCGGCCATGGCCGTGAACAGAGAGTGAGCGGGTGAGAGAGTGAGCGCGCCAGACCTTATCCTTTTGGAAGGCGAAGGAGATAGACTAGCCGCTTTTAACTGATTTCGGGCGTTTTAAAAGAATAATTAAAAGAAATAGTAACGGTTTTCCGTAAAATACAATTTCATATTAATCATTTTAAAATTAATAATTTTAATCCATATATTCGCTGCTTGCAAATTGACAGTGGACTTTATTTTTACAGCCTTTATAAAAATTAGGCGATATTCAATAATAAATATTTAAAAAGTCATCAATTTTTATAGATAATATATTTTTATGTAGTTATATAAACAAAAAATTTAATAATTCTCTTTCGCTTTCCCTTAATAATTTGTATAGACTTTTTATTTTTAGTTACAACTGATCCATAAACATAAGAACCAGCCCATCTTTTTTCATTAATATAGCTTGCAACCCAAATTAAAATATATAAGAACATGAGTTCACTTGTGAAACTCATCAAAGTGATAAAATAATAAGTCATAAATTTACTCTATTTACAGTTTCTATATATAATCAAGCAAAAAATGATTTGTCTTTATTTTATTCTATATAATCTATACATTCATTGGCACACAATATTTAATACTTATATTGTCTAATATGTCTTCTAGTTTAATAATTAATTATGGAATGAAAATTAATAGATTGAGAACATGATTAGGATTATTTTAATGATAATAAAAAATAGCAACGTATGGATTAATCAAAATAGCAATATTCAGTTAAAAAACTTAAAAATAACAAATCAGTTAATATTAGACTTGTTTATAAGTCATATATGAATTTAAAAAATATTAAATTTTTCAAAAACTTAATTGGTCTGACCCGCAATAATAATCATTGAAAGTTTATTAATATTTATAAAAATCTATCAATGTTTATAAAAAATTTTTAAAATAAAGTTTTTGAAAATTATTTATAAATTTCTAAATTATACAAAAGTTATTAAAAATTCATAAATTCTACAAAAGTCATTTACTTAAATAAAAGTTTATAAATATTTTTAAAAGTCTTAATTGAATACACCCTCCTTAATGCACATATTAAAAAATTAGTTAATATTATATACAATTTATTTTGTTTTAAAAAATATTTTTTCATTTTCCTTTTCTAATTTTCTGGCTTTCTATTTTTCAAATGAAAAATTAAATTGCAAAACATGTTTATTTATCCTTTTTTATTGTTTTCGTTTTCCACCTCCTTTATAAATTTTATTTTTTTATTTCGTCAGTATTATAACCATTATTATTGTTCATATTATAATATCTTAAATATAGTACAATTTATATAAAATTTAAATTATACTCATCTAATAAAAAATTTATTTGATAAAACTAATGCTTAAAATGATAGCAAACATATATGATAGCAAGTATTTTATATTGCGGCAGCAGATACAAAAGGAGACGGGAGGAATAAATTTTTTAGGATTAGATTAGATTAGATTAATGTGTTTAAGATATTTATAAATGGTATAAGATATGTATTATACGTATAAATATACATAATATATAATTACTTATAATAATATAAGTATTCAATATGGGTCTCGATCTTTTGATTTTGGTATGGTTCCAAGTTGATTCGAGGTTGATTCTTGGTATACATCCTCATTCCGAGTCCATACAAAATTAACTCATTTGGTTCAAGTTGGTTCGGGAATTTCTTTGGTTCTTATGGATTTTCCATGAGGGAAATTACATGTAGTACGGTTTTTTTAGAGAAATTTTCATTTGCATGGTCACTTTTTTTTTATACATTTTTATATTACTACTATTTCTTTTATACTGTGTCTTTCTTCCATTCTTTCTTTTTCACGGTATCCTTTTCCAACAACTTGCCATGCCTGGTCTCGTAGCCCCAACTTTGGCCACACCAGTAAAATATTGCTACCCATAAAATAGTGACATGCATGATGTGAGATATGGGTCCTAAGCAACTAAAGTTTTGTGCTATATTTGGATCTTTGCAAGTCCCAATTAACTTATTATGCTTTATTTAAAACTTTAGTTTTTGAATTAATAACAACAATTACTTGTCTCCCTATCAAGAATTTGAATTTTTAATCTAACTGATGAATTATAAGATAAATATTCTATCATATATTAAATATTTGATTCACTAGTGATGATAATGGATCAATTTGGATGAATCAACCTTGAAATGATTGAATTTCCAACTATTAATATACATTGTTTGAGAACATTAGTTTTAAAATAACGTTTCAAAATTTAATAGTTAATTATTCAAAACTTAAATTGAAAAATTAAGGGTTGAAATTTTTAATAATTGGTGTTTCACTCTTTAATTATGCATCATTAACTAGATGTTAATAATTAATTGTAACTGTTGAACCAAAAGAAAGCCAAAAGCAATAGTTATTTGGTCAATATTCCTCTAATTTAGAGAAAATTATTCAATATATTTAGTATATGTCAAATGTATTTTACATTTATAATAGATGAATATCATTTGAAATTACATATACCATTTAATGTTAGTTTATCTTTTTACTTTCCTAATTTGCAATATGTATATATATAAAGTAGTTACATATACCAAATATGTACTTAACATATACTAAATTTTGGTATACATATACCATTTACTATTAGTTTATCTTTTTAATTTTTTCAAAATTTCAATATGTATACATTAAAGTAGTTATAGATACTTAATGTATATCAAATTCTAATATACGTATACCATTTACTATTAGTTTATCTTTTTAAGTCTTTATATTTGTAATATGTATATATTTAAAGTAGTTGCAAATACCAAACATATACTAAATGTATATCAATTTATGGTATACATATACCATTTATTGTTTATCTTTTTAATTTTTCATATTTCTAATCTATATAAATGTAAATTAGTTGTAGATACCGAATATAAACTTAAATTATACTAAAATTTGGTATACATATACCATTTAGTGTTAGTTTATCTTTTTAATTTTTCAAATTTGCAATATATATGTATTAAAGCAATTGCAAATACTAAACATATACTTAATATATACCGAATTTTGATATACGTATACCATTTACTGATATTATCTTTTTAATTTTTTTTCAAATTTGCAATATATATATATATATATATATATATATATATATATATATATACCTCCATATTTTTTATATTTATACATTTCCCCCACATTTCATTTTTTACATTTTTCAAAAATGTCATTTCCCTATTTCCCGTTTCTCATTTTCGCATTTCTCATTTCTGTTTTACCTAACCAGAAAGTATAGCTTCAAGTATATTTGGTTTAGTTACTATCTGCATAGTTAGAATTTTTTTTTGGGTGCATGTTATTTAAAGATAAAATATGACCATTTATAATAATTAAATATAAAAAAATAATACAAATACCATTTACCTTTATAAGAAGAATTTGGTAAAATTAATAAATTTGCAATAAGGAAGATAAAATTAGTTGCCTTCCCTTAATTAAGCAACTTCCCATACTGTTAAGAAAGATCAATTGAAATTTTTCCCAAAAATTAACACCATAATGCAAACCAAACCAATCTCCGAAATCTTTTTTCCAGGAACTTCATATTTCTGATCATTTTTACCTTATAATAAATAAATATTACCTAAATTCGAAATCAATAATTTAAAAAATAAATATTTTAAATTTATTTATTTCATTCTATTAGATGAGGTTTAGACTCAAATTCATGACTCACCGTTCATAAGATGAGTTCAATAAATTTACTGATTTTATTTTAAAGCTTTAAATATTAAATATAATGAACTCGTAAATTATTGCTTTATGCAGTTTATCATTAAAAACTATTTTTATTTAATATCTATACATTATAAAAAATAATATATTATATATTATCCTAAATAAAAATATATAAATGTAAAATTATTGTATATTTTATACAAATAATAATAATTATTATGATAATATATTTCTAATAAACTGGACTCTTCAATAATATTTTAATTCTATATATTAGTATAAAAATTTAGATTAATAGTCATAATATTAAAAAAAAAAAAAGTTATAGATGAGTATAATAATGAAAAACAATTAAAAATATTATCTTATCCTACTTGTTTTTATTTATTGTATTATTTTCTATTTATTTTCTTTATTTAATTTTTTTCAAATAAAATTATTATATGAAAAAATAAATAATTTTACAAAGATCTTAAACTTTTATTTTTAATATCTTATTAATTACCTCATATTTATTTTAATTATTTTACTAAATACTTAAAATATATATAATTCTAAAAATTTATAAAAAAGATAAATACAATAGTGAGCAAGCTTTAATGTAGATATATAATAGATTTAATCTGAAATTTGAAAGTTAAATTTTGGTTAAAAATTTACTTTTTTTCACATTAAATTAGGAAATAAATTAAATTGAAAGCAAGGCAGTAAAGGAAAAACTCTTTTGATAAAAAATTTCAAAAGTTATTGTATAATTAATTTTTATAAATATTCATTAAATTTTATATAATATATAAATTTTAATTTTTTTTTATTTAAATCTTTAATAATTTTAAAAGAAAACACTCTCTTAATAAAAATCTAAAATTTATTTTATAATTAATCTTAATAACAAATTCATTATATATTATATTAATATATATTTTATTTTTATTGCTATAAATTAATAATTTTAATTATTATTATATTTTTCTTTGAAAGATTATTATTATATTGTTAAGTTAAAATATATGTTGTTAAGGAATTAAAATGTAATTGTATTTAAAATAATAAAATTCAATGTGTAATATACATGATTTTATAATTAAATATGAAAATATTAGAAATGTAATAAATGTTATAATAATAAATATGAAAATATTAGAAATGTAATAAATGTTATAATAAGGATTGAATTTATATTAAAGAAAAGATTTTAGTAATAAAATTAAATGTGATGCAAAATACATTATTTTATAATTAAAAAAATTAAAATATTAGAAATGTAAATAAATTTTAATATTTAAAATATTTAAAATTTAAAATAATAAGGAAAAAATTTGTATTAAAGAAAATATTTTTAATAATAACCTAATATCTTGATCGTTTTTACTCTCAATTAGGGGTGAGTACAAAGATTAAAAATTTTGAATTGAACTGAATAACTAGTCCAAAAATATACAGAATTAGACCGAACCATTGACTTTTTGACTTTCTTCTAACCAAATTAGACCAAGTAAAATATTTTTGTATGGTTTTGAAAATTAACATATATCCGGACCGAGAATTGGACCGAATTGAATCGAACTGTACCGAATTAGATGGGACCGAAATAATTGAAATTTTTTAGTTTTTTATTTATAATATATAAATAATGTTAATTAAATAATATATAGATAACACAAAAATTATAATATCATATATGTTATTATAACAGTTATCAAATTATATTAAAATTATATGAAAATAAAATTTAAATGAATTATAAATCTATAATTAAAAATATATGTACCTTGACTCAATGAAATATAACTATTAATATTTATATAATTTACTTAAATATTAGATTCATTAAAATTATAAATGAAAAATTAGTAATATAATGTGGATTAAGTTTTAATAATACTAAGATATAACCACATGTTACAATTAAAAATTGTAAATTCACTACTTATATGTTTTAGAATACAAACTTTTAATAAATGTTATAACTAATTAATGAGTGATAATAAGAAAGTATGATGTATTAATAAAGTTTATGTGATACTAATAAAAGTTTTGATTAATTAACTTTTATTGGTATATAATATTATAATATTAAAAAAAAATTATTAATTAACATTTGTATGATAGGTTATCAATAAGAAAATATTTATAATAGATAATTAATAGTTTATATAAAAAGTTAGAAATTAATTATAAAAAATTATGTGTTAATTTTAAGTAGTATATATAATTATATCATAAAAATTATTAATATATAGTTTTAATATATAATTATATATATTAATGGTGTGAGCTGGATGGAATCCGAATCTCTACTAGGTGAAGGTCGAATTAGTTGAATCTGCAGAATAGTAAGATGACTGTCCAGACGATCTACCTGAGTGAACACTCTGATACTTAAGTCAGTATACAATCTGATAAAGAAAGAGTATATATGTTATCTCTGTATAAAAACGTACCTTGTCCCTCTTGTCTGAAGGTATTTATGGCAGGAAACTTAAAGAACAAGTCTCTAAAATTCGGACCAGTCAAGTCATGGAATGTGGAGAACGTGTGCCCTATAATTTCGGGAGTGGAAGTCGTGGCAGTGAAGAGGTGATTACGTGCCAATGGTTCGCCGTGATGGATCAAGGTTCGCCCGGCGACATTGAGAGTTAGAACCTTTAGGAGAAAGGCTCAGCCGTATTTGGAAAAGTAGCTGACCTTAGGTGGGTGTCTTTAGGATGATCTGTATCAATTAACATAATTTATTAATTTATTAATATAATCATTTAATAATATATTATAATTATTAATATAATAAATTAATTTATTAAACCCAAATTTCATAAAAAATAAAACTTAAAATTGTACGGTTAGTTATAAGAAATTAATCATTAAATTCATTTTATCCGAATCTCTATTTTGGATTGGATTGAATTGGATTAGAATCGAAATATCTGATTTCTGAATTGTATTGTCTCGAAATTTTTGGAACAATACAATACAAAAATTTTTTATTTCGATTTTAATTCTGAATTTTTAGAAATTAAAATTTTTTAAATTGTTAAATTCTCAAATTGAACCGAACTATACTCAGCCCTACTTTCGACATTAGATGATACAAGTAAGACTTGTCGTTTTGAAAGTTACTAACGATGGCACGAACTAGACGTTGATTCACTTAAAACGATACCGTTGCATGTACATTTCCTCTTTTACTCCTATTCTCTCGTAATTTAGAAGGAACCTTAGCCGAGCAATTCCACTGTCTTCAAAACGGTGTCGCATAAAAACACTCAGCTTCATTTTAAGAAGCTAAATTCAGAAAAAAAAATAATAAAAAAATCTGAAAAAGCTCTTCTTGCAAAATGATTGCTCACTGGAGCCTCATCTCCTGCCACTTCTCTTCTCTTTCTTTGAAAAATCCAAGAACTAAAGCTCCAATTCAAGCCTTCCAAAACCCAAAATCCAGATTCTTACCAATTCCCAAAACAAAAACTTTTAGCTCACCCAATTTTCAGAAATCTTACTTTGTTAAAACCCCATTTCATCAAAAAGGGGTTCTTCAAATATGTCATAGTGTTTTGGACTCAAAGGATTCAGATAAAGAACCAGTTTTGGAGAATCAAACCGATAATGGGAAAAAAGGGAGGGATTGGACTACCTCTATTTTGCTTTTTGTTTTGTGGGGTGCTCTCATGTACTACGTTTTCAATCTCACTCCTAACCAGACTCCGGTGATTACTAATTTTTTTTTTAAACTTTTTTTGTAATTTTTAATGGGTTATGTTTGTTTTTCCTTTTGCTGCTTGCAATTTAGTGAAAGTCTCTCTCTCTCTTTTTTTTTTTTTTTCCTTTTTTTTCTTTAGCTAGTTAGGCTTGTAAGTTAATAAAGTCTAAATCTTCTTTTTTTTTTTTTTTTTTCCTTTTGCAGTTAACAGATGAGTACTTTTTGAGAAAACTACTTAATTTAAAAGGAGATGATGGGTTTGAGATGAATCAAGTACTTATTTCTTTATGGTACACAATGGGCTTGTGGCCTTTAGTTTATAGTATGCTTCTACTTCCTACAGGTAGAAGGTGAGTTCCTTCTACGTGCTTGTTGAGTAATTTTTGCTAATTTATGATCTCTAGCACTTACTTCTCCTTTAGTTGGTATGAATTTCTGAGTTGGGGTATAATTATAAGCAAGTGCCATTTCTTTTTTAATATATATATATATATATATATATATATATATATATATATATATATATATATATTGGTTGTCATGCATGTGCATGGCAACAAAGCCACAAACTGTAGCATGAGCTTCTTGGCTCTGTGCCATGCATGCCACGAAGGTAGGCCCAAAAGGGATTAGGAACCTACTGTATGAATTTTTACAAAATTCCAATTAGAAAGCTTAGTTAATGAGATGTGTTTAATTCCTTTATATGCAGCTCAGAGAGTAAAATTCCAGTTTGGCCATTTCTTGTACTTTCATGCTTTGGTGGTGCGTATGCTCTTCTTCCCTATTTTGTTCTTTGGAGACCACCACCGCCACCTGTTGGAGAAAGTGAGCTTGGCAGATGGCCTCTTAATTTTACTGAATCAAAGTGGACTGCTGGGGTAAATTTTGTTGACCTGTCATTGATTGATCCAATTATCTTTTGATTAAAATATGCAAGAGGCTACCTGGCAACTTTTTAAAATACTGTGTTGCTAATAGAATGGCACATATGTTGCTTACAGTTTAATCGTGCATGAAATTGATTTTTTACTGAAGCTCTGTATGTGAATTCTCATATTCTCTATGCACATAGCAAATCATGTTTGTTTGATTACAACAAGAAAATGCATATGGTGCATCAAGCCTGAGGATGGTTTCAGTCTTTAGTTGGTATAACTTAGTCAAAACCGTCATGGTGCTTGCTACTTCAGATTGTTTTTGTAAATGAGGGACAGGACTAGAGAATATACTAGTGAATGTGGACTAATTGAACTTCGGAATTGAGGCAGTGAATGAGTATTGATTAAGTACATTATTATAGTAATGACTTCCAGGTTGTGTATTGTCAAATTAATGGAAATATGTTTAAACAGGTGAAAATGAGATCCTATTACCTGTCATTTTTTTGGCTGAAAAATAGTTGTGATTCCTGACTGAAGGAACATTAGTGTTATTTTCCTGAAAGAAGGATAATTAGCTTCTTTTTCTTTTCTACTCCACTAAGTGATGCTTTCTTTGAGTAATGTTAATGTATAGTTGGAAGCAGGATTGATTTCTTGATTTTATGTTTGTACGAAAAAGACACAAGTTTAACTCCTTTATACATCAGATATCACTTGCTGCAGGACTAGGCCTATTCCTTTACGCAGGTGTAGCAAATGGTGATGTCTGGAAGGAGTTCTACCAGTACTTCAGGGGAAGTAAATTTGTGAGTGCTTGTTAAATGTTATTGTGTTTATTTGTGCATGCATACATGTCATCAGCCAAGGCTAAAATGACATTTTAAGATCTGAAACTCTGTCCTTATGTGAATTTAACATACGATATTGTTAGTTGGTTCTCTTGTAGAAACTTGACGCTTATACTTCCCTGGTTCACAATTTGGATTGCAGATTCACATTACATGCCTTGATTTCACTTTGCTATCCGCATTTGCTCCTTTCTGGGTGTACAATGATATGACTGCCAGGAAATGGTGAGGCTTTGGAAGCATTAGCACCCTTCTTCCTTTAGTCTTTGTGAATTTGAAACTCTTCTAAGAGTTTAAATGGAATAGCACTGGTATAACTGTTCTGTTTTTTACAGGTATGACAAAGGTTCTTGGCTTCTTCCCATATCAATAGTGCCATTTTTGGGTCCTGCATTATATCTGGTCTTACGCCCATCATTATCAGAAATGCCTGTTTCACTCGGTCCAACTTCATCAGAACAGGAGTAATACTAGATTTCTTATTTATCTACTCACCAGGGGAGCAAATTTTTGCAACATGAACAAGATTGAACAGGATGATAAACAGTTTGAAATACCATATCATGGCACACTCAGAAATATTTAGTTGGTGCTACACGCTAGGAAGATGCATCTTGCCTTGCAGTCTTTTCTTGCAGAGCGACGAATGAAAGATGCATTATACAAATATCTTCACATAAAGGTTTCAACCACCCTCTTTTTAAATTCACTTAAAGATGGTATAGTAGAAATTTGGAAAAACTTGCTTCTTTAACGATAAGTTATAATAGTTGGTAGTTGACTTGATGGTTGTTGCTCTGTTTTAACGGATGTGTTGTTTTAGTTATAAGATGGGATTGAACCATCACAAATGACACATTTGCATATTTTTCCAGATTTGAAAACGTAGTATAATTCTGTATGAATAAACTTCCATGCGCACACAAAGCATATCAACTTCCCTTTTTATGCACTTTAGATGAGCACATCGTTCCATTTTTACCTCCTTTTGATGGTTGAGTAAAGCCATTATAAATGTTGGGTTTCGAGTGGAGGTGTTTCTTGTGTTCAAATTTTGTTTTCAAGGCGCACAAATAAAAAGGAGGAAGATGAGGAAAAATGACAATGAAACAAAGAAAGAGAAAAGGATAAGCTACCAAATGAAACAGACAAATATCATATATAAAACAAGAACTCTAAGGGAACTCTCATTATCTGTAACATGGGAGAGTTGCGTGCATAATAATTTTTCTTCTTGCATATAGGCCATATTTAATACCAAAAACACTGAGGAAGATGCTTTATTAACATAGCTTGCTGTAAAGCATCTAGCATGCAATAGTCCTAATAATTTAGGTTAAACATTTAATGTTCAGAAAGCAATTTAATCTCCCTCCCACATGACCTAAGGTCAATGGTACCGTAATGAACATCCAGCTAGGAGCATGTGTATCGATTTTGTGAAGAAACTTTCTTTGCTCAAGTAGCAGATATCTGAAATTATCAAAACATAACACAGGGAAAACACATTAAACATCATTTCACTCGTATAGCTTTCGAAGCTCATCTTTATATTTGGACTTCAGCTGTTCCCTCTTTATCTTTAGAGCAGCCGTAACTAAACCAGATTCAGGTGTCCATGGATCTGGCAACAGCTTGATCTTTTCAGGGATTTCAAACTTGTCCAATTTGGCTGCTTTTCCTACCTGCAGACATAGAAAGCTTGAGACACATAGCACAGAATCTAGTCCTTTCCAAGTCATGCCTGCACAACATATTACAAGCTATACAACAATTTCCCAAGTTTTCATGCCAAATATGGAAATGATCAAGAATATGCTCACATGGATAAATGCGAAAAAATGTAAATGGACCTGAATATGTCAGATAATGACAACAAAATGGATGCTCCCATCCAATAATTCAGATCAGGCAACATTTAGAAATGCATTCTGCCACAGATAAAGAAAGTAAACTTGGAGGCATATAATTTCTGGGGCAACACAGAGAGCAATGTCACAAAATCAAAAGTAATCTAACCAATGTGCAAAATCCTCTTAACTCTGCAAGTATATTTGTGTATACACATGCAGTTCTAAACAACAATACTGTTTTCATTTAACCTTATCATAGACAAGCAAAAATAGACCAACCTTGGACAGCGATTGTCGAACCTCAGTAATAGTTTCAGCTTTGTCACACAGCTCTGAGAAGTTCTGGTACTCAATGCCTACTTCCTGGGCCCATTTCTCAAGGGCTTGATGTGATGGAACAACTAGAGCTACACAATAGTTCTTGAAGGAATCTGCATGTACCATGATATTATCTACATATTTGCTTAACATTAATGCCGCCTCAACCTGCAATTTCAGTATATCAACCAATGTAATAAGCAAATTCCAGCATGTTTTCTTTTTCACAATAACATTCAACAAAGAATTATCAGATAACCTTTCCAAGGGAGATATACTCTCCATGTTGAAGTTTGACAATATCCTTCTTCCTATCAATAACTTCAAGGCATCCATCAGGGTGAAAACGTCCAATGTCGCCAGTATAGAACCAGCGCATACCCCTTTCATCAACCTGCATCAAGTAACAGGAATCCGCTGAGAGCTGTTTTTCAAGACCATGAGATCAGGTCTCCGATATTCAAATTTCAGCATGTCCTAAGTACACTATGCACGGCACAAGCAAGCAAAATATGTGTATGCTGCACAAATAAAAGTATACCTTGTAGACCTCATGAGTCTTTTCTTCATTGTTAAAGTAACCAGCAGTTACAGAGAATCCCCCAACTACTATCTCTCCTCGGGGCATTGGCTTGTCAGATGTCCTATACCCACCTTCTTCCCAAGAAACAAGCTACAAAACCAAAATGATGAAATTCTCTTAAACCCATTTTCCAAAAGATAAATGGTATTTATTGTACCTTACAACTACTACCATGAATTTTCAACAAATTGTAAAATATTATGTCTTGGACAGTGAACTTGCAATACATTATAATTTCCACAAAATTCAGCTTTTGATTGTCATTGTTCACTGGAAATGTTTGCCCAGTACATGAGCTAGCAAAAGTTGAAATATGGTGCAATAAGGTTAGAATAACCATCTTTAAATACAAAGTCCGATTCCAATTGTGAAATTAAATTAACTTTCATTGTGTAGAAGCGTAGCACACCTTGATATAGCCACAAGGAAGAGGAGGTCCAACACGGCCCACAGATGTGTCATCACACTCGGAAAAGGCAGCTCCAGCACATGTTTCTGTCAAGCCATAACCCTGACCTACGGGAGCCCTGAAGATGAACATTACAGAAAATAAAGCTAAATTTTCAATACTAAGCATACGAAATGTTAAAGATAATGAAGGCAATTCACATAAATAAAGCCATTGTGAATAGTAAAGGACATATTAATCATGAAACTGAACTTCTTATATTAGAAGGCTAGCAGTCATAAATAAGTCATATATGCATGCCTTAACTCAAAACACAAGTAGTTTGTCAATCTGAGGGTCAATAATACTTTATTATCACAGTTCAATTGGTGTAACATGTAACTAGTGTCAATGTAAATGTTTTATGCCCCCATTCAGTCTCAGTAATAAATAGTGGATCCAAGAAAACATCAATTAGTTGCTTCCAGGCATCCAGAAGGCTAGAACTGTGTATATCAAACTCTAATAGAATTCAATCTGTTCTATAAATTGACTCACCAACAAACAGCAATGAACTTTAAGCTCTTAAAAATCAGGGTATGATAATATTCAACCAATAATATCATACCTTCCAACATTGAAAGCAAATGAAAACAAACATGAAAGCAAGTAAAACTTATGAGCAAGTAAATAGGTGAAATCAATGCCAATCATGAGACTCAACGGAGGAGATCATAATTATTATTTTATTTTCTGATCAAGTATCTATTTTGGACCAAACATTAAAAAACAGTCCTGGGCAATTTGATGCTCACCAATACAAAATGCGATGCGAGATTTAAAATAAACCAATTTTATACATTGACTTGTATAATTAATTATTTGACCACTTATAGAATTATTGAGAACTTTTAATTAATTGAACTCTAAGACTCGATTAACAGCATCTGTGACAGCAAATAATGATAAGCATAAAAAAGCAACAAGTTTATGAAATTACAAAATTTTACAACATCCTAAACAAAAACAACAATGTGATTTCTCCCATTCATTAATATTACCTTTTACCAATATGCATGCTACTGTATATTTGAATCATATCATGAGTCAGAGGGTAGGAGCCAAACTATTTGGCATTGGTATCAATGTAAATAATACGAATAAGATAGTCCTTAAATATATTGGTATCTCTAGACAAGAGAACCATTACCCCATGCAAATGTTGATGAACCGCTGTGAATCTGCAGATAAAGGAGCTCCACCACATAGTATAAATCGGATGTTTCCTCCAACTACAGCACGTATTGATTTGAAGACAATAACATCCCACAGCATTTTCTCCAGTCCCCAAGCACCAAACCAGCTTCCTTCTATGGCAGCCAATCGTCGCTTATATGCAATGTTGAAAAGCTTCTTGGCAAATCCTCCTTTCTCCTCAACCTGGAGTCAACCATAATAATCAGGATAGAGAGGAACTCAGTACTTACCAACACCATTAATAATCAGAGGAAACAATAGCTCAATTATTTATGTGACATCTTCAACCTACAATATACACCAATTACTGTACTGTGAAATTTTATAGAAGGTAGATAATAGCGTTGATATGATAGACACCTTCTTTAGAACTCCGTCTCGAAGACGATCTAGTATAGCTGGAACTGATGCCATGAGAGTGGGCTTTAACACAGAAGCATCACCTTTGGTTCCTTTCTTAATTTTACTAGACATGTCTGTTAAAGTCAATGCAGAACCATAGCCAATTGCAACACCTGCAGTTAACATCATACACTGGAAAAACCACATAAATGCAATAATTATCTTTCACAATTGGCATAGAAAATAAGAATGCAAAGTTTGAAGGTACCTCAGCAGCCAGTTCGAGAACATGTGCTAGGGGCAAGTATGCCATATAAACATCATCATTACCCAAATTTGGTATCACTGTCATAACAGCTGCAGCAGTGGCTATAATGTTGCCATGAGTAATCATAACTCCCTATTGTGTTAAACATGACACAATGTCAGAGCAAATTAAAGCATGCAATTTTTATGAAATAGCAACGAAACCCCCATCGGGGAGTGTAATAGAACATGAAACCATAAGCTCCCAAGCAGTGGGAGGAGCCCTGATCATTATTTACGGAAGGAATTGAAATATATCTTCTTTTGACAAAAAGAGAATGAACGTTCAGTTGATCTTAATCCTTGTGTAGTGAAAAGGAACTATACTGGATCTGAGCAGCGGTGTAGTATCATATCCCAAAGATCGTAAGTCTTTCTTATGAGGGAAGGTCTTTTTCAAAGATTCTACATATATATATTTAGATATAAAATATATAAAACCGAGGTTTTCCATCTTGTAAATAAGGCATATCCTGTCTAGGCAAAATTTTGGAAATGATGCCTTGGTTAATTGCTTGCATAGTATATTCATCTAAGTATCAACACGTACACATATCAAGTAAGCCTTCAAATTCTCAAGTTTTGAACTTTAACTCAATGTTACCAGCTTCGTGGGAAGGCTGACTCAAGTGTAAATTCAATAAGGAGGGAGAGAGAGAGAGAGAGAGAGAGAGAGATTCAATAAGGACATATATAACCAGAAACAGAGAGAGAGATCTTTAAATTTATCTTTGTTCCAATAAGGTCAGTTGGCAAGATTTACTATGTAAGGATTTGCCTTCTGTTAGAATGTGCAGTAAATGACTAATGTGAAAGTTAAGAAGCTATAGAGTTGAACAAGATAAACCTTTGGTAGGCCTGTGCTCCCACTTGTATACATGATAACTGCAATTCCATTCTTTGAAGGCATCCTTGGAGGCAGAGGATTGCTTTTGCCCAATTTCTCAACTTCAGAAAAAGATGAAACTGTCCAGTTGCTCATGCTTCCAGAGATGCTAGAATCATTTGTAGTTGCTTCACCATCTTCAAAGTAAATCACATTCTTGATAGTTGGTAGTCTTGTGCTTATAGAAGCCAACTTTTTCAACTGCTTGGAATCACAAATCAGGGTTGATACTTGTGTCTGTCATGCCAAAAATTCGAAAAATTAGCGAATACTATATCAATTATCTAAAACAAATCAAAATTTACATGCTGAAAATCAGCCTTGATGCTAAATCTCATAAACTAAGAGATTCCAACCTCATTGAGTGAATGGATCAGGGCATCCTCACCAAGAGAAGCATAAATAGTAACAACAGTAATATTCTGTCGCATGCATCCCTGAATAACAGAAACAACTAATTTAGAATCTGCAGCCATGATATTTAGGAAGAAACAAGAGAAGGAATGCCAAAAAAAAAAAAAAAATGGAGGTAAGAAAACACAGATACCTGGAAGGAAATGAACCACTCAGCTCGAGTTTCAGAAAAAATGGCAGCATGAGTATCCTCATTATGACCTAGTCTAATAAGCCCAGAAGCAAAATTGCAAACCCGATCGAAAACTTGTCCATAGGTTTCCCATTCATATTCCCCCAAGTGTAGCTTCTCAAACTTCCTACCATCCTCAGCTGTGATAAATTCCCTGCTAATTAGCTTCCTTGTTCCAAGAAGTCTATCTCTAAAACGCTTTTTGCAAGATTGCTCAAATGAAGCTGCTATAGTAGTTGCCTCTTCCCAAGGGACTTCAATCAAGTGAGGTATTTGGGCATTGCGAATTGCATAGCCCTCCTCACCACCAACTTCCACAGGAACTCCTCTCTGCTTCACTTTTTTCTTCCCCATTAACAAAATGGAGAGCAATACAGGTACAAGAACACCAACAACAATAGCACCGAAAATGCCATATGTTCCATAGCCTTTCCCTACTGACAAGTAATCACTAAAGCCTAACTTTTTGATAAATGATGAAATTACAAATCTTCCCTTAGAATCTTCCATCATATATGTTGTCTAAAATTGATCTATAACATTAATTTCCAGAAAATACCAAAAAATTGGCTAAAATTGAGAACAAGAATTGCCTGCAACACCATCCATCTTTCAGCTATGGTGAATTAAAAGAGAGAAATAATGGCAAATTCATGATTGATATGCTTACTTACTAGCAATAACAATCTAGAACAAATCAGAAATCATGGGTAAAATCATTGTATAAAACTTGCAGAGAATTACTAATCTTATCTCCAAATCCCTTCAAAAGAAAACAAAAACAGAAAATATGCAAGCACAAGACTGTAAAAAAACTAAAACCTTAAAAAATTCAACGTTATCAAATTAACCAAAAAAGTATCTTTACTTTTCTGGCACATGTATCAAATTTTCTCTTCACTTCACAGAATTTCAAAAACAAACACACACACACACACACACACACATATATATATCAAGATCAAGTAGATATTTCACCACCCTCCCACGAGAAACAGTCTAAAGTAAAGATCTTTTCAAGAAATCATCAAGGTAGTAGAATAGATAAAGATAATAGGAACAGAAGGAACCAAGAAACAAGTAAACCAGAGTTTTTTTTTTTTATCTACTCGAAGTGAAGACATAATTAAAGCATGAAATTATATGAAAAATAATATATTTCGCTTCAGAGCTTTTACCTTTGGATATCAAAGCCCAAAAGCAGCGCAGCGTAACGACTAATGAGAGGGTTTGGGAAGGAAGGAAGTTCGTGAATAGCCCATTTGCCAGTGTCTTTATACCTTTATAGCTCTACATATATACCGTTTGCCGTGTGGCATACAGTGCTTTTATATTCCGCTTCATTTTGCGGTAAATGATATTTTCTTGGGAAAATTCTCAGTCTTTAATCTATAAATATCTTATAAATATATATTGAACAAATTCATACTCCTCCTACCCATTTAATTTGGGATATATTTTTTTATAAAATTTAAAAGTATGTTAAATAATATGCTTTTTTTATACCTTTTATTAAACATAATTTTCATATTTTCTATAAATTTTATGGACAAAAATTGAATTAATATCTAAAGACAAAATAGATATTAAAGATAAAAAAAATACCAAAATCCTATAGTTTAGATGAATGTTCGCTAGACCTGTTCAAAAGCCGGGCTCAGGTCAGGCTAATTCGAACTCAATTATTTTTTATAAAAATCAAGCTCAGCCCAGCCGATTGATCGGGCTTGATTCAATATCTAAGTCCAGCTCAATTGAATATGTGTTGTGCAGGTCCGTCCCTAATTCTTACACTTTTTTTAATGAATTATAATAATGAATTAATGACACATATATGTACTTAAAATATAAAATAAACTATATATTTATTATTTTAAATATAATAGAAAATGCATTATAAAGATTAAATATAATTTAATATTAAAATTTCATGAAATATTTTTTTGTCATAGTGGTATGTAATGATTTAATTTGATAAGAGGTTGCAAGTTCAATTTTCAATATTAACATTTTATTTTTCTAATATATATATATATATATTATTTGGACTGGGCTTCGATAATTTCAGTTAATCCCAAGCCCATTCTAAGAAAATACGAGCTTTTCGAGTTCGGGCTCGGATCAAGTATTAAAAAAAAATTCTTGTTCAGATCCAGTATTTTTATCGAGCAGATCGGGCGGACACCCAGGCCCATTATCAAGTCTAATGTCCGCATGAAACTCATGTGTAACTAAAATTACATACAAATTATTTTTATATATTATTTTCTTATTGTAAATCATTAAAATTTTATATTTCTAATAAAAATTTATTTTTAAAATAAATTTTATTTTTTCTAATAATAAAAATTTCAAAATAATTGCTTGATATTTTAAAAAATTATTTTTTAATAATATTAAAATAATATTAGTCGTTCACTCGTATATTGTGCGGGTATTAATTTAATTATTTTAAAACTATTAATATTGAAAAATGAATTTAAACAATTTTTTAAAGATTTTTATAAGTGGTAATTTATATAATGATTATAAAATTATTATAAATAAATTTTCTTATTTAAAAATAAATCTTCTTTGGTGAAAATTAATAAAAAAAATGAAACTAAAAAATTAGCAACGTAAAGAATTTTGATTATGATTTTTGAATATTGCATAATGCTAAATTTAAAAGTGGAGATATTTTTTCAATAATTGAGAGAAGGTGATTATTTATTATTTTGAAGAATAGATATATATATGTACATGTAATATAAGAAATTTTAAATAAATTTATGTAAATGATAGATCTTATTATTTAACTTATTATTGTAAGGATAAATTTAAATCAAAATAATTAAATTAAAAAATAAAAATAATTTTAATCAATTGAAATTTTACACATCAAGATAGTCATATTAGATTAATATTAAAATAAAAATATATAATATATAATAATCAGTGTAAATTATTTTTGAAGTAAAATAAAATTTATTTTTAAATAAGAAAATTTTTTATTTATAAATAATTTTAATTTTATTATATAAATTAATATAAAAATCTTTAAATTAATTTTCAATAAAAATTATTTTAAAAATAATTAAATTAATATTTTTCACAATGTACGAGTCCATAATGAATATAATTTTTTTTATCAATACAACTAATATAATTTTCATATTATTAAAAAATAATTTTAAAATATTAAGCAGTTGTTTTGAAACTTTTATTATTGAAAAATATAAAATTAATTTTAAAAATAAAATTTTAATGATTTACAACAAGAAAATAATACATAAAAATAATTTATATTTTATATAAATTTATATTTATAGAATTTATTTTTTATTATTAAAAGGAAAAATAATGAATAGTTAATAGATTACACAATAAAAATTGTTTGGTAACAATTATTTATAATTTTAAAAATTCAAATATGAAATCTCTTATTTTCTACATTTTTAAAAAATGTGAGAAGACTAATTAAATCACATTGACCTGGGCATTTTAAAAAAACTTATATATGATGAAAATAATAATAATAATATCATAGTTAATTTCTGCTATTAATTTATTAGTTATTATATTTATAAATAAAAGAATTATCATAACACAAGATATTGATATTAAAGAGTATCTAATTCATAATAAATAAGGTTAATTATTTAAATTTAAGATTTTTTTCTCCTTAAAAAATGTATAAAAAATTATATTAAAAAAGCTAAATTATTTAAGAGATTTAAATATGAGGCAAATGCAAGCATACTTCTCAACTTAGCTAAACCCTTTGTTTAATAATTAATATGCAAAATTGTTTTTTGGATTGAAATTTATATATTTTTTGAACTGAAATTAAAATTAATATATGATTTTGATCAACAATGCCGTACCAAAGTAAGGGTAGTTTCGAAACTCAGGAAACAATTTTTTTTTACCACTTGGCATTACTTTTTGACGCCACGTGTGTCATAGGTGACATTATGTACACATGTATGAAAAGGGGGCACGCACCTCGATAGATGATTAATCACAAAAATAAGCAACCAGTGATGACAGTGAAACGACGTCATTTTCAAATACCGTAGAGAGTTCTACAGAATATATTCTCAAAAACTATTAGAAAAATTAATTTTATTCATAAATAAATGGTCATTTAATAATTTAATTAAAAAATGATGAAATGGCTAATTTATCCCTTTTATTTTTCAAGTATTAGATATATTTTTCTAATTTATACTGTAATTAATAGAGTTTTTTTAACAATTTATGATAAAATTATTACTATTTTAAAAATAATATTTTTTTTAACTGTTATTTTTTTCAAAGCAGAGAGAGTATATATATATATATATATATATATATATATATATATATATAGAGAGAGAGAGAGAGAGAGAGAGAGAGAGAGAGAGAGGGGTTCATAAATGGGAATAGTGGAGGTGGTGTTTTAACCAACAAGATAGAAGATAGAAGTGGCAGTGGTCAGGAAGGAACCTGGATTGGATTCCGGAGAGCAATATTAAAATTAAAATGATTAAATATTTATCATGTAATAATAACATTTAAATATATTATATTTGTATTAAATAACACATCAATTTTGATAATTAAGTATTTTAAAATATAATATTATATTTATTATTTATTAAAATACAAAGTATTTCTTTTCTATGTCGTCAAAATCATTTATAAGTGAGTTTATACTAAATATTTTAGCAATTTTTTCCATTTATACTAGCAAATAATTAGAAAAAATTCATCTTCATCTTACTTGTATTTGGTTTTTTTCACAATATTGAAATGAATAGTTCTTTAATAGCCAAAGATAAAAAAATTTTTATCCACGCAAAGTGATAACAACAAATAAAAAAAGAGAAGAAGAAAATTTTAACATAACATAGGGTGACTTTTAAGAGAGAATGGGTAAAGAATATATATGCCATAACCACACTTCGCAATACAATTTCCACGGTAGACATCTAAGCACGACAAGCATTTGGTTTCAGTTCCTATAAAAAGTTAGTCCAAGCAAATTACACAATCCAACCCTATTGCTTCAATCTTCACCTCCAATTTTTTTTATGCATTATTGTCTCGTAGATTCCCTTTCAGAGCATCATCAATGCTGGCTAACATTGCAATCTCCAAATCCTCATCATACAATAAGTCATGATAGGGTTCATCAATTGCCGTTTCTGAGTCTTCATATAAGAAATAGTCAACATTATTGTCTTTTATTAAAAATTGGTCTCCCCTTTTCACAAAATTGTAAGGCTCAATAAGAGAGTGTAAGATTGCCTTAAGAAAACTGTTAAGTTCTTCGTCAATAACAAAAGGAGAGACGTCCATGATTTACCTAAGAACATGAACGAGAATAAGAAAATATTTGTGATTATAAAAGTGAGGAGTAGAAACTATAATTAATGTTTCTTAAAAGATAATTAATTAATTAATTATTATATATATAGAAATTTACTTAGGAAATTTGGAATTCAATAATTAAAAAAAATGTTTTTCTTTCTCCAAATGTTGTCTTGACCACAATATTATTTGCCTTGCATTCTCTCCAAGCTTTTCTTTTTTTTTTTTTTTAAATTATAATTTTTTTTTTTTCAAAGCCAGACACAAATATCTAAATATAATGGGTCCTAAAGCTATTTTATAAGAAGACTATAATACATGGGCCAGTGTCCGTAATGAGTTCAATTTTAATTTAATGGGCTCAATTTGTTAAGCTTTATGAAGGAAATAATTTTAAGATATCTAAAAATGAGCTATTTTCAATTGAGAATAGTTTTAATTATTTGAGACTTTCCTATAGAGAATAAAGGAAAATGAAATGATGATTTGGTGGTTTTTGGAATTGAAGGAGAAAGTTAGATTTTAAAAACCAAAGAAATTTAAAGAAAGTAAGGGATTTGTGATTGACGCTATATTTGCTTCTTTTGTCTACACTTGGTTCTTTCTTTCTATATTTTCTTTTTCTATATATCTCTCTCCTGGAATGCTATTGTTAATTAGTTTAGTAATTCAAAGCTTTTTGTATTTATACTATTAATTAATAATTTAATAATCACATATTTGTATGATAAAATAAGAAATTATTTTTTAATTTAAAGTAATATTTAATATACTAATATATTAAATAATTATAAATTTTGTGTAAAAAAATTTTGCTCCACGCTAGAGTTTCTTACACTAAATAAATAATAAGGTTGAGGGTGTTAAGTCTCCAAATAAGATGAAAAAATTTATTTCTAGTATATACTTATGATATATCTAAAATATACTTAACATATACTCATTATATACTTAAAATAAACCTAAAATATACTTTTTACTGCAAAAATTGAAAATCATTTGTTAATATTTTTAGTCTATTATATATGTTACATTTTCACATTTTCTTTTTTCTTTCGCTTACACATGTCACATTTTCTTTTTCTCACTTACATATGTCACGTTTTTTTTTTTTTTTGTCTTTTACCTCACATGCAATATTTTATTTTCTTTAACCTACACGTGTCAATTTTTTTTTTCTTTCACCTACAAATGTCAGATTTTCTTTTTTTTCACCAACACATGTCACATTTTTTCTTTCACCTACACGTTACTTTTTTTTTAACCTACACATATTACACTTTCTTTTTTCTTTATAAAAATAGAAAATACAGAATAGGATAAATATTTAATTTAACTCGTAAATTCTTTAAAAATATTCATATATTCTAATTAATACTATTGTCCATACTTGATGATGATTCACATTTAAAAAAAGAGTGTTAATGATGCTTCTTCAAAAAAAAAGGTTGAGTGTGTTAAGTCTCCAAGTAATACATAAACATTTATTTTTTATATATATTTAATATATAAATAAATATATTAGTTATATACTTGAAATATACATAAAATATACTCGTTATATACTTAAGGTATATTGTTTATTGTGAAAATTATTTGTTATTTTTTTAAGAAAATAATTTTTTTATCTAATATATAGTCGATGTATTCTTGTTATATAATAATATTTTTGTAATACTCAATATCCAAAAATATTTGAAGATATATATCAAATAAATACAAGTCAATCAAATTTAGTAAAATATATATCTATGATATACTCTAGATATACCATTTTCTGGATTTGTTAAAAAATATCTTTATTTCATTGGTTTTCTGTAAGTTTTAGATCTGAAACTCAATTTTCATCTTTTAAAACTTTCAAGTTCGTTAAAAACCACATTATCTCCTCGTTTCTGAAGATTTTTAATGCTTAACAATTAAAAGATCACAAAATTTTAATGAAACATATCTATGAAATTTAAATTACCTCTCAAATTATTGAGGAACTGAATTTTTTGTAAATTAAACTCATTTAATCTTCAAAAAACTGCAGATCTAAATTAATTTTATTAGCTTTTTCGATTTCAATTTGTTGTCCAAAGCTTTGTGCAAAGCTTTTTCAATTTGATTTTTCAAAAGCTTGTGGTTTTGAGCGAGATTTTAAAAAGTTAATGGTTTTGCAGCTAGTTTTTTATAGTTGTATGAGTTGAAGCGTATAAAAGTAAAGTTTTTAGTTCTAAACGTATAGAAGTTAATTTTGAAAAGTGAGGGTATAAAAGTTAGTTGGTTCTCCTTTTTAGGCATTCCTGTAGAAATCTCTTTGCATTTTAATATGGCCCAAATAACCAATTTTGTTCAATCGTTAATGATGAAAAGGTAAATAATATATAGCGGATGGATAGATAGTTCTAAAAATCACTAAATTCTAGTATTTTTCGATGTGGTTACAGAAGAATTTTTCTTGCTAAGAAATACCTAAGATTTGAAATTTTTTCATATGAATTTCATTGGCTGGAATTCCAGTCTGAAATGCTGATATAGATTGTCATATAAGTATTACAAGATAACTCACCCATACATACAGGTTCTCGTCACCCATATTTGCCACATCAGACTTAAAATGGGTCCCACTTTTTCTTAATTTTGTTTTGAATTCTTTTAATTTTATTAAAAAAATAAATTATTTTGTGTAATCTCCATATTACCCTCTGTCAATCTCTTTCCCCTCTCTTTGGCTTGTTCCTTATTCCACGTGTACAAACTCTAAAAAAATTGCTAACGAAAATAAAATGGCCACCACTAAGACCACCAGTCTTAGCCATGAAGCCAATGATCGAGTGATGGCCACAACACAACAGATCGCTAAGAGTCTCAACACACCTAACAAAAAGCAATTTAAAAAATTTAATTTTAAATTAACAATTTGAACGCTAATATGTTGAAGCATAACTTCAAATACCCATATCCCATAAGCCATCTTTTCTTTCTCTTCTTCTTCTTTTTCAATTTGAAGTGGGTTTTTGTCTTTCTTTTTCCATAAAGTCTCTCTAGTTGTGGCAGTACCAGTCCAGTAATGATTTTCTAATTTTGTGGGCTTCTTTGTCGCTGAAAATGTCTTTAATGTCAAGAACTTTGTTGGGCAAAATTTATAAGTGCACAGAGTCCACAAGTAATACATAGTGAGTAGAGTATCGTTTCCACAATAATTAATGGTCTATCTATCAATCTGTTCTTTTTTTTTTTTTTTTTTAAGGTTTCAATTTAATTTTAATTAATAATAACCAAACTAATTATAATACTATCAATAAACTAGAGCACAAGATTTAATTAAAGGAATTAACAATAATAAAAAAGTCTCACTTTACAAAACCCTAATCGTCTCTCCTTTTCCTTTTCTCTCTAGGTTTTCCCTCAAGTTTTATTTCTTGAACCACTACAAATCTTCTTTTTTGATCGGCGGTGATTCCAATATTTTCTATTAGATTTAATATAAATAATCTCGTCCATACTGTTGTTACTACATTTATCACCGGCTCTACTAATTCATTTTCTACCATTACTCAACGCTCCTTCTACTTAATCTCGTTTATGTCTCATCGCATCTGCCTTTACCTCCTCATTTCCATGTTTACCATATGCTTATGGTGGATTTGTGCTTACTACTATTAGGGTAATACTTTTCATTTTATTCTTTTGCATTAGATTGTACTTTATTTTTTATGTTATTTTGTCTTCCAATATTGGACTTTTTATTATGTCTTCCCATATTGGAAGTTGCTTTTTTCGTATGAGTCTGATGGTATATTTATGTACTGTTGCATTTCAAATGCTCGCAAAGAGGACAATGGCTTATTAAGTTGTTCCACTATTGCAATCCTAGTTTTTTAAAATCAATTATATGGCAGTTGGATGTTCTATTAAATATTTATGATTTGTGAATCAGTTTGCTCTTGTTAGGGTAGTTGATTCTATGTCAGGTATTTTTTTATTGAAATTTGTATTCCGCCATTAATAATTAATGAAATTTAAATTTATTTCAAAAAAAACAATAATAAAAAAGTTGTTTGGGATCAACACTTATCCACAGTCAGTCAACCAATTATCTATAAATTCTTATCAAATTGCATTAATTAAATTCTCTCGATATCTAACCAACTAAACCAAAATTCAAGTTTTCTCAAAATAATTTAATCCATTCTCCTCTAATTAAACTATTTCTTAATTGCTCAAATATGGCTTTAAAAAAACCCTAAGGATATCTAATCACTTATTATAATCTCTTATTAATTAGCAATTAAACAAGTATTTTTAGATCAATTGTATTACTCTCTCTCTCAAAATATAACACAATTAAGTTCATAGTTTTAGTGATCAAACAAAACTAAATATGAAGAACAACAAATACCACATACCATATGAACTTGGATTCGTAAATAATTGGAGTGAAATTATGTTTCAAAGTATTAATACCTAACTAAAAAGTTTAATTAGACATGATTAAAACAATAATTGAACACCAAGAAGAAGCAAAAATCATAAATACAAGGTAGGAGAGAATAAAAATGAAAATCTCTCAATTTTCAATCTAAGATCTTCAATCTTGTGATTTCTTGATTTAATCTCTTCCAATATCTCTTATTTTATAAGCTCTCCCTTCACGTCCTATTTATATTAGTTTGCCACCTCCTTTTCAAACTCGGTTAACTTGTTCAGTTAGCAAAATGAAAATGAAAAAAGTCGTAATAAGCTCGTCACGAGTGTGACAAGTATCACCTATCACAGTTGTGACAAATTCCAGCACCTTACTTGTTGCGCCCTTTACGACCATCGCAAGTACCACACTTGTTTCTTTTTGTTCCTTATTCTTTCTTCTTCTCTTTAAAGTGCTTTTAACCCTACAAAACTTTCAAAACATTTCTCAAATCCAAAATACAAAATACAAAACAATATTAAACCAAACACATCTAACTGCATACAATTCCTAATGAAAACTACCTAATAACATCGATTTTATATACATACTTCAAATTTGATCTCACAATGGACCTGCGCTGCCTTGGCCAGATCCAACTTCTCAAGCTTTGTCTTCGACACAGAAATCATATCATAGAGCTTCTTAGATAGTCAGAGGGCACAGATCTCATATGCATTGTACTAAAAATTAGAGGGAGGAGATGATGGATCGGACAGTGGAAAGAGCATTTTCTGCATGCTTGAGAGATGATAAAGGAACCAAACAGAGATGGATACTTGTGAGGCCTCACCCAAGCACCGGCCCGATCCGTTAGAAGAAACCGGAATGCTCATTCGAGTTTAGACTCACGATGAAACTCTCGGGTTCGGATCGGTTGATTTTAAAAATGATTTTGGGAGTCATCACCCTAATTTATTTTAAATGGGAAAAATTAAGAAAAAACCCAGTTGCCTTCAATTTATTAATTTTGCAATTAATTTACCCAAGAATAAAAATCACTAATCTCGAACTAGGTTGAGTTCGGGGACTAGGTTTTTTATTTTAAATAATCTAAATTTAGCTTTTAAGTTTAATTTGACTTGAGAATTAGATTTTATGAATGACATTTATTAAATGATAACTCTAAGTAATATGCATGAATATGATATGAGTGTAATGAGAAAATTAAAATGAGACATTGATAAAATACATTAATTAAAAAAAAGGAGGAAAGGAGGTTGATTGAGATTTGAATTTGAGGTTTGGATTTAGATTCCAAATGTGTCTATGTACCCCATTAAATGGGAATCAAAACCCACGTAGTTCATTTCATGATTAAGTGGTGGGGTTTAGGGGTTGATTGGATTGATTGATTTGATTTGGGTTTGAGAGGAAGAGGCTGATACCTTGACTTTTGGTGGGTGGAGGGTTTTACCTAATCGAAATTTTATTTTATCAGGATCGGGTGATTGGATTGATTGAAAGATTAATTAATTAATTAAAATTATTAATTAACTAATTAATGTGATGAAAATGATAGAAGGATTAATTGGATGAAAAGTGGATTAAGAAAAAGGATTAATTTGATTTTGGAAAAAAAAGTGATTAATTAATTAATTAATTAATTTTAATTTAAAAAAAAGATTTTTAGTTAATTAAAAAGATTAATTAATTAATTAGAGAATGGTTGGAGGGAGAAGAAGAGAGAAATTAATAGATAACCATCAATACTAACTCAAGAGATGTGTTGGAATGAAAGATAAGGGGCGGTATTTATAGGAAAAGTGAGTGAAGGTAGTTTAGG
Organism: Reutealis trisperma; assembly: GCA_947687605.1. NCBI lineage: Eukaryota > Viridiplantae > Streptophyta > Magnoliopsida > Malpighiales > Euphorbiaceae > Reutealis > Reutealis trisperma. The sequence continues at coordinate 736,188 of CANTUT010000031.1, forward strand.
AAGTGGAAAAGTGAAAAGAACAAAAGGGTAGAGCTAGAAAAAATCTGAAAAATCAGATTAGGGGGTATTTTAGGGATTGCAGGCTGGCAGTCTGAGCGGCACCACCGGCGACTCGGGCAATGCACCACCGGCAAGGTCGATGGCACCGCGGGCGCCTCGGTGGGCATGCTGACTAGTTTTTTTTTAGATATTGGTTGTTAGTATGAAGTTTGGGAATTTTGGATGTCTGATGGCAATGTAAATGAAGTCTAAAAAATTTACTTTCAGGGGCTCTGCCCCCAAACCCCTGCTCACTAACTGTTTAACGGGACTACCATAATAACTCCATGTAATGTGTTAAATTCAGCAAGTGTTAAGGTTGTGGTTGGATGATGAGGGTGTAAAATTGAGAGTTCACAATACAATGGCTGATGATGCTCTTTGCAAGAAGTATAACCAAATCCTCTAGATGAAAGAGACTGTCTCTCAAGGCAAGCCCATCAATAAGGAGCAAGAGGATGTTCTGCATTTTAAACCCTCCATTTGCGCTGCAATTGAAGAGCTCAAGAAGGCCCACCAGCCTCTTGTTATTGCTGTCTTTGAAGAAATTGTCTTTGCCATCTAACATCACTAGCAACAATCACCCATCTATAATAATGGTATTTCAAATAAGGATGAGAGTGAGAAAACCAATTGCAAGTCAGATGAAGGCACTCATGGCGATAGTGGTTCTGTGGTAGAGGATCTATTGAATTTATTGTATTTTGGGTCATTATTTGACTTGAAGGAGCATAATGATTTCACTTTTGCCATCCCAATGCACGAGAGAACTTCTTGCTTGACTTACGATACTGTGACTGATGATGCTATGGATTTGCTCAGAGAGAGGGATTTGGACATAGTTTCAAAGCTTGGCAAGTTGCAGATTTCATGACCTGTCGATTCCAACTTATCTCATAAGAATGTGTTGTAGAGGTGCATTGAATACGCCAAGTTATCGCTTGCTAATTCCAACCTGCCAATTGAGCCTAATGCGAATGCTTTCTGTAATTGCTTTATTTTTCTTTTTTCTTTTTTTCTTTTTTTTGCTTTGGTAGTGTCTTTTTTGTGCCATTTTTCTCTCAAATTTTGGTTTTGTTGCGTTCACATGGTGGGTTGTATAGAGGGTGAAGAAGAAGGACTTTTGAAAGAAGAAAGTCATTGGAGTGGAGATTCAAAAGAAGAAGGATTTTTTTAAAAAAATAATTTCTTTTTTAATTTTTAAAAGAATTAAAAAAATTCCATGTTGCATATTGATATGGCATTTTTCTGATGTAGTGTCTAAATGGCATGCTGATTCAATAATTCTATTTGACGTGGCAATCTATGTGAGCATTTCAGGCTTGGATTTTGGCCAATGACCTTCATGTGAAATAAATTTTAAAATTTAGGTATTTTCCTACAAAAAAAAAAAAAAATCTTTTGTGACCATATAAAAAAGATCACTAAAGTTTAGTATTTTTGGAGCTATTTACCTTGTAATGGACTTTTTTGTTGAAAGAATATATAGGTAGGGTTATATAATTAGAATTTAGAAATAGTTAACTAGTTAGCTAGCTTAATTCCTTTATTTTCTTACCCCATTAGAACTAGGCTAGCTGATGATAATTACATGTGTTAACTGGAAAATTAATTTCATATTTGAAATTACAAAGAGAAAAAAATTAGAGTGTCTAAATATTTATCATATAATAATAAAATTTAATACATTATATTTGAATCAAATAACATGGAAGAGAAAATTAGAGAAGAATAAAACTTTAATATAATATGAATTGACTTTTAAGAGAGAAAATGCAAAGAATATTTATCTAGAATTTATCTTTTTATAGAGTAACATTTAAATAAAAAAGAATTTTTTTTTTGAAATTTCTAATTTAAGGAGGTGGTTTTGGTGTGTGTATATATATATATATATATATATATATATATATATATATATATATATATATATATATATATATATATATATATATAATTTAATATGTAAAATAAAATATATAAATATATATAATAAATAATATTATTATATATTAATTATTATGAAAATAAATATATATATATATATATAAAGTAAAAGAACACAAGAATAGAGAAGAAGAACAACAACAACAACTTTGTATTACTTTTTGGTGTCTCCAACAATGCTAAAAGTCTCTCTATTTATAGGGTAAGATTAACATAAGTTACAAGATAATTAACTTAAGAAATCAATTACAATAAAGAATATGTAACCTAATGTAATAAAGGGATGAGTTATAGAATTCTAAAAGTCATGAGTTATAGATATCCATTATAATTTATTCATAATACTCCCCCTTGGATGTCTATCCTTGCAAAGAATATGCCTCATTAAAACTTTACTAGTAAAAATCCAGTGGGAAAAAAAACTAGTGAAGGAAAAAGAGTACAATATTCTTGCATGCGAATAGTACACTGCCTCATTAAAAACCTTACCAGGAAAACCCAATGGGACAAAACCTTTGGTTAAGGAAAAAGAGTACAGTGCTAAACTCCTCCTATTCGCAATATCACTGAAGATCTTTAAGACGACGCATTCCAATATTGTGAACTAATTTCTTAAATGTTGCAGTAGGTAATGCCTTAGTGAACAAATCTGCTAGATTATCACTTGAATGAATTTGTTGAATACTAATCTCGCCATTCTTTTGAAGATCATATGTAAAGAAGAATTTTGGTGAAATATGCTTTATTCTGTCTCCTTTAATATATCCTTCTTTTAATTGAGCAATACAAGCTGCGTTATCTTCATAACTTGTTGTTGGGATTTCTTTATCTGAATATCGACCACACATTTCTTGAATATGTTGAGTTATTGATCTTAGCCAAACACATTCTCGGCTTGCTTCATGAACTGCTATTATCTCTGCATGATTTGATGAAGTAGCAACTATTGTTTGCTTTGTAGAATGCCAAGATATAGTTGTATTACCATATGTGAATAAATAACCCGTTTGAGATCGAGCTTTGTGTGGATCAGACAAATATCCTGCATCTACATAACCAACCAATTGAGGTCTAAATTTATTTGTATATAATAAACCCAAATCAATTGTTCCTTGAAGATATCGCAATATGTGCTTAATACCATTCCAATGTCTTCGGGTTGGTGAAGAACTATATCTTGCTAGCAAATTGACAAGAAAAGCAATGTCAGGCTATATATTATTAGCAAGATACATCAATGCACCTATTGCACTAAGATATGGCACTTCAGGACCAAGAATTTCTTCATTATCTTCTCGAGGCTTGAACGGGTCCTTATTCACATCAAGTGATCGAACGACTATTGGACTACTCAATGAATGTGCTTTGTCCATATAAAATCGTTTAAGAACCTTTTCTGTATAATTTGACTGACGAATAAAAATTTCTTTTTCTAAATGTTCAATTTGTAAACCGAGATAGAATTTTGTTTTTCCAAGATCTTTCATCTCAAATTCTTTTTTCAAGTTACCTACTGCTTTTGGAAGTTCTTCAGGAGTTCCAATAATATTTAAATTGTCAACATATACAACAATTATGGCAAACTCAGATCCAGATTTCTTTATAAAAACACATGGACAAATTGGATCATTTTTATAACCTTCTTTTATCAAATATTCACTAAGGCGATTATACCACATACGTCTAGATTGTTTTAATCTATACAAAGATCTTTGTAACTTAATTGAATACATTTCTCGATAACTTGTATTGCATTTTTCTGGCATTTTAAATCCTTCAGGGATTTTCATATAGATATCATTATCAAGTGAGCCATATAGGTAAGCTGTGACTACATCCATTAGGCGCATATCAAGTCTCTCATGCACTACCAGACTAATAAGATATCTAAAAGTTATTGCATCCACCACAGGAGAGTATGTCTCCTCATAATCAATTCCAGATCTTTGCGAAAATCTTTGTGCAACAAGTCTTGCTTTGTACCTTGTGATTTCATTTTTCTCATTTCTTTTTCTCACAAATACCCATTTGTAACCTACTGGTTTCACACCTTCAGGTGTTTGGACTACTGGTCCAAAAACTTTACGCTTTTCAAGTGAATTCAATTCTGCTTGTATTGCATCTTTCCATTTAGGCCAATCATCTCTATTTCGACATTCTTGAACAGATTATGGTTCAAGATCCATATTATCATTCATAATATCTAATGCTACATTATATGCAAAACTGTAGTCCACAACCATTTCATTTCTATTCCATCTTTTTCAGAACTAACATAATTTATCAAGATCTCTTCATTTTTACCATCTTTTGATATTTGTACTTCTTCAGGAAGTTTATTTATGTTAGTATCAACCTTCTCAATAAAATCATCATTATTATTTACAATTTTTCTTTTTTGAGGATTTTTATCCTTAGAACCAATAGGTCTTCCACGCTTCAGGCGTGTTTGAGATTCATTAACAGATTGTCCTTCTGGGACATCAATATGAATTGGAACATTGACTGCTGGTATATGAGATTTTGTTACTCGTTTTGGATCAGCAAGTGCATCTGGCAGTTGATTTGCTAATTTTTGTATATGGATTATCTTTTGAACTTCTTGTTCACAATATTTTGTTTTAGGGTCTAAATGAGATAATGATGAAGTATTCCATGTTATTGTCTTTTCCACCTTTTTATTTTCTCCCCCTAATGCTGGGAATGTGGCTTCATCAAAATGACAATCTGCAAATCGCGCCATAAATACATCTCCTGTTAATGGCTCAAGATATTTAATTATTGAGGGAGATTCATATCCAACGTATATTCCTAATCTCCTTTGGGGACCCATCATAGTACGTTGTGGTGGAGCAATAGGAACATATACCGCACATCCAAAAATTCTTAGATGAGAAATATTTGGCTCTTGACCAAAAGCCAATTGTAACGGAGATAACTTTATGGTAGTTTGTTGGTCTAATACGTATAAGTGCTGCTGCATGTAAAATGGCATATCCCCATACTGAAGTAGGGAGTTTGGTCCTCATAAGCAATGGTCTAGCTATTAATTGAAAGTGTTTAATAAGTGATTCTGCTAAACCATTTTGCGTGTGAACATGTGCTACAGGATGTTCAACTTTTATCCCAAGTGACATACAAAAATCATTAAAAGTTTGGGATGTAAACTCACCAGCATTATCAAGATGAATTGTCTTAATTGGATGATCTGGAAATTGTGCTCGTAATCGAATTATTTGAGCAAGTAATCTCGCAAATGCTAAATTGCATGATGATAATAAACATACATGTGACCATCTAGTAGAAACATTGATTAAAACCATAAAATATCTAAATGGTCCACATGGTGGATGAATAGGTCCACATATATCACCTTGAATACGCTTTAGAAATGTAGGTGATTCAATTCCAATTTTAGCTGGTGATGGTTTTATAATTAATTTTCCTTGAGAACATGCAGCGCAGAAAAATTCATATCTTTGAAGAATCTTTTGGTTCTTCAATGGATGCCCATGTGAATTTTCAATAATTTTTCTCATCATTATTGAACCAGGATGGCCTAATCGGTCATGCCAAATAATAAAAGTATTTAGATATGTAAACTTTTGGTTTACTATAAGATTTGCTTCAATTGTACTAATTTTGGTGTAGTACAAACCAGAGGAAAGTGCAGGAAATTTTTCTAATACACATTTCTCACCTAAAATAATGTTTGTAACATTGAGATATTCTTGATTCCTCTCATTTATAGTCTCAATATGATATCCATTGATGTGAATATCTTTAAAACTTAATAAATTTCTATGAGACTTTGGAGAAAATAATGTATTATCTATGACAAATTTTGTTCCTCTTGGTAATAATATATTGGCTCTTCCGGAGCCTTCAATTATTTTTGTGTTACTAAATATTGTAGTAACAATTGCTTCACCCATTTTCAAAGAAGAAAAATATTTTGCATTTTTAAGAATAGTATGTATGGTTGCACTATCCACAATACATATATCTTCTTCATTTGTCTTGAATTCAATCAAAAGCGGAGAAGTATTCATTTGTTTCTTGATTGAAATAAAACAAAACAAAATATATCAGAAATATATTAGAAATATTATTAATTAATAGGGGAAAAACATTACATTAAGAAAATAAAAAAAATACAATAAAGTAAAACAAAACAAAAAAAAAACACACATAAAATAAATAAAAGCTTGCATACAAAATAAACTTTTATGATGTCTTGATATTTCTTAATCAATTTTCCTTCTCAACTGGTTCAAAGAAATCAGCCATATCCAAATGTGTTATATCAACAGGATCATTATTTTTAAAAATACAATTAGCCTCTATATTTTTTCCCTTCTCCTTTAATGATGCTTAATAAAGCTCAACAAGATGTTTAGGCGTACGACAAGTACGTGACCAATGTCCAGTCATTCCACATCGATAACATTTACTTTGTCCACTTTTCATATTGTCTTGTTTTGCATCATTGTTATCCCACTTCTGGTGGTAATTTGTATTTTTAGAATTGAAATTATTATTGTAACCACCATGATAATTATGTTGACCACGACTATAACTACGACTACGACCATGACCGCAGCCACAACCACGACCTCGACCACGGCCACGTCTACGTCCACGTCCACGTCCTCTCACATTTTCATTATTATTACATGTTACAACATTCACTTCAGGGAATGGAGTAGAACCAGTAGGACATGCTTCATGATTTTTCATCAATAGCTCATTATTTTGTTCAGCCACAAGAAGGCATGAAATTGATTCAGAATATTTTTTAAAGCCTTTTTCTCGATATTGCTGCTGCAGGAGTACATTTGAGGCATGAAAAGTGGAGAAAGTTTTCTCTAACATATCATCATCAGTTACTTTTTCTCCACACAATTTTAATTGAGAGCTAATTCTAAATATTGCAGAATTATATTAGCTCACCGTTTTAAAATCCTGTAATCGTGAGTGCATCCAATCATAACGAGCTTTTGGGAGAATTACTGTTTTTTGGTAGTCATATTTTTCCTTCAAATTTTTCCATAAAATAAGTGGATCTTTTACAGTAAGATATTCGACTTTTAGCCCTTCATCAAGATGGTGACGAAGAAAAATCATTGCCTTTGCATGATTTTGCATTGAAGCATCATTTTCTTCTTTGATAGTATCTCCAAGACCCAAAACATCTAAGTGAATTTCAGCATCTAATATTCATGATAGATAATTCTTTCCCATAATATCAAGTGCCACAAATTCAAGTTTTGTGAGATTTGATATCATGAAACTATCATATAAATAATTATATTAGATAAAATAATAATAAAAAAATTAAAAAAATCATGAAAATAAGAACACAAAATCATACCATAATAAGAACACAAATTGAATCCAAGACCAAATAACAAGACGACATTTGTTAGCATCAAAAAAATATTATCTAACATAAACAAATGAATATGGGACACAAAAATTCAAAAATTGTCCACATTACTTCAAAAAAAAAATGTGAATAATTTTTATCAATATTTGGCATAAAAATTAAATCAGGTCGTGAAATGCAAATATAAATAATATTAATATAAATAAATGTAAACAAATGTAACATGATAAAAGAAAATTTTGCATGAATGAGAAACTGAAAAAATATTCTCATGATTATTGTAATATACAAAATGTACAATAAAAATAACTTAAAGTAATTAACAAAATCAACAATCATAATTAAAATAACAACAAACTTAAAAAAATATATATATATAATCATGATTAAAATAATAAAAAAATAATCATATGCAACAATCATTTTATTTTGTACTTGCAATATTTAAACAATAATATATTAAATCCAAATAATCGTGAGATATAGCAAATAATCAATAAAACAAATGATTAAATTGTTTATGACTCTAATATTATTTTGATAATATATTTTTTTTATAAATATAAATAATTCATTATGATGGTAACAAAAGATCAATGAATAAATAAAAGTATAAAATTAAAATTTTGAGAGAGTATAACTTACATATATTTAAGTGCTCAAAAGAGAATCGTACTGATAACGTATTATGAAAATAAATATATATATATAAAGTAAAAGAACACAAGAATAGAGAAGAAAAAGAAGAACAACTTTGTATTACTTTTTGGTGTTTCCAACAATGCTAAAAGTCCCTCTATTTATAGGGTAAGATTAACATAAGTTACAAGATAATTAACTTAATAAATCAATTACAATAAAGAATATGTAACCTAATATAATAAAGGGATGAGTTATATTATTCTAAAGGTAGACATCCATTATAATTTATTCACAATATTAATAATATTATTATATTTATTGTTTTATTTCGAATTCTATATAATAAATTCTAATAAATTATTCATTATAAATAAATTATTCATTATAATTATTATACATAATTCATATATAATTCTATTTATTTATATAAAATTCTATTTATAGAATAGAATTAATATTAATAGAGAATATAATTAATAGATTGCATTTCTAATTATTACTAATTATTAATTCTATTTATATATATATATTATTACTAATATAATGTATATATATATATATATATATATATATATAACTAATTTAAGGATAATAAGTATTAATAAGTGAGTAAGAAAATGTAATTAATTAAGTTAATAATTAATTTGGACTATATATATATATATATATATAAGAGGTGATGTACTTTAAAAATGTAATTAATTAAGTTTATAATGTGAGTCATTTTTGCATCTTTAAAAATGAAAAGAGGTGATGTACTTTATTGGGTATATACAAGAGCATATTTGTTAAATCCGGCTTGTCTCGGTCGGGTCAATTGAAAAAACCAAGAACAGATCCTCAGGCCGGTTCGATTTAAGACATAAATCTGGAGATGGAAAAAACTAGGTAACTGGCGACCCGGCCCAAGTATTCCCTATTAACCAGGTGCTAAGGTTTTTTTTTTTTTCCTGCCAAAATCAAAAATAAAATAGAAGCAAATGAAAGAGAGAAAAAAAGAAACACTGATGATGATAATGATGACGAAGAAGATTAAGAAGCTCAAATCTCAGCGCGCGCGCGCACACATATATATATATATATATATATATATATATACACGTGTCAGAATGGTTGATTTTATAAAACCACGGTGAAATCATAAGCATGAATAAAAGAACCAAGCTGGGTAGTAATCTTTCCCTCCACAATAGATAAGAGGAGACTTATATCTACATGGCTGAGGATAAAAGTTGAAGAAGAAAGAGTCTGATGGATTCAAGTTTCAAATGGAGAAGGCACAGAGGTTACCAATGAGGTGTATTATTACTTTTCTACCATGCTTAGACACGTGTACTCCATATGTGAGTGGGCTAAGCTATGACTTCTATTTTTGCTTGGTTGCACCATAGATGTGAATATCAATGGCCCTTTTCAGTTTTGGCAATTACTTGCTTGCCGCTTTGATTTTTTTTTTTTTTTTTCTGAACTTGCACTTTGAATTCTTTTGACAAATTAAATTAATTTTTTTAAATTACATTCATTAAATTTCATACTCCTTCCACTCTAAAAAAATTATCCATTATTCTTTTTTAGGATGTCCCAAGCCTACTATAAATATAGTTATATGTATTTATTCTTTTTATCCTTATTAATTAAAAGGTGTGTATTCTCAAAATTAATAATAAATATAGTAATAAATGAGTATATATAAGAATATAAGTGAAAAAATATAATAAAATTTATGAATTGACAAGCAATAGGATCTTGAATTAAACATTTTCTGATTATTGTTTTGTCACGTTGGAGCAACTGTTGAGAAAAACAGTGTCTTGTATACATTGATCAGTCAATTAATAAATTAGTCAATTAATATTTACTTAGTTAATTTATTTTATTTACATCTATTTTTATTTATCATGATTTTTAATAAATAACATCAATTATAATATATTGTATATAATATTTATTATATATTTAATTTAATTAGAGTTCAACTCCAATTTGATCTTAGTAGAACCTTTGACATGTGATTCTCTGAGTTCATTGATTTTAAAATTAGATCGGGTCTGAAAATCTCACATAAAAGTCATATTTGCATTTTTTTTAAGAGCATCCTAATAATACTCTTTATTTTAAATAGTATATTTTATTTAATAGAGAGTATCTAATTGATAAATAGTAAAAAATTTTATTTAAATTCAATAAACTTTTTATATTTTGCTCTTTATTTTATTTTATTCCATAAGCATTAATTATTTTAATTTTTAATTTTTTAAGTTTGCCTAATAGAAAAAACTGTATTAAAAGTATCTTAAATAAAGTGTATAGAAATTTATATTGTATTAATTAAAATTATAACAGATAATGATATTTGATTCTCTAAATATAAAGAGCCAAATCAAATATTTTCTTTATTTTTTAAAAATAAAATATTTATTGAAATTTTATTTTTTAAGATAACTTTTTATAATAAAGAGTTTGACATATATAAATAATGTGCTGAGAATGCTCTTATCTATTGCTAAATATAAAAGAAATACATAAAAATTAATAAACTATGATAACCACATATGGTCAATGATGGTACACATTGATGATTCGTGTTTTTATATATTTTCATTTCATTGTAATAATACCGTAAAAATTATTCTCCTTTATGAAAAGTCAAAAAAAAAAAAAAACTATTTCTCTTGAAATTGGTTTACCTTTTTTATTTAAAAAAATATTTTTCCTAAAATATTATAGTTGTTAGAATATCCTCAATAATATTTTTTATTTTAAAAAATATATTTTGTTTAGTGGAGAACATCATATGTGATATTTAAATCCAAATAGTAGAAAATTTTACTCAAGTCGAATAAATTATTTATATTTTACTTTTTATTTTAATTTACTCCCTCTATTTTGAAAAAGTGACCATTAAAAAAATTAATTTTATTCTTAAATAAATAGTCATTTAGCAACTCAATAAAAAAAAAGTAAAATGACTAATTTACCATTTTATTTTTCAAGTATGAGAGATATTTTTCTAATTTATACTGTAATTAATAGGGATCTTTTTGATAACTTATGATAAATTTATTATTACCTTAAAAATGATAATTTTTTCTTAATTGCTACTTTTTTTCAGAATGAATGGAGTATTCCATAAACATTTAATGTCTTAATTTTTTCCTCCTTTTATTTTTATTAGATTTCACTTTTTTTTATTTCATTACTTTTCCTAAATATAAAGACAGTGTAAATTAAAAACATGCATAGAAAATTAAAGTGTATTAATTATAATTAGAATAAATAGTAAGTTTTAGAGAGCCAAACTAAGAGCATCCCAAAGCTCTTTATTTTAAAGAGTATATTTTATTTAATAGAAAGCATCTAGTTAACAAAGAGCATAAATTTTATTTAAATTCAATAAATTCTTTATATTTTGCTCTTTATCTTATTTTATCTCATAAGCATTAATTATTTTAATTTTTCATTGTTTAAAATTGTTCAATAAAAAAAATAGTACTAAAATTATCTTAAATAAAGTGCATAAAAATTTATATTGTCCATTTATATTAATCTTAGCCAATCCGACTAAGAAATCATTAGTTGTATTGTCCATTTAATCTCACATATTTAAATAAATTAAAAAAAATATATATATTTTTTAAACTTTGGGAAGTTTCACAGTAAACCCACATGAAGTTTACATGAAATCTTCATGTGAGTTTCATAGAAAATTCATTCATATATTCTTTGTTTGACAAAGTAAATTTATTCATTTCTTAAAAAAAAAAAAAAAAAGAACACAATTTAGTAATTTACAAGCAATAACACTTCCATTAAATGCAATAACAATTATTCTTCTTTCTCCTCAATATTTTTTCAATTTTATTTCTCATAAATAAATAAATTATGACTCACTGCTACACAAATTCTTTAAGTAAAAGTTTAACACATGTAGAAAAAATAAAAAATTAAAAAAAATAAAAAAGGTAAAAGTTAAAATACTTCTTTCTAAAAAAAAAATTTATGTTTTTATTTTTAATTTTTCTCTCTTCTTCTCCTTCTTTTCTCCGTTTCTGACAGATCAAACTCAAAAAAAAGAAAAAAAAGAAAAGAAAAGAAAACACAAATCACTCTTCACTACCCAAACAATCAATCAATCTTCGTCTTCTTATTATATAATATACTCTTAAGCTCCCATTTATTTATATATATATAATTATATGTCCACACGCATACACAGAGAAATATAATTATATTATATATATATATATATATATATTTCCATAATATTGTACAAGAGAGGGGAGTTATTTTATTTTTTATTTTTTTTAATTTTTGGTGATTTGGGTTGGTGAAGATGAGCGGTGGTGGAGTTAGGGTTTCAATTCCGAGCAACGTGAGGAAGACGATCCAGAATATAAAGGAGATCACCAAAAATCATACTGAAGAAGAGATTTATGCAATGCTTAAGGACTGCTCTATGGATCCCAATGAAACCGCTCAAAAACTTCTTAATCAGGGTAACTTTTCTTTTTTTCTTTTTCCTTTTTTTAAATTAATTATTATTATTTTTATTATTAATATTTATTGTTATTAGGTTGTGGGTGTTTTTAAGGTTAGTGCATGTCTTCCATTTTGATGATTTTGTTGTGATCCGTGTTTTTGACTTGTGGATTTGTATTTAATTGGGGGTTTGAATGAATTTGGTTGATTGAATTGGGTTTTTGATTTCATGCAAATGGGTTTTTTCTTTTTTTTTATGCGCTTTGTTTCTATGTTAGATTTTGCAATGGTGACTATGTTTGTGATGCTTTTCTATGTCTGAAATGAAAACTTTTTCTCATTTGCCTTTCTTTGCTTTTTGGCAATATTGATTTATTGAAATCGCTTTTGAAGTTGTCCGAGCTTAGAAACTAGGAGCTCTACTCAAGAAATTGGGGCTTTTGTGTTTCTTCTTTTGATTTTACTGAAATGCCTGCTGTCTAGAAGAAACACCTTGCTTCTTGAACTTACTTTTAGCTTTTTGAAGTTCACGTGAGTTGCTAATGAGCTCTATTGATTGCTTATAAGCTGAGGAATATATGTAGGAGGAGTTTGCATTGTTGCTATGCTAGTATATTTTTCCGTTTTCTGAATACAACAGATACATTGTGATTTAACAGATACGTTTCATGAAGTTAAAAGGAAGCGTGACAGGAGAAAAGAGGTAAGATGTTTCTTTTCCCTCTCAAATTCATGTTGCAAGGTTAAATTGTGGTTCATATGTTCCTTGTTTCTTTATTTGAGATATCTGCCAATACAATGATTATTGTTGACCATGCTATACTGCTTAAGACTTATTTTCTACAGAGTTTGTCCAATGACTGGACTAGGATGATGGCTGTTCTTCCTGTGTGCATCTGTGAGCTTAACATATGCATGCTTGTAACATTGACTTAACAATTGACATTATAACTTCTATGATGTGTTTATTTAATTCAACATCAGTGTGCATGGATTGCAGATTGTTAATATTGGCATTGCTTAGATTAGGTGTATAAATTAAACACTGTGCAATGTCAACAACCTTGGAGGTGTAATGGAATGAGGTTATTCAAATTCTATAGGTTCACATTAGATGATTTTGGCAATTAACAGATGAAGAAGGATAAGGAGATATGTTAATGTGCCATTGGTTAATAATATGGAGATGAGGGTAAGGTAATATAGAATTGGGTGTCCTGGGTTTGGGCTTTAGAATGAGGTGGATACAAAAGACATTACTTATTTCATTTAATCAAGCAGCATCTTATTGTTCCAATTGGGTGGTCAAAACACTAGTGCATGTATAATACAAAAGGTACTTGTTATTTTTGTGATTTTGGATCATATTGGGTTCTAATATCATAGGTTCTTACTTGTTTTAAATTTATGCAGACTATGAACAATAGAGAGACTGGAGATTCTCGTTGGAAACCTGGCACACAGGGGCGAGGGAGTAGGGGCGGTCGGGTGAACTCTTCAACCCGATACACATCACATGGTAAATTAATACTCTAAGAGAGAGCTTGTTGAGGACTATATTTTCTGGCTACACATTTAGTCACTAGTGCTAATTCCACATCCTGAGGGTTTTTGTCATGATGGGAACAATACTATGTTATGGTGTTAATGTTTGATGGTATTAATTTTGCTGCCAAGGTCTATTAATAATTGTTGAGCTGATTATTGACTGTGAGATTGGTTCAGATGCTGGTGGTGGCAGGAATTCTGGCCCTGGAAGGGACAATGGAACCAACCAAGCTGCAGAGAAGGGAGATGATACTTCTTTGCCAGCCTCTCAAGAGAAAAGCAAGGAAACAAGTCCGTCAGCAAGGTGACTACAATTTGCAAATCCGAATTACTTCTATACTTTGGTTCACCACATATTATGATACGTGTTGTAATTACTTTTCTAATTATGTATCACAGCTCTGCTGGTGTTGTGGCCAGTGGTCCTACTGGTGTTCCTTCTGGAAGTAATGATGCTTCCAATTTACCTTCAGGAAGCAGCATAAGTCAAAATGAAGTGATTTCACCACCTATTGTTGTTAATAAGTTTGGAAGTATGATGCCCCCAGTTGATACTGACAAAGCCCCAACCATTGCATTTGGAACTGGAGACACACATGGGAGGCCCATTCCAAACTCTAGTAACTCCTCAGTATCTGTGGCTCCAGCATCTTCATCAACAGTCTGTTTCTCATCTTCTGATCCTGTACTTGTTCCATCTAATGATTCACGACTCCCTGGTATAGTGGGTACTATTAAATGTGAAGTGGGGAGCCATCAAACTGTTGGTGAATCAAATGTAGTCATTCTTGCTGAGAAATCAGGTCAGGACTTGTTCAAAATTTTATTTCAGTTTTACCTTTTCTTTTTAAAAAAACTTTTGTTGTAACTCATAGCTTGTCATTGCCTGACCACAGCTTCTGAGATTGGTACTACTTTTCTGCAAGGGAAGATGTCCAGTAAGTTCCAGGTTGGGAAGGGTCAGCCTAGCGAGCCATCCCAATCTTCCTCTGCATCAATCTCTGGTGGCTCTTCCAGCAGTCGGCCTTCTTCTAACTACAGTAATAGATCACAGCAAGTAATTGGCCCTCAAAAAGGTATTATTCTATAATGGATCTTGAATTAAACATTTTCAGATTATTGTTTTGTCATGTTGTAGCAACTGTTGAGAAAAACAGTGTCTTGTATACATTGATTAAATTAAAATTCTTTTTAGGGTAAAGTTTAACATGATTTGTTAATTAAAAAAACTTCAAAACTGTCAAAAAGTGGTTTCAACTATTTTTCACAGAAACATCTCAAAAAGGTGCTCAGAATAGTAGTTTCAACCTCTATAATTGGGAAAATGATGTACATAAGCAACATAACATATACGCATCAAATGTTAAGATTTTCAGATCCATATGAAGCATTAGTCATATCTTGACCTGGAAATGTTAGCCTCAAGTGTGCTTTGTTTCAGCTTATTCACCTGAAAACATCTTGCTGTTGAGAATATACTTCTAATTTGATTTTGTTTAATTTTAAGATGAATTGTGGAAAGGAAACCACTGAAAACTAGATAGATTTACTTCAAATTGAGTTTCATCTTTTCTATTTCTGCTCGTCATTCCATTTTTATTTCCATTTGTCTGTTTTATTGCTGGTACTTGTACATGTATATGTATTTCTTTAAAATGTAAAAGCTGAGTTGCATTGTTGTTTGATAATTCTCAATAAGCATAATAAAATTTTCAATTTATTATTGAATATGAGAGAAATTTACGTAACGGGGGGTTAAGGTGGTGGTCAACAACTGGCTCTGTCTAAATGGTTTCTTTGTTGGTATTTTCCCTTCTTTCTTTTGTGATGATCTGGACTTCGTATTTTTAAAATTAATTAACCACTTTGATTATTGACTTCCAGCTCGCTCTTTGCTATGATTCAATACATTCAATCGCATGCTAGTATATGCACTTCTCAGTTTCTAACACAATTGTCTGTTGAGAAAATTTTTTCTGTGAGAATAACAAATCCTACATATAGTACACATAAATTGACTTAGGGGCAAAAGGAAAGAAAAACTGTTTCAAATATTCAATGTATGCCAGCCTTTTGTTTAATACTTTCCTTGTTCAATTGCATGATGTTTTCTTGGGATCTAAATAGTTAATGTGCCCTCTATCCTCAACAGTTGGTTCTACTAAGGAATGGAAACCAAAGCCAGCAAACCCTAATGTGCTTCAGGGGTCTGGAACAGCTGGTTCATCTGATGTGCCTAATATTCCTGTTGAAGCCAGCATCCAATCACAGCCTCAATCAAATGTCCTTAACTCAGAAGAAGCCACCTCAAAGCTGCAGAAGAAGCTGGAGGAATTGCATCTTCCACAACGTCAACATGTTATTATCCCAAACCATATTCATGTCCCTGAATCTGAAAGAACAAAATTGAGTTTTGGAAGTTTTGATGCTACTTTTGGAGTATCAACAAACTATATTAGTGGTCCAGAGAGTGACAAGAGTTCTACACCTTTGTCTGAGACTTCTCAGGGTATTGAAGAAACTGTGGAGGAACAGACTACAAGGTTTGTCGAGTATTTTTTAGGTTTAAATGAAATGTTGAGTATGCTGGTCTGCCTATGTCCTGATATTTTGTCACCATTATCCCATTTGATTTATTCTTATGTCAGTTATGAGAAATTAATTTATTGCTGAGCACCCTAATCTGGTATTTTCATCAGTTTCTGTGCTCCCTAGTTTATAAAGAGAATGTTCTTGATCCATTTTACTAGAAGCTAATAACCTTTTAGGAAAGTAATAGTACAAATATCAAACATGCTGATGTATTTCAGTGGATCTTTGAATCTGATTATTTACTTGGCATTTAGCTATTATTTTGCCATTTAGTAAACCAATGGATCGATAGATAGTTTTTAGCCAGTTCCAACTTCTTGCAGGTGTTAGAAGAATAAGTTCTTGCCGTCTTGCCTCAATTTATGGAATTTACAATCAATATAGATTTGATTTATGACAAGTAGTTTGCATTTGTATACACTGCATTCTGATATACTGGTCATGTTTTTGGATTCAGCAATCAACATACATTGGTGAATGCTGAGGAGGGAGCTTATCCTGATCATCCAGAGTCACCTTTGCAAGTACCTGGAAATTTATCTGGTGAAGGTGATGTGCCATCTAGCGCAGTCCCAGAGTATAATGACTCCAAGCAGGAGACTGTGTCGTCTGGGGGGCAGCAATACCCAGTGGTACAAACTTCTCCAAGCTACAGTTTTGGTCCCATTCTGAGTAGTCAGATTGCACCATTTGAAAGCTCTGAATCGCAAGCACGTGATGTTTCTCGCCTTCCTAGCTTTGTAGTAAGCCTTTTCCTTCAAAACTATGTTGTGTAATCTAGCATTTCAGTTGTATCTTGTTGCGTTCTTTTTTATTTTTTTGATGCATTTTTGTCTGGTAAGCAATAAATTTAACATGCTGCTCTAAATGTGTAGCAACATTGTGATCCCAAATTTTGATGTTATCATAACATGATCATGCTTACGTGGACAATTTGCAGAGTAATTTTTTGCAATATTTGCAACAGGTCCTGTTTTGGCCTTAAAACTAATTGTGCTTATTTGATGGTTGCTTGTCTAGGTTCAACAACCATTTGATCCTACAAGTTATTATGCCCAATTCTATCGATCTGGTGCTGATAGTGATGGTCGTGTTTCTCCCTTTCCTGTGCCTGCAGTTGCTGCAAAATACAACGGGAATGTCACAGTGTTGCCTCCGCATACTTCTCAGTCTCCCCAAGAGGTTTCAATGGATAAGCTTTCTCTTTAACAATTCAATTTAACAAAAGTACATGATCTTTTTGTTGATGATTTTCTTCATCCAAAAATAATTATTAGTTGAAGAAATGATTCTCTTTGTTGACCAACGTTTTAAAAATTCCTTGTGCTGCTCATCTTAAAACATCTTACTAATCATTTCTGTAGGTTATTCAAATTCTGTAGGTTGGTGCTATTTATGATTCACATCTTATATTTTAACTTATTCTTTCTTTCTTTTTTTTTTTTGAGATTTTCTTTTTTGTACTACTAAGGCATTTAAAGACAGATAGATTTATCATAGTGAACACACCTAAAATTAGTGATCATTATAGCATTAAGTAAACTCAACTATGGTGTTCCCTTGCAAAGATTCATGCTGAGCACATGAATAGCTTAAGGTCTACAATTCTATTCGGTGATTGCATATTATGTTGGTAGTCTGGTTTTTGGTTTCATCTTTTGTCAGCTCAGAGCTAAGAGCTTGATAGTCATGAATTTCTAGTAATATGTATATGCTGTGAAAAATAAGCATGCAATGTACTTTATGACCCTCTAATGTTCTGGATGCTTCATTGCAGCAAGTCATGTTGGATTTTTCAAAACTTTTGAACTATGTTTTATTGGTGTTGTTGTAGGGTGTTGGGGTGGGTGTTGGTTCAGATAAAAAGGATTATTCATATATTTACTATTTGGTGCCTTGTGTTTTGACATAATGCTGTATTTTGTTTTTATATGTTCCTTTTTTCCAATTTTTGTGTCTTTTTGCAGAGTGGGAATTCTTTAGTTCTGTCAACAGCAGGTCCAACTCCATTGGTGACTCAAGCTGCTGGGCTTATGCAAAGTTCCATAGCTGTGACTCAGCAACCTCTCCCTGTCTTCCGTCCACCGGCTGGGTTGCACATACCCCATTATCCCCCAAACTACATTCCTTATGGTCATTATATCTCTCCATTCTATGTTCCACCTCCTGGTATCCACCAATTTTTAAGTAATGGTGCATTTCCCCAGCAACCTCAAGCTGGGAGCGTATATCCAGCTCCACCAGCTGCTGCTGCCATGGGGGTCAAATATTCACTTCCCCAATACAAACCTGGAAATAATACAGGAAACTCAACTCATATTGGAATGGCAAGCGGCTATGGTCCATATGGCTCCTCTCAGGCTAGTTATAATCCCAGTTCTGCAGCAACAGGAGGAAACTCTACTGCGAATGAAGATCTTGGTGCATCCCAGTTCAAGGAAAGTAATGTTTACATCACCGGACAGCAGGTATAATTCTAATTAGAGTTGGTATGTTTCTTCATGGTTGATTGATCTTGTATTTGAAAATGACTCTTCAAGATGGTTTATTAGGGTTTTAAGTATGATGTAAAATTAGAAATGTAAAGGTAGTGCCAAGTGAGGATTATTTTGTTTATCTTTATTGTTATTTTTTGCTTGAAATTTGATTAATTATAGTTTCCTCCTTTTTACATTGTTTATGTAGGTTTCATTTCAGATAATTATTGAAATGCCCTTGATTTATTTTGGTTTTCTTCTATATAGGAACATTAATGTTTCACAACAAATTGGTTGTACTCATGTTGGTGAATCACAAAATAATTTTAAGGTGTGATCATTTGAGCAAAGGTGGTGACAACAGGGTGTGTGATGTCATGTTAATTGTGATATTGTTGTCAATGGTGGACATTGGTAGTCTTGAAATTAGTGTTGTTTTGAAATAATTAGGTGTTTTGTTCTTTAATTGGAATCACAGTAGCAATTATGCTTGCCTATTGCTGGCTGTGGCATTGTTGTTGCAGCAGTGGAGTTGGAGGTGGTGATTTTTATGGTCTAGCAGCTGTGGCTGGCTGACTGCTCATTGTGATATGCAGTAGTGTTATTTTCATAATTAATTTATGTAATGCCTCTAGTGTTTTCATAATCATTATGCTTTTAGATACATGATATTTGTCACTAGTTCCTTACCTAAGTTGGTGGAAACCTGCATATTCAGCGCAGCACTTAACAAGTCAACAGTTTAATATGTTTATATCTATCAGTGTCTGGTTATTGACGTATTGGTGGTCATGTGAATTAAATAGGTCCTAGAATGTGTGCTCTGTGTTGTGAAACCAGCATTCCATGATGAAATGAAATTTAACTGCTACAGAATGAAATTTATTTGTCAATGATGGTGGATTTTTGCAGAGCGAGGGTTCAGCTGTGTGGATTGCTGCTCCTGGCCGAGATATATCTAGCTTGCCTGCAAGTTCATTCTACAGCCTTCCTCCTCAAGGTCAGCATGTTACTTTTGCTCCAACACAGGCTGGTCATGGCACCTTTGCCAGTATCTATCAGCCTGCACAAGCAGTAACAGCAGCAGCTGTTCACCCACTTCTGCAACAGTCTCAGGCCATGGCTGGTGCTGTTGATATGGTGGGACCTGCAGCCAGTGTTTACCAGCAGCCTCAGCATCAACAGATCAACTGGCCGAGTAACTACTGAAAGATGGATATGATATTTCTTTTTATACACCAGGAAAACAAGTCCAATCTTGGGATAATTTTTGGGAACTCCAACAAGTTTGGATAGTGTTGGGAATCAGAAAGGAGATACAACATTGGCTGGATCTGAGAGTGCAAATCTAGAGAAGTCTGGAGAAATTTACCAATGGTATCTTCTAATTACTTGGGTTGAGAGCATAATAGTGCAGTTCTCCTGTAACTGATATTGACCATTTTTAAGTTAGTAAAGGTAGGAATGTGCAGTTTTCTCTTTCTCATTGCTGCCATATGGTGTTACAGTTTTCATTTTGTAGTCTTGAGCCTTTTGCTCTTTGTTTTCTTTCTTTAAAAAAAATAAAAAATAAAAAAGTCTTTGAACTTAGGTTTTTCTATTGTTGAGTGGTGAGAATCTTTTCCATTCTTTTTGACTCGGAGGTTTTAGGGTTCTGGAAGGTAAGATATAGGTCGGTGGCGAATTTTCCAATTCCTTTTCTTTTATTGTCTACCTGTAAAGTGAATTTTGAGAGCAAGAAAAGGATGTACCTAACTGTTGTAATTGGTATAAGCAAAAGCAAACATTTCAATTGTTTATGCTGACTGATATATTATCGTAAATGCGTGCTGGAGAATAGGTGTTTCTGGGGAAAGTTTTCTAGGAAATATTGTATCTTTTAATTGTAGAAAATTTTTAATTTTTGAAGGTTGTGTAATTTCAACTTGTTCCAATCAAAGGTGAAGTGATTTCATGTTGTAAGTAAAGTTTAAACTCTTGCATTGAAAGGTTGCTAAGTGTATTAACAACCTGCAACAAGGAGCCTTTGCCTTATTATTTGTGCATATTGGTACCCTGCCTTCATTACCGTTTTATTTTGTTAATTTTAGTGCAGAACACGGTCTTGAATTTTCACGTACGAGGCTAAGGTTGATATATGCTCAGTATTTTTTGGCCGAGTTTAAGCAGAAATTTAAATCCTGTCTTTTGAGCAGGTCTAGCTGGAACACACTGTATGTTCATATACATTTCGGCAATTTGAGGATGACGAGAACACCCCAACAAAAGCTAGAGTACAAAAACCGTTTGGCCGCTTCGGATTCTGCTTTGTAACCTTACATTGATGTTATCTTTCACCAAAATTTTTAACTCCAGTCTGATGATTCATTTCATTTAGAAATGTATTTTTGTGCTTCTTGAACTCATCGATGATCCAAATCCATAAATGGAGCCTCTCTATTCTATTCTTGTTAGTGACTTGACTGCTTGTATTCTAACATGCTTATTAACAAGTTGCTTAAAGTCCCTTTCGCTTGTAGAGACTCCCAGCTGAAGCCGGCACTTAGTGCTTCAGCCTCTCAAGGCGAGGTTTCCTCCTCTGCCCTGAGAATTGTCCATGCTGGGGGGACTGTGGAATGTTATTATATGGCAATTCCTGCTGTTAAGATTCTGGACAAGTACCCATCTTATGTTCTTGCCAAGCCTGAGGTTTTTAGAAGGCCCTGGGATTCAGTTGTCCGACCCGAGAAAATCCTTGTTCCTGGACAGAAATTTTTTCTTGTTCCTGTTCAATCTGTGAAGAAACTCCTACGAGGAATCAACAAACCAAGCAAAGAAAACATATCTGTTCATTCTTCACAAGGTTCTAATAATAATAAAAAGAAAAATGGTATTGACAAGCATGTCAGATTCGCTGGCATTGATGTCAAGTACAAAGTCGCAGAGAAGAAAAATAAAAATAAAAAGAAGATAAAAGATAAAGCTATAAACAAGTCGACTTCTGAGTCTGGTGGACGGAAGAGTCGGCCACGGCCACTGCCATTGCCACCACCACGACAACTGCGGATAGCCTCTGAAGCATGGCAACCATCTTTGCAATCAATCAGTGAGAAACAAGGGGACTGATAAAATATAGTTTCCATCTTCAAGCATTCTCACATGAAGTTGATCTCATTTTATGGATTCATTTCTGGTTTAGACAAGAATTTTCCTTCAACTTGCAATAACAGGCAGGAGAACTAAAATTCCCAAGTATAAATTGAACAAAGAAATTGCCTGAATAGTCAATCCAATTGTCCAAATGCTAATGTAACATCCATTATTTGTATTAGAAATTCATTTTATCATCCGGTATCTTAATCTAGTGATAAGATGAGACTATTTTAAAAGTGGATGTTAGATTTGAATCTCACCGATAAAATTAATGTTATAAAAGATTGATTTTATAATGCATTGGAGATGGAAATTATTATTATTATTATCTAAGTTTAGGTCGCAAGTGACACATGATTGTCTTAATAAAACTTTAATTATACATGATGTTGATCTTAATGATATGAGTCAAGGTAAAATATTTTCTATCAATTTTATGACATTTAATTATTGTTTTAATTTTGTTTACATCAGAAAATTTTAAAGGAGCATAGACTAATTCCTTATCTCTTATCCCAATGGCTAATCATAGTTATATGAAATTAATCTAAAAAAAACAATTTTGTAGTTGTAACTTGCAAGAACTAATTGTATTTGTTGTGGCCATTGCAATCATCCTGTTGCTGTCACAATAAAAATTGACATTAATAATTAATAGCAGTTACAGTTATTTCAAACAAAGATAAATAAATTAATATAAAAATAAATTAAATAAGGAAAAATTGAAAATTTTGATAAAATTATATTTCGTTACAATTATTATTTTATTATGAAATTTAACTCAAAATTTATAATAAATTGACCTTAATTTAATTATGATTTTCTCATAATTTTTTTTTTTTAAAAATTAAGATTAAGAGATGGAGATTTTCATATGGTACATTCCTAAATTTCAAGTTAAGAAAAATAGAAAAAACTTTAAATTAGTTCAAAAAATTAATATCCTATAATATAATATATTTTAAAATTTCAGCATTTAAAATTTTTTACTTTCAAAATGATATAAGCATTAAAGATTTCGTGAAGATACATTAAATTTTAAAATTAAATATGTAAATAATTTTAAAATGTACATTTAAATATTTATACAAAAATTTTAAATTTGCATACATTTTTGTATGATAGCTCAAAAAGATCAAATTCGGCCATTTAAAAATTTTTCAAATTTAAATCTTTTAGAAACCTCACCTAATTGTATTTTGTACATAAATAAATCAAACTTGAGTACTAAAACACACTATAGTGATAATCAATATTGTTAGGCCTTTATTTCTTACATCAATAAATTTGAACAATTAAAGGGTAAATTATTATAACACCACACCACCTCTAAGATTTGTCATAATTAATTAATAATTTAATTTGTAATATTTTAAAATTAATAGTTTTAATTTTTGAACTTTATTAAAAGTTAGTATTTTAGTTCTTCTTTATAAAATTATAATTTTTTTTAATTATTATACTTTAATTCTTAACATTTTAGTACTTTGATTCTCAAAATTTTAAAATAGAATATAACTTTGATCCATGAATTATTATATTGTAGAACAATTTAATCACTCAAAATATTGAATTTTCATTAAAATTAATTTTTTTTTTGCAAATGTATAAATACATGCACAAAAACAAAGAAGAGATACATGTACACTCAAAATCATAATAATTTTGAAGAGGCATGTTGATCCTCATAATTCCTATACATATACTACACTACTGATGTAAAATGCTAAAATTTCATTTCACTTTTCATAAAGATATTATTTTTAAAATAGTAGCAACTAAAATATTAATTATAACTAACTTTAAGGATATTATAATAATTTATCTTTTTTTTCTTTTTTTTTAAGGATATTATAATAATTTATCTTTTTTTTTTTTTTATTGGCGCAAGGAAGAAATTAGACTAGCATTTGTAAGGGGGATAGAATGCAAATTAGTACAACAATTGAGCTATATGGGAAAGCCCAACATTTACAATAGAAATAATAATAGGACCAATGGTCTAATTACAATTAACTATTAAAGGGTTTTTAAATATGAGTTTAAAATCCATATCAACGTTCACAGATAAAAATCTACATATAACAAGGTCTCTAGATTTAATAAATAAGTTGAATTTTGCAAATACTCCTTGATTCATTTGCGCTCTTCTAAAAGCCTCTATTAAACTATTTTCCGTTGCCGTTGTTTAAGATTGAGAGAGAGAAAAAACCATCACTAGAAGGAAAAATGCGTCTATCATATTCCCAAAAGCTTTATACCAATGAGCTTGGACATGCACATGCCACTTCTTAATAAAATCATGTGCTGAATTTATTTAATGGAGAACAAAATTTCAACTACTAAATGGCTATCACTATGAGAGATTTAGTCTACTGTGAAGGCCATGGATCTTAATCTACAAGCTAGATAAAAAACCAAAAACACATATCTTAAAATCCAAAAACTAGAGCTAGCCAACTCTTCCCCTCGCCACTATTCACCGTACCTAATCAGCACATAGGCTAGAGTTATCCGGTGAAAGAGTCGGTCGTAGCCGAAAATCAAAAAAGTCTTGACCCCATAGCCTACTCAGCTCCAACATTCCAAAAGCCCGATTAAAACGGGAAGCAAAAAAAGTTCTTTACACGCAGGAACCATCTTATTTGAATAACAAAACATGAAGAAATAACAAAAAGAGATTGAGAAGGATATCCTTCCTAAGGCCAAAGTCAGCAAAAGGTTAACCCATGTGAAAACGAGGGACCGGAGCAGAAATTATCAAAGGGACAGAGAGACATACTTGAGTACAACTAATATATAAGTAAAAAAAAAAAAAAAAAATTATATAAAATGCTTAGAAAAATGAAGTTTATGTATTTACAGAAACACCATAAATAAAGTAAAGACATAGAAATAATTAATATTATCAAGCAACATAAATAAGTAAATTTAGCATAAATGTAATAGTAATAAATTTAAATTGAAAATATCTCCACTAATAATATTAAAAAAGGAAAACTGTTCGATCAAATAATTCTCTTTTTAAAAGAAATCAAATAAAAAAAAGTAATCGCACGTGTGAATAGTATGGTAAAAAATTAAAAAAGAAAAAGAAAAATTGCAATATTTTTTGCCCTTTTTCCTCGTTCTCTTTTTCGTGGGTTTCAGACAGGAAAGAACCGAGACCTCAATTATCAAGGAAAAAAAAAATATAAGAAAGAAAGAAAGAACGAACGAAGGAATGGAACAAGAAGAGGTTGAGGAAGATACTTGTTCTACAGTTACTACAGTTAGAGACGAACAAGAAGAGGCATGGAATCTCAGGAAGCAAACCCTAATTCTTGAAGTTTCTAATAGGCTTATTAATGGAGATCTACTTACCCAAATTCAAGCCGCTAGAGA
This sequence comes from Reutealis trisperma, assembly GCA_947687605.1. Classification (NCBI taxonomy): domain Eukaryota; kingdom Viridiplantae; phylum Streptophyta; class Magnoliopsida; order Malpighiales; family Euphorbiaceae; genus Reutealis; species Reutealis trisperma. The sequence continues at coordinate 761,817 of CANTUT010000031.1, forward strand.
TTTACGAAAGCTCGTCAGAAAATCTTCCGCTAAGACTCGCTCTAAATTCGCCGCCGCTGGTGTCATCCAGCCCCTCGTTTTCATGCTTCTTTCTTCCAATCTTGACGCCCGTCACGCCTCTGTTCTTGCTCTTCTCAATCTCGCCGTCAGAAATGAACGGTCTCTCTCTCTCTCTCCCTCTCTTATATTTTCTTGATTGCAAGCTTCCTCTTTTATATGGGCGCTTTTAAGATTTTTAGATAACTGGAGAAAATCGATTTTGGAGGGTTTGATTTTGATTTAATTTGTTATTGACTCGGTTTGTCTTTAGTGGGATTGAACTGGATTGTTTTACAGAACTATAGAAGAGGAAGAAATGAACAGTTACCGATTTGAAATTAGAATTAAGGGTCTCTCAGTATTATCCTGGATAATCTGCTTTCGTTGTTTTGAGTCTTGAAAGTTCTTGAATTAGGGTGTTATGATGGGAATATTAACTCAATCCTCTTTTGCCCAGATGGACAAACTTTCTGATTTAGCAATTTATTATCTGCAATTATAGGTATGTTTAGATGTAGGAAATTCGATGTTTTCGTGTGTTGTGAAATGTCGGGAGATGGGGTTTTGGAGGGTTTTTGTTGGATTCGTTTGATTTTGCCGGAGATTGTTAATGCCATAATGAATTTTTATGACGTATGTTATCATTGGTTTCAAAACCAAGACAGACATACGACCGTTTCAACGACATTATATGTACTTTTAGCTCAATTTGTTTCAATTGCAGCATATCTGGTTTGAGTATTCAGGTCTGATTTTGCATTCTTTCTCATCTGTACAATAGATCGTGTCCAGGACAGAAAAATGTCTTTTATTTTCTCTTTTTGGCATTTCAAACTACAACCATTTTCAGTAAAATGGAAAAATTAAGTGGTTATTTGATAGGTGGTCACAAATGGTGAATCTCTGAATCTCATTTCTTGTCTGAGTTATTCTTGTGTTTTACTCTCTTACCATTTATTTATTTATTTTCATATGATTGATTTCTTGTTCTCTCTACTTTGTGCCATTATTGTTGTAACTATACTTTAATACTCTGTAAGGTACGCATGCATTTTATCTGATTCAATCCTTTTACGTATTCCTTGTTTATCAGAAACAAGGTCAATATAGCGACAGCTGGTGCCATCCCCCCTCTTGTGGAGCTTCTCAGGTTGCAGAACGGTAATTTAAAGGAGTTAGCTGCTGCTGCAATTTTAACACTCTCAGCAGCCGAACCAAACAAGCCAACCATTGTAGCTTCTGGAGCTGCACCTCTTCTGGTTCAGATTCTGAACTCTGGAAGTGTTCAAGGAAAGGTTGATGCTGTGACAGCTCTACACAACCTCTCATCCTGCACCAAGAATTCCCATCCAATTGTTGATGCTAAAGCAGTTTTCCCCCTTATTAAACTCCTCAAAGAGTGCAAGAAATATTCAAAGTTTGCTGAGAAAGTAACAGCTCTACTTGAAATCATTTCCCACTCTGAAGAAGGGCGAACTGCAATCACAGACTCAGATGGTGGGATTTTAACTCTAGTAGAGACCATTGAAGATGGATCACTTGTTAGCACAGAACATGCGGTTGGAGCTTTGCTCTCTTTGTGCCAAAGCAGCCGAGATAAGTACCGGGAACTCATTCTTAAAGAAGGAGCGATCCCAGGGCTTCTGCAACTAACCGTAGAGGGATCCTCTGAAGCTCAAGAAAGAGCTCGAACACTCTTAGACTTGCTCAGAGATACTCCTCAGGAAAAGAAATTAGCATCTTCAGTATTGGAGAGAATTGTTTGTGACATTGCTGCACGAGTTGATGGCTCTGATAAAGCTGCTGAAACTGCCAGGAGGCTATTACAGGATATGGTTCGGAGAAGTATGGAGATCAGCATGGATCGAATCCAGCATATTGTTTCATCGTGTACACCTTGTGAGATTTCATCCACATGATGTCCGCTATTGGGTGGGTTGAGAAGGACATTTACAAGTAACCCGGGTTAGAGTTTTAATCTGTATCTTTGTTTTGTTTGGCAGTTAAAACTCTTGTACCCATTCTATGTCAACAAACAGAGATGAATTAACAAACTAATATACTGAATTAGATTTCACTTTAGAGTCCTTTTTTTTTTTAATTTTTTTTTTTGTGAGGTGATATTAATCGTGACCTCAGCAGTGTGTTGTACATCCCTTTTGATCATGTATATATCAGATGTCAAGTTTCTTTACTCGAAAACATTACATTTACGTTCTTCTTCACTAGGATCGTAAGTCTTACGAGCAAAAAACAATAGTGCATGGTTTAAAGGTTGGCAGCTGTACGATTTTCCCAATGTAGCACCATTGTTCCTGGCTGGAGAACTTAGCACCAGATGAGTTAGGGCCTATGTGGCATTGAGTTTAAATCTGCTTTTCCAGAACTGTTTTGATTTTCTGTTGATTTTTCAAAACGATGATTTGCTAAGTTGCATATTCTTAAAACACATTTGTCAAAAGCTATTTAATCATCTTAGTGGCTGCTGCTGTAACATGACCCAACGGCCAATACAGATTGAGGATCACAAAATATCAGAGAGAAGGAGGTACTGATCATCCCTGTTCGTAAAGTAATAATAATTTGAAATCTATCTGGTCCCTCAGGAAGCCATTGGGTTTGGTTTTATTTTGAGTGATGCCCTAGTTTTCAAATGTAAAGAGACTTGATAATGGGGGAGAGAGGTAAAAGGACTTAATGTCTTTGTCCTTTTACTTCACTGCAAGAAACAATCCAAAACCATAAAAGATAAGAAAAGAAATAGAAGTTTCTTTCTTTTCTTTTCATTTTAGGATGCCCCTTCAGCTTTTATTAAGCTTTTTTTGAATAATTTAGATTCCTTACATTTTACTGTTTACTAATTTTAAGTAGTATCACCTTCAACTTTTTGATTTAATTGTTGAGATTAAATCTTGCATATTGAATTGTTCTAATACTTTTCAATTTCAATAAGAAGTTAATAATGTTATTACTCAAAAAATTTGACACAGAAATTTCTTCAATTGCAAACACTTCCCTCCTTTCTTTTGCGATTATATTCAAGAGAGTAAATCAATTTCCTTTCTCTTTTAATCAAATACAATAAATCCATCAACAGATCTTCAATTTTTGTTTCTAATTTCCCTTGGTATCTTGTTCTGTGAATTTTTTTTTAACCGTTATTAGATGGTGAGTTTTTTGTTCATGGATTGAATTTGAATTTAAAAAACATTCAATTTTTTAAAAATTCAACCGGTTTAATTTGCAATTTGTTTCACTAATTGACGCCCCGGTCTAGCCTCGAACAAGTCTAATAGTGAGTATTGCTCATGTGCCTCGTGAAGGAAATTACTGCTGCTGCTGACCAATTGGCCAATTTAGCTTTGGGTGCTCCTTTATGGGTGCAATGCTTAGGTGTTGCCACAATTTGCTGATAGAAGAAAAAGCTGGCGTTTTGAAAGCCCGAGAAGCTGTTAGTTATTCTTTTTTTTTTTCACTTGCTTTTAGGCTTTCAGCCCTCTTTCTTACATCGCGCGCACGCGCACGCGTGCGCGCGCGCGCACACATATATATATATATATATATTGTTTTATACATTAATTTTTATTATAATTCGTTATAACTTTTTATAAAATATAATATAATTTATAAATATTTATATTTTAAATATTAGTATAAATGCTATATAATATGTAAATAATTTAAATAAATATTATGTGATATTATTTTTTAAATTATGGTACTTGTTAGACAACAAAACTTCTTTATAAACTATATTCTTAGTGTATGCTGTAGCTTTTTTTATTTGGTTTTTTTATTCTTAACTAATACTTTCATAATAAATTCTCAAACACCTTTTTGCAATACAATATACAATTATCCATAGTAAATACACATCTACATTATATATTGTTTGTCCTTATGCTTTATTAATACTCATTGTAAAATAAAGATGCATATAGAATTATTTTCTTTTAAAATTAAAATAATATCTCTCATTTTCAGCCGAATAGTTTCATAACATGTTACACTATATTATATTAGATATTTTGGATTCAATTTATTTATTTATATATGTTTATTTTTTAAATGTCATACTTTTATTTTTTTATTTTTTGAATAAAGATTTTCTCGAATATAAGTTGAAATTTATTTAACAATCTAATAATTTGAGATTTTTAATATTTTTACCTTCAAAAGATTCAATAATTTGGACTTTGGATTAGTTCTTATTTACTTAACAAATAGAGAGAAAATAAAGAGCAATTTTAAATTAATTTTTTGATGTTAACATATATAATATGCAAAAAAAAAAAAATTATTGAGTTTAATCGTAACTCAGCAAATGTGAATATTGCTTATTCATTTTTTTTTATCAAAAAATAAATTTTGTATTATTTAGCTAAGCGAAAAAACAATTATTTAGCTAAGCGAAAAAACAAACATTTTATTTATTGTTAATATTGTTTTTATTCAGTTGAAATTGTTAATTAAAAAAATAAAATAATAATTTTATTTAAAGATAAACTTTCAAAATTATTTACTAATTTCCCATTTCCTCGCCTCTAAGGAAATACATAGGTAATTAATGTAGTATTATAAACATACTTGTAATAGATTATTAATTTTAACCACATAAATTAATAAAAATATTAATTTGTTGTATCGTGACAACTTATATTTTTGCAACTTTAATATTAAATATCAAAATATCAGAAAATATAATATAATATATTGTCATAAAATATCAAATTAACTATTATTTTTAGAAATTAAAATTGTCTTTAATCATATAAATTGGTGTACTATTATTGTTAATAAAAAAATTAAATAATTTTCCTATAAAAGGAAATAATTATGCTATAATTATAAATTTTTAATCTTTTTCAATCTTGATTTTCTTCCTTAATTAGCTGTGGAGCTTCCTCATCTTCTTCTCTTTTCAATATTTATTATTCTTATTTTTATCATTGATACATTTTGAATATCTTATGCAATAAAAATTTTAATTTCATCCTTTAAATGATATTATTTAGTTAATCTCATAAAAAAATAATATTTTTTTCCTTTATGCCAATTAATTTATTATAAAATTTGCTATGGTTTCTTTCTTTTTACTATAAAAAAGTTTAAGATATAATAAAATTTTAAAATAAAAAATGATAAAATAAATATATGATTAACTAAAAAATAAATATATGATTAACTAAATGCTTTATTAATATAATGTAACATGTTATTAAAATATACATCTATAGATTTTTTATATTTGTTGACGGCACATCTCATCAATATTCAAATATTTTCTTATAAAGTTATGCGAACATTCGTATGTCTTCATCAAATACTTAAAATTTTAATATATACCTATGAAATAAAATAAATACTTATTAATAATGTGAGAAACAAATATATGTTAACATATTTAGCATCATTATTATTGCATTTGCCGCAATTTTGTTTCCCTTCTAATATGATAGGATAAACTTTAGTTATTTATTTTATATAAGATCAAAATTTAAAAAAATTTATTACTATATAAATAGAACAAATTCATGTATTTATCTATATATATCATTTGGTTATTTACTTAAAATGTTTTTCTTGCTATTTCTCTTAGACTCATTTTTTATGTCTGTCTAAATCTTTTTATATTTGATTACAAACGCTTTCTATTGCCCTTTATCATATTAGCATAACTGATAATTTCATAAATTATAATCACATTAATATTTTTATAAATAAATAATAGGCTTACAAAATTATTAAAGATAAAATTTAGAAGTAATATACTCACAAATTTCATAGTTCATAAACTTCTGATATATTTAAATTAATTTGAATAGTATTAATCTTCAATATTAATAGTTGAAACTCAGGTATAGTATAAAAAATTAAAAAAATATTAAATTTAAGTTCAGCATTCCAATGTTAATAGTTGAATCTCAACTACAGTATAAAAAATTTTAAAAAACAAATATTAAATTTAAGTATTTATCAAATCACAAATAGATTAATTTTTTCAAAGGATAACATACCATTATAAATAAAAATTTTGACATTCGATAATGCAATAATAAAGTTTTACTCATTGTTAAATAAATTATCAATTAGTGTATCTTATTTTTCTACTGCATCTTCCCATAGAACCAAAAATAATTTTTTTAATCTACAATAGAATTTCTTAAAGTAAAATTAAAATTTTTCTAATTTGTTAATATTCAAACCATCAAAGTCAAAGTATAATTTCTTTAACTTCTTAATATCCGAAATAACATAAAAAAATATAAATTATTCTGATTAAATTCATTTATAAAAACTATTATTATTTTTTGTGAACATATAAATTACTACTAATGACAAAAATTTCTTTACTCAAATAAATTGGTCTACTGTTATTGTTAGTAAAAAAAATTAAATAATTTTTTCTAAGAGGAAACAATTATGTTATAATTATAAATTTTTAATTTTTTTTGATCTTGATCTTTTTCCTTAATATTGGAGCTTCTTCATGCCCTTATCTTTTCAATATTTATTGTTTTTGTTTCTATCATTAACACATCTCAAATCTCTTATACAATGAAAATTTTAATTTCATGTTTTAGATGGTCTTATTTAGTTAATTTCACAAAAAAAAATAATATATATATATATATATATATATATATATATATATATATATATATATATATATATATATATATATATATATATCATTTGATTATTTGCTTAAAATGTTTTTCTTGTTTCTTTTTTTAGATTTACTTTTGGTACTTGTCTAAATATTTTTATATTTAGTTACAAACACTTTTCATTGTCCTTTAATATCATATCATCATAACTGATAATTTCATAAATTATATTCACATTAATATTTTTACAAATAAACAATAGGTTTACAAAGTTATTAAAGATAAAATTTAAAAACAATATACTCATAAATCTTCTAACTAATGAACTTCTGATATACTTGAATTAATTTAAATAGTATTAATTTTCAATATTAATAGTTGAAACTCAGTTATAGCACAAAGAATTAAAAAATATTTGTACTATATATAAATGAATAGAAGGGGATAAGCAAAATTAATTAAGAGCCCCTTACTAAGTTTTTTTTAATTGTGCATTTATAATGAGTAGTATGGTAATTTATTAATTAAATAATATAATTATTTAATTTAAATAAGGAATGATAAATTCAATTATAATGAGAAAAGAATAAAATAATTATTATTTAATATATAATTAATTATATTTAATTTAAATAAGGAATGATGAATTCAATTAAAATGAGAAAAGAATAAAACAATTATAATTTAATATATAATTAATTATATTTAATTTAATTAAGGAAAGAATGAATTCAATTACAATAAGAAAAGAATAAAATAATTATTATTTAATAAAAATTAATTATATTTAACAACCAATTGTATTTAATTTAAATAAAGAAATAATGAATTTTATTAGAACAAGGAAAAAATAATAATAATTATTTAATATATAATTAGTTATATTTAATTTAAATAAGATTAATATGATACATTAATTTTGAAGTTCATCTTGTAGTATTAGTACTAATAATTTAGCTTATTAATTTGACAAATTATTAATTTGAAAAATTAGTTAATGTTTTAATATATTTCCTTTTATATTTATAAAATTTCTTATCAAATACAATAAATATTATTCCTTTAATGTCAATTATAATAAAATAATTAATTTCAAAAATTAATATAATAATTTAAAAATTAAAATTTGCTAGCAAAATATTTATATTTGAAATTTTTTTGATGAATTATGGTTTTGTTGGGTAAATATATAGTAAAGTATTATATTTTTGTATCATAACATAAATTTATTATTTGTTTTTATAGTTTGTTTATCTATTTAAAGAGTCAATTAAATATAAAAAAATTACCATATAAATTAATAGTTTTCTAACGAAAGAACGAATTCAATAATTTAATTAATATATTACAAATTAAATATTTAAACTATTAAAGAACTACGTATTAATAATTATATATATTAATTATATTGCAAATTCATAATTATATAATTATTAAAATTTAATAATATAATTATCTAATTATATTAATTTAAATAAAGAAAAAAAATTCAATTAGAATAATTTATATTTTTTATATTTTTCAAATTTTAAGAAGTTAGAAAAATGATAATTTGGCTTTGATTGTTCGAATATCAACAAGTTAGAGAAATTTTAATTTGATTTTTATTGTGTAAATTATTATTTTGTCATTTATAAATTTTAAAATTAGTTGTTTTAACAATTAGTAATAATTTGTATATTCTCAAAATAATAATAATAATAATAATAATAATAATAATAATAATAGTTTGTATAAATGAACTCAATAAGAATAATTTTTTTTATGTTATTTCAAATATTAAGAAGTTAGAGAAATTTTTATTTTACTTTAATTGTTTGAATATTAATAAGTTAAAAAAATTCTAATTTGATTTTGAGAAAATTCTATTATATATTAGAACAATTACTTTTAGTTCTAAAAAAAGATGTAATAAAAAAAGAAGGTATACTAATTGAGATTTCATTTAATAACAATAAGCAAAATCCTATTATTTTATTATCAAATGTTAAAATTTCTATTTATAATAATATATTCTTGTAAAAAATAAATAATTTATTTGCAATTCTGTAAACACTTAGACTTACTTATTAATTTTTATTGCGAAAGAGATTTAAAATATATCAAAATTAAAAATCATTAAATATAATGAATATTTTCAGTTTTGAGTTTAGTTAATCATATATATTAAGTTTTTATTAGAAAGTAATAATAGATTTTGAATAAAATTGAAAATCAATTTTAGGCTCACAAAAATTAAAAGATATATATAATGAATTATGATTTATTTTTTAGTTCAAAATTAGTTTTTTCTTTATATAAAAATAATGCGGAAGTAACCTATATACAAAAATCGAATGATAATTGTATTGATTCCCTAAAAAATAAATTAAAAATTTATTTATTAATTAATTATAAATAAATTGATATTGTCAAAAATACTTGCACTCAAAAGAAAACAAAAAAATTATAAACTTACAACATAAAAAATATAAATCAATATATTAAAAAGTGAAATGAGTATATTTAAAATTTGTAAGGTGTATTTAATCATTTTTAAAAATTAATTAAATAGGAAAGTCAAAATTACATAATTTTTAATTTAATGATTATAATTTTTTAATTTAATGATTATATGTTATTATTTGTAATATCAAATTTAAAATATTCTCAAGTATTCATGTGATATAACTATTAAATAGATATTTTTTTAGCTTATAATAAAATATGATATCACATGGTATAATATGATATCATATGATAAATCAATTACATACAACTAATATTAAATTCACATTGATATTAAATTCACAATCGATGCATTAATCTTAATGTGAATGTATAATAAGTTTTTTATTGAAATAAAGAAAAAATAGTATATCCTATAAATTAGAGATTTATTGATATAAGTATTAAATTATAGATTTTTTGGGTTTATAATATAATGTGATATCATCTAATATAATAAAACATCACATGATAATTTAATTACACATAATTAATATTGAATTAGCATTGTTGTTAAATTCACAAATGATGAATTTAATTCTAATGTGAATGTATAATAGGATTTTTATTAAAATAAAAAAATAATGCATTTTATAAACCTGTCCAGTTTGATCATCGGTATGGTTTTTAAAATAATGTTGCATATAAACACTTGAAAAATTGTTGACTTTCCGGAGGAAGTGAAATAGAGCTATAATATGTCAAAAAGATCAAGTTTATCAAAACTAATAAAAATATACAATCTACATTAAAATTATAAGAAAACAATTGTACCAAGTAATAACATGAAATCAACTTATAATTTAATAATTAGACAACATAACAATAACAAAATAAATTAGAAAATTATAATAAAACGTACTTATCAATTTATTTGTTTTCTTTTCTCTAACATATTCTTGAACAAAAGTATATCATTTACAATTATAAGAAATGATTTATTTAGATATGTTTAACTTATCTTCATTCAATATTGTGGATGTATTAAAATGTAGATTTGTTTAAACTTTTTTTTTCTTGTGAGAAAGAATGATAGTTATAATATTGTTTCTAAAAATTGGTTCATGAGATGTGGTGGCTAAAAAGTATGGATTCAGCTTAAACCTTGCATTACATGTGAAGTTAGTTTATATAAAGCATTTAGATGTATTAGAGAAATAGTTGGAGAGAATTATTGATGATAACTGATAAGAACTCAGATACAAAAATGAGTAATAATGATCTGAATGTAGATAGATTTTTGATGGAATTATGGTACAATTTTAAGATGTTAGTGTGAGAGATATCAGAGTGAAAAATCTAAACTTAATGTAAGTATTAAGGTAGATTCAAATAAGGATAATAAGTGTATTATTGATGATGTAGAATTTGTATATATCAGTGTTATTAAACCAGTTGGTATAATCTATTCAATTGAAAATCAGTCACTAGTCCATTTCAGTTCACTGATATTCTGGTTAAATCGTCGTTTCATTAGTTTTTAATTGGTTGGACTTGTGTGAATGAAAATCTTTTATAAAATGACAAAAAAAAAAAAAAGAGTGATAGTAATCCGAATATAGATAGACTTTTGATGGAATTAGGGTTTGATTTTAAAAGGTTAGTGTCAAAGATATTAGAGTGAACATTTGAAGTTAATATGAGCGTCGAGGTATATTCAAATGGGAATAACAAGTATATTATTGATGATGCAGAATCTATGCATAGCAGTATTATAAAAATAGAATTAGACTAGTTGGTTTAATTTGTTTGACTGAAAATTGGCAGCCAGTTCATTTCAGTTTACTGAAAAAACTGAAATTTCAGTTAAATCATCATTTCACCAATTTTTAACTAGTAAGACCTATATTAATAGAAATCTTTTATAAAATGACCAAATATAAAAGAATAAAAATAAAGAAATTTTGTCCAACTGGCATGATTAATTGAACAGTAAATCAGTGATATGTCCAACTCAGTCACTAGTATGATTTTTAAAACAATAGTGCATATATACATTAGAAAAATTGTTGTTGATTTTTTTGAGGAATATAAATTAAGTTGTAATATGTCAAAGAGATTAAGTTTATCAAAACTAATAAAAACATACAATCAACATTGAAATTATGAGAAAATAATAGACGTACCAAGTATTAACATGAAAATCAATCTATCATTAATAATTAGATAGCATAACAATAATAAAATAAATTAGAAAATTATAATAAAGCGTAACTATCAATTCCTTTACATTCTTTTTTTTAACATACTCTTGAACATAAGTATATCTTTTAAAATTATAAGATGATTTATTTAAATATATTTAACTCATCTTATTTTAATATTGTGTATGTATTGCCTTTTAAAATATATTCAAATATTTATATAGAATTTATAATTATTTTGTGTTATCAGTCTAATTATATTAAATATGCATGACTATATAATATAGATAATATTTACTGTGTATAATTACATTTTCGTTGAATTTTTAGGCTTTTACATGAAAATTTAACTAACTTGAATTCAACAATTAAAGTAAATTTAATAATCAAATTATATAAATATTTCTTCATGATAAATTTAATAGTTGACCAATAAAATTTCAGTCTCATGATATTCATTTGAGAAGTTTTATATCATTTTAATTGAAAACTTCACTTAATATAAAAGAATATGATTTTATACTTAAAAAACAAATTGGTCACTAAATCTTTAATGAGGAAAAAGTGAAAGTCTATAATATATATTTATATCTCTAATGAGTTGTAATGAATTATAATGGAAATCAATATGTGAATCATATTAGAAAAATCTAGTTAAATTTAAGTTAAGTATTTCAATATTGATAGTTGAATCTCAACTATGATATAAAAAATAAAAAATTAAATATTAAATTTAAATATTTATAGAATTGTAAACAAATTAATTTTTTTAGAGAAGAACATATCATTATAAATAAAATCTTTGACATGATAATGCAATAATCAGATTTTGCTCATTATTAAATAAACTCTCAATTAGTATATCTTATTTTTCTACTACATCTTTCCATAGAAATAAATTCTAATCTATAATGGAATTTCTTAAAGTTAAATTAAAATTTTTTTAATATGTTAATATTTGAATAATCAAAGTCAAAATAGAATTTCATTAACTTTTTAATATTCGAAATAATATAAAAAAATAAATTATTCTGATTGAATTCATTTATACAAACTATTTTTTTTTTAGAATATACAAATTATTACTAATGACTAAAATTTCTTTAATCAAATAAATTGTTCTACTATTATTGTAAGTAAAAAAATTAAATAATTTTTCTATAAAGGAAACAATTATTAAATAATTCTTCCTATAAAAGAAAATAATCATGCTATAATAAAAGAAAAAATAATTATGTTATAATTATAAATTTTTAATCTTTTTCGATCTTAAACTTTTTCTTTACTAGTGGAGCTTCTTCATCTTCTTCTCTTTTCAATATTTATTATTTTTATTTATATATCATTGATACACTTGAATATCTCATGCAATGAAAATTTTAATATCATATTTTGATGATCTTGTTTAATTAATCTTACAGGAAAATATTATTCTTCCCCCTCATGCCAATTAATTTATTGTAAAATTTGTTATAGTCTTTTTTTTTTATGATAAATAAAAAATAAGATATAATAAAATTTTAAAATAAAAAGTGATATAATAAATATATGATTAACTAAATATTTTATTAATATAATATAACACGTTACGAAAGCATACATCTATAGACTTTTTTATATTTATCAACTGTACATCCAATCAATATTCAAGTATTTTCATAGAAAATTATGTAAACATTCATATATCTCCATCAAATACTCGAAATTTTAATATATACCAATGAAATAAAATAAATACTTATTAATAATATCAAAAGCAAATACATGTTAATATATTTAGCATCATTATTATTGTATTTGCCATAACTTTGTTTACCTTTTAATCCGATAGGATAAACTTTAGTTGTGTATTTTATGTAGGATTCAAATTTAAAAAATATATTACTATATAAATATAACAAATTCATATATATATATATATATATAGTATTTGTCTAAATCTTTTTATATTTGTTCACAAATACTTTTCATCGTCTTTTAACATCATATCATCATAACTGATAATTTTATAAATTATAATGGTATTAGTATTTTTATAAATAAATAATAGGCTTACAAAATTATTAAAGATAAAATTTAGAAATAAAAACTTAGAAATCTCATAGTGCATAAACTTCTTATATATTTGAATTAATTTGCATAGTATTAATTTTTAATATTGATAGTTGAAACATGAGTATTGCATAAAGAATTAAAACAAATTAAATTTAAGTTAAGTGTTTTAATATTAATAGTTGAATATGAACTATAGTATAAAAAATTTAAACAACAAATATTAAATTTAAATATTTATAAAATCACAAACAAATTAATTTTTTTAGAGAAGAACATACCATTATAAATAAAAATTTTGACATTTAATAATACAATAGTATGATTTTGCTCTTAATTAATATATCTTATTTTTCTACTATATCTTTCCATATAATCAAAAATAATTTTTCTAATCCATAATAGAATTTCTCAAAGTCAAATTAGAATTTATCTAACTTGTTAATATTCGAATAATCAAAATCAAAAATAGAATTTTTTTAGCTTCTTAATATTCGAAATAACATAAAAAATAAATAAATTATTCTGATTGAATTTTTTTATACAAAATATTATTATTTTTTTAGAACATACAAATTATTACTAATGACTAAAATAAGCAATTTTAAAATTTATAGTGGGACAAAGTAATAATATACACAATAAAAGTCAAATTATAATTCATCTAACTTGTCAATATTTGAATAATTAAAGTCAAATTAGAATTTTTTTACCTTTTAAAAAAATTATTTTTTTTATATTTTTTGAATATTAAAAAGTTTTTGAGTAAACTTGTTAATATTTTTTCAAATATTGAAAAATTTGCTCAAAAAGTTTCTTAATAATTAGAAAAACATAAAAAAAATTCTAATTGAATTCATTTTTATTTAAATTAAATATAATTAATTATGTATTAATTACTTTATTTTATTTTTATTCTAACTGAATTTGTTATTTCTTTCTTTAAATTAAATTAAATTAAATTAACATAGTTAGATAAATAAATTATTTAATTATAATAATTACATAATTATAAATTTACAAATAACTAATTATATATTAAACAATAATTATTTTATCATTTTCTTATTATAATTGAATTCATTTCTATTTAAATTAAATATAGTTAGATATTAAATATAATTAATTATATATTAAATAATAATTATTTAATTATTTTCTTATTCTAATTGAATTTATCTTTTCTTATTTAAATTAAATATAATTAGATATTAAATATAATTAATTCTATATTAAATAATAATTATTTTATTTTTTCTTATTCTAATTGAATTTATCTTTTCTTATTTAACTTAAATATAATTAGATAATTATATCATTTAATTAATAAATAATTATATTACCCATTATAAATGTACAATTAGAAAAAATTTAGTGAAAACTTTTACATAAATTTAGATTCACTATTAGATTAATAATTGATGAAAAAAAATCTTTCATCAATTGATTAGGTCCAAATGTATACATAGTAATCAATAAGTGTTATTATGTCCAAATTATAATAAAGTTCTTAAATTTCCGATTCCTTATACTAATTATATATTTTAATCCTAAAAAAAATAAAATATAATATATTAATCATATATTTATTTTCCTTATTGAATAAGGATTACTAACTCTAAAAAAATAATGTATTATTTATATAATTTTAATTAATTAATTTATTAATTAATAAATTACTAAACTAACATCTATCTATAAGAATAGTTAGTGAAAAATCAATAAGAATATCTTATTAAATGTGATTATTCCCTTCCATATAAATATATATATGTGTGTATGTATATATGTATGTATGTATCTATACATTCATATATATATATATATGTGTGTGTGTGTATGTATGTATAGATACATAGATACACACACACACACATATATATATATATATTGGTTTTATTAAATTCAAAATTAAGTTTAAAAATAAATTAATAAATATTTTTTTTGGCTAATTGGATTTTTTTTTTGTTAAAAAAAAAATTAAGTTTCAAATTTTAAAACATTTTTTTAATAAAGAAAGTGAAAAACCCATAAATCACGAAATCGGAATTAAAATAATTATTATCAAACGAGAAAAATAAAAATCAATAAATATGAATGTTTATAATTTTTGATTCATTGGAAGCTAATAGCCAAATTAATACTGCAACAGGCTACATAATATGGAGTAACTTTCTTTTTAATATCTCTCACCAAATTAGTGATAATTTTCTTGTAATTTGGAAGACTCTCTTAAAGAAGATGAAAAGAATAACTAGACTACACATTATTGGCAAATGTTTATGATTTTTTTTTTATTCATTAGAGGCTAATAGTTGAATATCACTGCAACAAATTGGTGATAACTCTCTTATAGTTTAGGAGATTCGAACTCGAGACCTCATACTTCTCATCCTTTTAAAGAAAATGAAAAGATCAATTAGATCACAACTGATTGGCTGAATATTTATGATTTGGGAAAATTGAGAAAAATAAAAACTATATATATTTATTTATAGTATGGGAAAATTTAAGGAAAATGTTTGGCGATTAAGAAAGTTTTAAAAATAAATTATACTAATAATTTTGAAATATACAAATAATTTTTGTTCATTATTAAAACCATTTTTATTATATGCTAAATAATCAAAGTTTAATAGTATAAATAAATTTAGTATTTAAATGTGATCAAAGTTTAATAGTATCCAAAATGGGATAATAGTATTTTTATTTTTACATATTTTACAATTTCATATATTTAATATTAATATTTAAATAATGGTAAAAAATCGTAAATTTGACTAAATTAAAAATATTTGATTTGATTGTGATGAGAATGGAAATGTAATTAATAAGAGTGAAAAAAATGAGTGTTTTCTTAAAATAAAAGAATCGCATTTTAATTTTAAATTAAATTTTGATGAATTAAAAATGAGAAGTCAAAATCACTAATTTCAATTTCGAATCATAATCTATTTCGATTTCGAGCCTTTCAAAAAAAATATATATATATTAAAGAAGAAAGTAGTGTTTTTTTCAGACTCCCCTATAATTTAATTTGTTAATATATGTTTGGATCTAATGGTTATTTTACATTTTTGCCATTGTCGGTGTCTCGTCTGCGTTCCTCTTCACCACTCACTGCTTGTAACAAATATAAAATAAACCAAAATTCCACGTGGCAAAATCAGACAGCACCTATGGCGCACTTGTATCAACGATCCAAATAATTTTTTGTTTAGAAAAATGAAAAATCAAACCAAGGATCTCCAACTTTCCATATCAACGCCTTTGACTCGTACAAGAGACGCACTTGCTTGCTCTTCTCACAGCTCATACTCACCATTTCAGTGACGTAGTCCTTGCCTTGGCTCTGCAATGTGCTAGCTGGTTCTTCTTGATCTTCACATATGTCAAGTTGAAATTGTAAGTATATTGTTAGATCTTTGAATTCATGTTGTTGTTTTTCTTGATTCTTGTTAAGATTCATAAACCCTCTTCATTGCTAGATCTCTCCATTCCTGTTAATGATTTTTGCTTTCTTGTTTGTTTTTTTTCATCTGGGCTCGTTCGATTTCTGCAGTTTTTGGTAGATTTTAGTTAAATTTAGAAGCTTTAGCAGTGTAGAGAGAAAGAAGAAGAGGGGAAAGATGTTGGGTCGGTCTACTTTATCAAGAACAGGAAGCTTCAGACCCGAAAACCTTGGCCAAAATGCATTGGCCATGATTGGTAATCTCTGCTTCACATTATTTGTTCTTGGAGTCTTAATTTTCACCATTATCGCTGCTACATATGAACCTGAGGACCCGCTTTTTCATCCATCAACAAAAATTAATACTTTTCTCACATCAAATTCAAATGCAACGTTTAAATCTGATGACACTGTGGTGAAAACTGGGGAGGATTTTATGGCCTCTAACCAGACCGCATTTGCCACTTTTATTAACATTACTGATGTAGAAAGCCCGAAAGATGCTAGTGCTGGTGGCAAGGGTGCTCCTGAATTGACTGCAGAGACTTGTGTTGGTCCTATAGATTGTAAGGACCCTGAAGTGTTTCATCTGATGATGAGAAAGGCAATAGAGCATTTCAAGGATATACATTTTTATCGGTTTGGGAAACCAGTTCCTGCCGATAATGGTAGTAGTTGTGACATGGCATGGCGGTTTAGGCCTAAGGAAGGAAAGGCTGCTGCATTTTACAAGGACTATAGGCGGTTTGTGATAGCTAGGTCGGAAAATTGTACACTTAGTGTTGTGGGGATTGGGGATTACCATACTGGTGTACATGCAAGGAAGAAGAAAAGGAAGAATCAGGAACCTGGGTTTGAAAAGAATCCTGCTAAACAAGAAGGGGCAGCAATGTTGCCTGTTGTTGGGGAAACTGTGAATGATTCGCTTCCTGTGGTTGAGTCGGAGAAGTCATTTAGTCATGGCAAGTATTTGATTTACAATGGTGGTGGTGATAGATGCAAGAGTATGAATCATTATTTGTGGAGTTTCTTGTGTGCATTAGGTGAAGCACAGTATCTAAATCGAACACTGGTTATGGATTTGACTATTTGTTTGAATTCAATGTATAGTTCTTCAAATCAGGATGAGGAAGGGAAGGATTTCCGGTTTTATTTTGATTTTGAGCATTTGATGGAAGCAGCGTCAGTGTTGGACCAGGCTCAATTTTGGGAGGATTGGGGTAAATGGCACAAAAAAGATAACTTGAAGCTTCATCTAGTGGAGGATGTTAGAGTCACACCTATGAAGCTTGCAGACGTGAAAGATACCCTGATTATGAGGAAGTTTGGGTCTGTTGAACCAGATAATTACTGGTATAGAGTATGTGAAGGAGAGACAGAATCTGTTATTCAACGGCCATGGCATTTGATATGGAAATCAAGAAGGTTGATGGATATTGTATCTGCAATTGCCTCAAGATTGAATTGGGATTACGATGCGGTTCACATTGAGAGAGGGGATAAAGCAAAGAACAAGGAGCTCTGGCCTAATCTTGCTGCAGATACTTCTCCTGATGCACTGCTCTCAACCTTGGCTGACAAGATAGAAGATGGAAGGAACATCTACATCGCAACAAATGAACCAGACACATCATTCTTTGACCCTTTGAAGGACAAGTACACAACCCATTTTCTCAATGATTACAAGGATCTTTGGGATATGAACAGTGAGTGGTACTCAGAAACAACCAAACTTAACAAAGGTGTTCCAGTTGAGTTTGATGGCTATATGAGTGTGTCTGTTGATACAGAAGTGTTCCTAAGAGGGAAAAAGCAGATTGAGACTTTCAATGATCTTACTAACGATTGCAAAGATGGCATTAACACTTGCAATGCTGCTGCTAGTTAATTCTCATACATGAGGTTTGAAGCATTTCTATTGATGCATTGACTATAAGCACTTGTACTCTTACCCGTTGTCTTTGTTGCTTCTGAGGAACTGTTAGCATTGTTTGCTAGTTTTGGTAGCTTTTATCATGAATTTTGTACTTCTAGAACTATATATATATCTTCAGTGTTTCATACTTGGATTCTGGCTTCATTCCATTCTATGTGTAAGCTAATCACATGTTACCTTGTTAAAGATAAAATTTGCTTCAGGTTATTTCTCTCTTAGTTGCCCTCTTTTGCTATTAGACCCACATCAGTCAAGTTATTTTCTTTTAAGCACGATTTATTTCTTAGACAATAACCTCGCTTACCACGATTATTTTATATGTGCACTTACTCACTTTCTACTGTATAAAACATTTAGATGAGGGTTGTTAGATTCTGCACCCGTACAAATCATTGAATGTTTTATGTTCTGGTTTTTCCTGAAGATTGAAGTAAACCAGGAGGCTGGCAGGTGTAGGTATAGTTGCAGCTGAGATTTTGTGTATCTTTGGGAGGAATTACTATTTAGTTTCTAAGCTTTGACAGCTTTTACAAAACAACACTAGTCAGGATAATGTCATTCCGTTAAAGATTTTCATGGGTTTTCTCTTAGTCAATTAAAAAAAGAAAAAAGTTAACACCAGCCATAAAGGTTACTCTTTTGTTCAAGAAACACTTTCATTTATCAAGTATTGCATTAAATATAGAAAATTGAATTTTTTGTTTCTCTTTTTCTAATGAACAAAGAAAACAGAAATAGAGAGATATGATTAGGAGAAGTCTGTGGGGAATTAGAGATTGAAATTCAAGGGCTCTTTACATTTTTCATTGTAGGAAGAGCGAGAGAGCTAGTTTCCTTATTGGGTAGTTTTTTTTTTTTTTTAAAAAAAATATAAATAAGAGTTAATAAAAGATTAAATGCTTATATCCATTAAATGTTTGTATATGACTTTCAAGAATATTTTTATAAAAGATGAAATGGAAAAATTAACCAAAGTGAAGGAATTATTTCTATTTTCTGTCATTACATCTTCAAGTTAACTAAGATGTTGTCTATCTCTCCCTCTTTCTTTTCTCTCTTTTTCTTATATATTTAGTTAAAAAAAAAAATCTAATAATTAAAAAAGAAAGTATCATTTTACAAAAATATATAAAAACTAAAAAAAAAAAAAAGATTTTTCCTTCATATTATTTTACAAATAACACGTTTTTACAATAAAGATTATCATTTCATAAAATAGTTTGAAAACTTAAAAAAAAAAATTAAATAAATAACTTGCATATCATTTTGTAAATTGAAGGTTTTTATATCACAAAAAATAAAATAAAAATCTGTTTTGCATATTATTTTGTAAATTGAAAATTTTTACACAAAATGACTTATTTTTCAAAAAAAAAAAAAATGTTTGCAACTTAATTTAATTTTTTGGCTAAGTACATTATTATAATTGAAATCCATAAGAGATTTATTGGCCCAACTTCATTATTACATTAAAAATGGCCCTAAATAAATAAATTAATTTTTGAAGTTGGCAGTTAATGAAAGTGGGAAGTTGAGATGATTCAAGGAAAATGAGTGAACATAGGGAGCTAGGACAATATGGATATAACAGCTACGTTGTGGGTGATTGCTTGGTTGAAGAACTCGTATAAAAATGGAAGTAAAAGAAAGATCAACTCTAGAAAAATACAGCAAAACTCAAAATTCAAGACTTTCAATTACTGAAAATTTCTTTTAGTTTACAAGTTTACATTACTGTTCATGTTCCCAATTTTAATTTTCTTAGCCTTTAAATACGGTCAATTACATTTAAATTAGATGGTGCTTTATTGAACCCAACATAGGTATGACTCTAACAACCTCCACCAGATAAAGCTTCAAGTTAACTTTTCTGTGCCATTTACCTCAATCCTCCCAAAATTGAGCCTAGTCCAACACTGACGCTGCTTCCATAAGTTTATGGACGTATGTTGTGAATTGAGGATCATTTTGAAGTTTTAGAGCGTAAAATGTAGTCTTATTTTTCAACTCAACTCAAGGTTTTTACGCATTATTTTGTAACTTCAAGGTTTTTAAAAAAAAAAAAAAAACTTTTTTCATTTACAAAATTTTCCATAAACTTATAAAGTAATGGTGATTTTACACATTATTTGTAACATAAACTAATTTACAAAAAAAATTATATTTTTTAAAGTAAAATTACAAAATATTGGTATTTTTACAAATTATTTTATAACTTAAGGCATTTATGAAAAATGATAATTTTTTAAAAAATTCTTCATAAATTTACGAAATAATAGTGATTTTATACAATATTTTGTAAATTGAAAGCATTTATAAAAAATGACTCATTTTACAAAATTTTCTAAGAACTTATATCGATGGTATTACTTACACATTATTTTATAATTGAAGGTATTTACAAAAAATTACCATTTTTTACAGATTGTACATTACAAATACTGATTTTACACAATGTTTTGTAACATAAAGGCATTATAATTTTTTTTTTTCACAAACTTATAAAATATTAGTGATTTTTTCCATTTTATGCATTGACCAAAAAAGTCCCTTTCATGCAAAATTCTCCACAAACTTTTAAAATAATAATAATTTTATGCATTATTTTGTAAATTGAAGACATTTGCAAACAAAAAACTATCATTTTTAAAAATTTTCTATAAAATTACAAAATAGTGGTGATTTTACCTATATTTTGTAAATTTGAAGGCATTTATAAAAAAAATAACTAATTTTTACAAAATTCTTCATTAACTTATAAAATAATGGTGATTTCAAGCACTGTTTTGTAAATTCAATGTATTTAAAAATATATATATATATATATATTTTTACAAAATTCTTAAAAAGTTATTATTTTTATTTTGTTTGATAGTTTTAAAGAAAATAAAAAGGATAGTGGATGTAAACTATTCATAATCATTTTCACCTGAAACCACTGATTCGGAGATAAAGAAAAATGAACATGTGAAGTTAAAAGACAAAAATAAAAAATGAAAAAAGGCACATGAATACATTACAGCTATACAAGAAGCTACGGATTTTGAGCGTGCGATTACCTGATTCAATAAAGGAAAAACAGAACTATTTCTGTCAGATGAAATTGTACGAATTTTATTATTCGATTTTTCTAGAAAAGTAAAATTCTTAATTAGTATATTTCATTAAATTCAGAGACTTAATAGTAATTCATTTTTTGACGTTAGTGATTTAGAATCCAGTACACTGACAGGTGCCAAAAAGGAGCTATGATTATTAACATTTCAGGGCAAAAATCTTCACAGCGGTTTTGGTTGACCTAATGACTTCGAAATAGTAGTACAGTACACAGTGGACCTAAAAAGACTATCCTATCAACCAAAAAGAGCCCAATATAAATATAGATAAATGAAAAAAAAAATTCAAAAAATTGCAGGAATGGAAGTTGATTCCAAGTTCATTTCCCTCTAGACTTGCCCTTTTTGACAGGAACAAGAGTTACTTTTTTGCCAGAGTTGATAGTTCTTGTCTCTGCTTGTCTTAGCACTGATATTGCAACCTGATGCTGATTTTCACTTGCCTGTTCATCTGTAAATGGTTTCACTTCAAATGCTCCCCTTGTGAAACCTCTAGCAACCTGACAAGTTAAAGCACTAACCAGTATTTAGCATTGGGTTAAAAAAAATAAAAAAAAGTACAGCCAGATTATCATTTTAGCTTCAAGCATCATATATTTGCAGACGAACAATAGTTAAGGCGCAAGAAGTAGGAGTCCACAATTCAATCAAGACGGAGAAATTCCCTTATGGCAGAGGAACCCAAACACGATGTAAACTCCTACTTCTGTTAGCTACTACACTAGGGATGGGTCCTTAAATCTACACTAGCATTCTCATCTACGTGGAGTATACACCTATAATCTACATTAATGGAATTGGCAAATATTTCTGAAGAATTTGAACTGCTTGATTGGTACTTCAAGAAGTTACATCTTACAAGCAAGATTGGTGATGCAGTTTCCTTGTTATGAACAAGCTATATAAAATGAGAAAAATATTAAACAAATATTATGGCATCTTTAAAATAAACTAGGTGGATAGAGCATATTTGTTCTCTATTTCCTTATGTCTGGTCACTGCTAACACGACATGGGTTATATAGATTTATGGGCTCATTTCGTTTGATTCATGGAATGAAATAGCAATTCTTTACTTTTTATGAAATTTATATTTCACAAGTTTGAAAAATATTTACTGTATATAATAAATTATTATATATTTAAACTTTCAATCAAAGCTTGTGATTCTAAATTTGCTATTCCATGGAATAATTATTTGACATCTAATTTTGAACCGAAGCTGAGAATAGCTATTCTATTCCCAGGTTATTTATGCTATTCCATAAACCAAATAAACCCTATGTCTTTTTTATTGCTATAGGTCTTTAAGAGTATCAGCTAGTACCTGCTGTCTGAATCAATGATGTTTAAAGCAGCACACCAAGTTTACCATTACTTCCCTTGAAATGCTGAGTTGCCACAGGCAACTCTAGATATTCTGATATTTCAGATATACTCAAGAGACATTTCAGGTGAAGAAAGATGATTTTCTTTCTATTATCCTGAGTGCATGAAATTTTTGAATATGAAAATAGAGAAATACAATGATAAGGCATACCTTCAAAAGCATCCAGACTTTGAGAGAACTACTCAAGATTGCAAGTCTTGTCCTTTTCCCAGAAGTTAAGTAGTTACACATATGATGGTCAACCCTCAATACAAATCTTGGCCATGTCTTGGGATTTTCAAGGTCTGCCTTTTGGTCCATCATTGCCTTTTGGAAAAAAAAAAAAAAGAGGATGGCATTAAATAATAGAGAAAATCACTCAACAAATTGTCTTGTTCCAAATATTATTACCATCATCAAACTCTTTGCTAGTTTTAATTTTACATTTTTGAGCAATTTTCTTTTTCTCCAAAAATAAAGAACTAATCCGCTGGTAGTTGAGCCTACCCTAACTCTCCCAAACCCAAGCCCAGTTTCAAACCTGGACAAGCTCCAATCATGGAACCATGAGCTGAATTTTTTTTTTTTTATCAACGACTTTTCATGGGTTTTGAACCTGGGCCAATCTGAGGATGGGGTCATTGCCACTTGCTACACCAATAATGTGGTTGGCAAGAAAAATATATTTGATACTACAGACTCTACTTACAAGCAATCGGCAAATTTCTTGTTCAATCTTCGAAAAAGAAGTCTCCAAAGCTTCAACTCTCCCAGTAGCATGACAGCAAGTGCAAGGTTCGCTAATCATAAAACTGACACTAGGTCGAACCTGTTCAGCATTGCACATTATTTGAAAGTTACAATCAGTTGTACCAGTCTAGGAATAAGCCAAACATTATCGCTAATCAATGGAAATGTATTTAGCAATCTTGCAATGGCAATTCCCAAGTTGCTTTGAACATGATTCCTTTCAAGTTCTTAACAGATATCATGTTCTATTTTCATTTTAAGTCATTTTAGTCAATCATGAATAGATGAGATAAGGCTCAGTTGAGCGTTTTTTGTTGTTTACTCTTGGAAAAAAAAAAAAAAAAAAAAGAAAAGAAAAGGAATATTAGGAAAAAAAAAAAGAAAAGAAAAGCACAATAAGGCAGCATACCCTCTTTCTAGTTATTTCCATGAGTCCATGCTTTGACAATTCAGAAACCTTCACTGTTGATCGATCTCTCTCAACAGCTGTCTTCATTTCTTCATAAACTAATCTCTTATTTGCTGAAAATATAGCCGCAAAAAAATGACAAATAAAATGGTATTCAGTTCAAAAAATAACCATAGAAGCAAAATACATCTCTTGAAATGCTCATTTTTTAAAGGAAAAAGGGTGGTCAATTTCAGGAAAGAGAAATAAGGGTCCCTCCTAAAGTCATACTACACTAACTGTCAAACAAATATCACAACAAAATCAGTGCTTCTCTTCAACTGTCCCTATCTTAAATCACGATCCCTACTTTCTAATCCAATTCCTGTTCTCCCTTTGGCTCTGTAGCATGCTTTTGGGCCAATTAATCATGTCTGCGAAACCGTTTGGGAAAAAGAATCTAAGATCCCAGCGTACCACAAAGTTCAGTGTGAAGATGGATAGACTTACAGACAACTCATTCTTTTGTACTCAGGGGGCACCTAGATTCAGCCAAGCCATTCTTAGGACAAGCAACTGGAGCAGGTGTTCCCAGACAAACAATGGAACCAAGATTAGCACAAAAACCTCCAGCAAACTTCACTGGTCAAAGCAGGCTGGTAAGTTATCCAGGAATGCCCTAGCCCCTAAGTTTTAAGGTGTTTAAATCTAGCTCAATTTACAAATGTATCGCAGAAACAGTAAATGTAGAGAAATAGCCAAATAGCAAAACTATCCTTTATTCTGTAATCAGCCATTCTCATGACTATCATTGCCGGATTCCTTCCAGGAAGATGCAGTAGTTCATTTACTCACATAACACAAAAAAATAAGATTTTGTTTTGGATAAAATATAGTAGCAGTAGGCTGGAAATTTGAGTTTGAAATCTATCTCATGCTGCTGATCCTAAGACCTATGTTGCACAAAAACTCTTGGAAAGTCGTGTTTCTGAGTTTCAAAAATGTTTTCTAATTGGAAACTCACAGAAATTTATCTGCAACATTTCAGGCACGTTTTCGTAATTTGAAAAGTTGAAAATTCGTTTCTATAAACGGAAGCCCGTTTCCAAGTTGAAAAAGAAAAAAAAAATATCTCACCCAAATCAATCCCTAAACAAAAATATTTATTCCCGACTTCATTTTTTCCTTATATAATAATAATGATAATAATAATATATTTATAAATAATTATTTGTATATATTTATAATTATATATTTATAGATATATTAATAATATATACTTAAAAAATTATTAAATATAGATAAAATTATTAAACACATATCTATAAACTATTATTTTTTGTATATATATAAATTAATATTTATAAATATACCCCTATTTTTTCTATATTTATGCGTTTTCCCATGTTTTGTGTCTTATATTTTTAGAAATTGTCGTTTCCATGTTTCCGTTTTCCCGTTTCCTGCTTCCATTTCTGTGCAACCTAGCCTAAGATGATCCACAAACTGATATTCTCATTTAGGCCAACCTCCAGAGTTTCCAGTGTCCAAGGTATTACATATGCAGGCAACCTGATCCACACGCATACATGTGTGCATGTGCATACACACAAAAGAGAGAGAGAGAAAGATTTTAACTTACAGTCATCTGCCATATCTATGAAGTCCACAACAATAATACCGCCAATGTCTCGCAGCCGTAACTCCCTTGCTATCTGAAACACACAATTTTTATTAACATGCTAGCCATTGAAAACTTTAGCGGGCTTAAAAACAATTAGTGGGCTTAAAAACAAAATCAGACTGCTCCAGATACAATTTATTGCAAGTTATCCACTATTTTACCTGGACCCTCGCATGAGTATATGATATGTTATATGTGTAGGTATCAAACAGCCGGACTCACCTATTTTCCAAAATTTCACATACTTTCCACTAATATTAAGTGTCAAAGGGTCACACTCATGTCTGAAAGTCTCTGTATCCTCGTATGCACATGCAAATATGATGAGATTCCCCTATCTTCAACTCCCTCCAATAGTAAATGAATGTAAAATTTGTTTCTTGCACTTTATGTTTAATTTCTCAATTTTTCATCTTCATATTTAATTTTATATTTGACTAGAGAGGTTCTTCATGAGTTACTGGTGCTGACGCCTTGTGGTTACCTGCATCTTATCCTTTTGGAAAAGACCTTCAGGTGAAAGGAAGTGGGCAGGTGTCAGGTGACTAGACTTACAAGGCTTCCTTCATTCCAAGCCATTGTGAGATATTAAAGAACCTCAGTAAAAAGTGGGCATGGGGGCCTACAGGCTTAGATCATGCCATTGATGATGCCTAGTTTGATTGGGTCAAAATGCTATTTTCTGGAAGGACAAGACTGCGTGGATGCCCTAAGGGCCCAAAGTAGCAAGGCAGGAGGAACCACAATCCAGTCAGAAACAAAATTGGCAATGATCAGTTCACATTAGTGATTGAATAATACGAAAGATAGCCATTGCTAAGAAACAGCTATTGGCATCCACTACAATTACAGCACTTGCCAATAAAGGGCAAAATTATTTCAAAAGGAATGACAAAGTAATGAACATCTTAACAGATTCTTCATTCTTGCACTTCTACATAGAGTCTGGCTGTAACCATAAAAATAAAAACTTCGAGATCCACGACCCAGTTTTTGTGACACAAGCAAATCATTGCAAATAAGGAAATTAGCAGCAGCACATTACACTGACTACGCAGCCTGTTCATTTAAAGTGATGTGCAAGTTCAGTGTCAACATACTTGTTTTGCAGCTGCAAGATTTACATCCAGAATAGCTTTCTCTTGTGAAGTCCCCTGACCAAACATTACATGCCCCCCATTCACATCAATGGAGACTAATGCCTCTGTTTGTTCAATCACCAGAGAACCTCCCTTAGGTATTGGAACCCTGCAAGGGAAGAGATATAATTAACATTAATCTAAAAGGTACTATGAACTCACTGAAAACAGTCAACCTTGTAATAAGAAATACTCTTTCCGTCCACAAAAAATAATCCTTATTTCCTTTCTGGGATGTCCAAAAAAATAAGTCCACTTTCTTTTTTTTTAAGTTAAATTTATTATTGTGTTTCTAAATATACCCTTTAATTATATTTTATATACTTATAATTAATCACATTATTATAGAATAAATTAATGTCATTAATAGTCAATAATAAGGGTAAAATTGTAAAATAAATACAAATTCTTAATCTTTGTGCAAAAACCAATGTGAATTATTATATGTGGACGGAGGGAATATGTCAAAAATTCTCACTACTCCATTTCAGAATTTCAAGGGTAATGCATTATTTGAAATGACTATCAACAAGATTGAATGAGAATAGCTATTGAGGACTTTTTCAATTTGAAGGACCCCATGAATCATGGGAGATTCCTAAGCAAGCATGAAAATATGTAAGATACAGAAAATTACCCTATTGACATTGTTTATTTAGAGTCAGTAGTGGCATTCAATTGCACCAAAATATCAAACATCAGAAGGGAATTTCCTTTTAACATGTCAATTTAATACTTCATTTTGCACTAAGAGTCCCCAACTTCATAGTCATTGCATTTGCATGTTTGTAACAATTTATGAAACTTGGATCAACTAGTGATGCCGTTTATATTCCTCCTCATAAACACAGTCCAAGTCTTCTTTTAGTAGTAGGATGGGCCTCTTCACAATTATTACTCTTCTTTTAGTAGTAGGATGTTTAATAAGTAATTTATACTTTAATAGGATTATTTAGAAACTTTGTACTTTGATAGGACTATTTAGCAATTTCCTATTTGAGTTTTCTCTATTTAAGGTTGTAGCCTCTATAGCCATATGTGATTTTTCGTTGAATAAGTTATTAAGATGTGAGAACTTAGGGTTTTACATCAACAAGTGACATGAAATGCGCAACATAGTGACTTATGGCAACATAAGTGATACCAATGAATCCTCACCTTTTGCTGAGGATATTATTGATCTCTTCTTCAATTTTGAACTCATCAAACAGAGGAATTCTTTTATCATACAATTCCACTCTATCACAAAGATTAGGAGCAATTTCCTGAAGGTAGTTTGTAACCTGACAAAGAAGTGAGTCCCAAAAAGACAAAAGGGATCAAAAGTGACTTTCTTTATATATATCATGGAAAACATGAGAGTAGAGATGAATATAAATCAAAAGAAAATGACAACATCATAGCATTCAGAGAAAATTAAGATGATAGAAATACTAGCAAAGTCTTAATGTACTTCGGCAATCAAGCAAACTGCTTAAACACTATTATCATCAAATATATAAGAAGTTCATTGATGATAGAATTGTTTTGACCTACCTTACCAGCATTCTCTAAGCTTTCCTAAGTATAGAAGTTAGCACTTAACAGAGAAATGATATATGAAATGAAGATAAATAAGAAGCATGTTTATTAAGCACAAAAAATTAATTCTTTTATAAAGTTAACAGTAAACATGAATCCCACATGGGATCCTTCTAACATATTTTACCAACACTTCCAGACCACATGTACTGAAAATCATCTGTCTAACAAGATTATTTGTAGTACCAGATAACCTACCCACCACTCATCCTCATTTCAGAAAACAACCGCATAAAAACATAGACAGGTTTGCATGATATACTGTCATACAAACAGGCACATACCTGTGCATCTCTGCTTATATTTTTATACATCCTAATCACTAAAAAAATCCTTTACAGCAGATAGCATACCTCATGATATGTCCTTGGAGAGTCAACCACCATTTTCCTAACCTGAAAAAAATTATAAGAACGTAATCGGGACAGGAGTTGAAATTATTTTTTGATATTATTGTGGGAAATTTAGATGCATGATAAACAATCAATACGGGATAGGCAAATGCAAGTGAGGGAGTTAAATAAACAAGAAAGTTACCTTCTCACTAAAATAATCCTGGACAACTGAGAGCGTTTGACCCATTGCCCTGTGCAATATAACAGGAATAGCCCCTTCTACGCCTTCATCTGCAGCAAGAGCAGCAGACTTTGCATGTTCCATTATATTTTTCCAAGTTGAAAGTAAGCCTTCCAAGTCCTTCTGCAATTCTTCTAAAGAATGACCAGCAGCAACAGTCCTTACAGTGAGACCAAAACCAGGGGGTTGCAAAGTTTTGGTTATAACTCTCAGCCTTGTTCGCTCAACACCTGAAATTTTTTTTGATATTCCAATTCTATCACATCGAGTGCTCAATATCTGCAAGCCATAAAAAATACTTCAGAGGAACACTATCGTGGGTGTAAAATATGACAGATTTGGGAGAAAAATTAAGAAATGACAGATTAATTTTCATAAAGGGGATGCATGGAACTTGGCAGAACATACCCAGAATCTGCTTCGCAATTTTGGGTAAGCAGTCAAAGTAGGACCTTTTGTACCCAATCCTTCTTTGACAACTTGTACAATAATTTTGGTGCCCTTACGAACTGGGGTCCACTTGTTTTCATTAGCCAGTAAATGGTCAGGATCCTTCATATTAGGAGGATGAGACATGAGAGTCTCATTAAATCCTTCTGTTTCAAATTGAAGAAAACTGTTCATGGCTTCACCATCCAGCTGGTGCTGTCTTCCATCCAAGAAGTGCTCAGAATTAGCTTCCGTTTCACCATAATCAACTATACTGCCATTAACATTTTCTCTCACTTCTGAAATATCAAAATCTTCATCAACTTCAGGCTCCTCTTGGTCATCATGAGTAATTGGCACCAAATTTTCCCGGGACATGAATTCTGCAATATCATCAATGTCTTCAACATCATGTGATGTATGTTCATGCTCATCAGCAGCTGGATGCTCTTCAAGGGCTTCAAGCTCAAAAGCATTGACTTTTCCTTTCTTTGTCCTCTGACGCAATGGGGGGAATATGAATGGTTCCCTGCTTTGCCTTATGTCCATAAGAGAAGGTCTTGCATACCCAATATTTACAAATGCACCACCCATGTGGGGGACAAATTTTGTAACCACCCCAAGGTACACGCTATCACACTGCACATTTGTTTTAACAGGTTCCAGAAGTAATTCAACCAACTTCCCATCTTCCAATACAGCAATCCTTTGCATGGTACATATTGAAGAATTAATCAATATGGTAGTAGAAACAGAATCATCCTTCAAAATCAGATTATTCCCATCTGCAGGCAACAACTTATCTTTATCTTGGTGATGCTGACTATTAACATCCGACTTCATTGCACCATCTCCTGCAATGTCATTACTTTTGGATGTATCAGGCAAGATCTTATCCTTTGAGACAAGAAAGATAATGGATGATTGGAGTAACCAGGGTTCCTCAACAGGTTGGTCTCTTTCAGAGAAAACCGAATTAAGGCCTTCAGGTTTAGCCATATTTGTGTGCTTATTATCAACGTTAAATTTTTCCTCAACTTTCGTATCATTCAGGAATGCCTTTGACTCTTTCAAATCAATTGCGAAATGGTTCACAATCTCATGTTCATCTGTCAAAGCACTGGAAGCATTTGAGTGTTCAGAAACAATTTAAGTAATGAAGTTCCGTACAAGGCTGCTGAGAAGGGACATTACCTCTGGCTTGAGCAGAAACTAAAGGTTGAACTGGTAAATATGTCTCCCCAATCCATGATCCCCATACATGAGGTGGTGATCTTTTAGTATTAAACTTCAACCATGAATCCCTTACTGTGATTTTTCTATCTTGTTTGACAGTCAGAGGTACTGACAAAGAAAACGCAGGTCCAGGTCTCCAAATGATGTCACCTGAAGGCCATGTTTCTTTTTTAATGAAATAATTGTACTTAAAGTTGACACCTGAAGGTATCTGGAAAGCAGAAAAAGGTAATTAAGGTGATTCTGCAGCGAATACATACTAAAGAGTTGATAAGTATATCAAATAAAAACATGTGCAAAGGTAAGAATGCATGCCCAAATACTTATTTTTTCTGAGAAAGTTCTAGGTCCATTAAATCCTTCTAATAACATATTTGCAATATCGATTGAAGGATCATACTCTGTTTTTTCCCCTGTGAGAAAAAAGCTTCATGGTCCATGAAGTTATTAATCTTTGAACAAAAATCGACAAATATTCAAAGACCTAAGATCAATCAGCATAAACGCAACTACCTTGCAGACAGTAAACCAATCTTTGATAAATATACATTATCAATAACTGCAACCAGTCATGTAAAAAGGTACTATCCCCTTACCCAATTTTAAGTGATGTTATGCATGAACACGTGTGTGTATGAGAGAGCGAGAGAGAAAATCTATTTCGTTCATCAGAAAAGAGAAGGGAGCAGAACAAGCTCATAATGCAGCCCCCATATAATGAGAAAATTTACTGCATTTGACAGTGCCTTAAATTTCATTATCATGATGCATCCATATCCAAATTGTGTGTCAAATACTAAAAAACCTGAATCTATCTAATACTCCTCACAATATAATAAAATTCTATTGGCTTCCAAAACATATTTGAAGCTTCTTTAAATTATCCTATCTACACTTTCTAGATTTTATGATTAACACAGCTGTGTAAAATTACCTTGACTTCAGTTTTCCACAAGTTCGCATGCTCGGTAGGACACATTTGGAGAGCCATTTCTGTCTGCCAACCACCTAATGAAATAGGATCCCCAGTAACATAGAGAAGCTGCCCAGCTTCCAAATCAGCTTCTACTGTCCAAACTACCTTGCATAATCCTCTAGAAGTAGTGTTTGAATGGCCTGAGAAATCAGAATGTGCTAGATCCATCAGGCGCTCTAAACTATACGAAAGTACTTCCTGAATGGATTATACCAAACAACAACCTATAAAGAAAATTATCCCCATTCATTAGCAATAAAGAGAAATAATGTATTAGGGAAATATTTTCTCTTGTGCGTAGAAGTTATGTGAGTTAAGGGGACTTGAACAGAAATCGATTGACGTTCATATCACTTCTCCGGTAATTCATTTTCTTAAAAGCAATCGCCAATTGTAATGAACTAAACATCACATGGGCATTCATAATATAATCAACGAAGAATTGGGTATTTTATGAAATCAAATCACCTTTCTTCACAGACATTACAGGGCTCATGATGAGAGAGCTACAAGTCCCTACAAATCTGAAAACATTCCCAAGAGTTATGTGAGGGCATATGTACCTGTTTCAGATTAATTGAAACCTCAGTCTTATTCATTTTAGCATTGTATATTAGAAAATAACAAGAAAATTTGGTCATTCCTAGTTAAAAGAAAATGCAAAAAATGAAGAAACCCAGTTTCACTTACGGTGATAAGAATCTCTCAGGACCAAAAAGGCAAGAGGGACTACGCGGAGTGAGTACATGAAGGTAGGGCCGGGGCCGAGCCTCGGAGACGTCCATAAAGCTGCTCGTCGTGGGGTGGAGGTCAGTGGTATAGGGATTGTGAAGCAGAGAAGGCATGGGAGAAGTAAATTAGGAGGCACAAGAGGGGTAATTTTGTCATTTAAGTTTTTAGATTGGAGAAATGGCAATGAGAGAGAGGAGAAAGTAGCTCTGCAACTGCAACCTTTTTTTCGATTACAAGAAGAAGAAGCGATAAAATTAGGATGGCGTTTTTGGCTTGGCGCCTTGTGTCGCACGTGTCGTCTATGTATACACACGAGTGTGATTTTTTTTTTTTTTTTAATTTTCAGTTTTATTTGGTTCTCTCCTGCTCAACGTTTTGATTTAATTTTACCTTGTATTTTGATATTATGATTATAATTTTTAAATTTTACAAATATGTATACTATAATTTTATATTTTATAAATATTATAAGAAATTATTAGGAATTTAGCAAAATCATACTTTTCTATTATAAAACAAAAGCTAGTAAGTGTGTTAAATATTTTATATATTTTTTTACTTTTCAAGATAAACACTCCATCACTAATTTTACATCTATTTGACATTATTATTTCAATTATCATTAAGCAAATTGATAAGTTGAAAATTTAAATAGAAATTGTTAAATTTTATTTTTAAAATTAATTTACTTAGTTTTTTTTTTTTCATATGTTTAATTTGTATAAATTTTTTAATACTAGAGAGAAAAAATAGCCCATAAAAATATAGTATAAATTTATATAAATTTTAAAATAGTTAAATAATATCTAAAAATGATTACTTTGTACTTGTAGTCACTTTACCCCTGTGAACTTTAAAAATGTATAATTTAACACATAAAGTTGACAGATTAAAATTAATACTCATTTATCATAGTCAACTTGTTGTGTAGATACATACATGCAAATAGAGGTGTGTACTATTTAGTTTAGACTGAAAAATCAAATTGAATTGAAATTTAGTTTGATTTTCAATTTTTATTTTTTAAATTTTAAGAAATTTTAGTTCGATTCAGTTTTTATGTGAGAAAAACAGAAAAAACCGAACCAAATTACACACACACACACACACATATATATATATATATATATATATATATATATATATATATATATATATATATATATATATTATGTCATAAAATGTTAATAATTTTTCTTAGTTTGGTAGTAAGTAGACATTTCTTATCTTAAAATCCCAAGTTAAACACACAGTAATTATAATTTGTTGGTTACACAACTTAAAAAAAAAAAAAAAAAAAAAGAAAAGAAAAGAAATAATGCATTACTGAGGAAATGAACCTATGCGCCTCCCAAGTAAATTAACTATACATCAACTGCCCAGATAATCCTTAATATCATGCTTGAAATTAAAAGTAAAAATTATATATACGGTTACTGATTTACCGAACCGAACCGAACATTTTCTATTTCAATTCGGTTTCGATTTTAAAAGTTTATTTATTTCGGTTTGGTTCGAAAACCAAACCGATCGAATGCACAGCCTTACACGCAAAGGCACCTTTAACTTGAGATGGTAATGGGATGAGAAATTTTCGTTTGTAGTTGGAATTTGCCCCAAATAGGGCAAGGATTCCTTATTTCTCTCCCCATATGACTGGGATGGAGAATATTTCTTTCCCATTAGCAAGATGGGCAAGGATAGAGAGTGTATTTTCCACACTACAGAGATTCTCATCATTGTTCTCGTGAGGATCCGATATTAAAATTACTTAATTATCCGTTGTATCAAAAATGTATAAAAAAATATGTTACTTAGTTACTCTTATATATTTCTAGTTTCTAATTTTCATCTCTATTTGTTATTTTATTTTGTTTCATTATGTTAAAAAATAATAATTGTTCTTTTAACGCATGCAAAGTGTTTATTTAAACTTACATTTAATTTGTATATTGAACTTTTTAATGCAAAAATATTTATAAGGTTATCGGAGTTTCTTGAAAGTCTTTGCAATTATTGTATTAAATTTATTTAAGTACTTGTTCTCCCTAAACAATTTTGAGTTCAACTTTAACAGAGTTGAATTCTCCCTTAATAACTTTGAGTTAAATTTTAATAAAGTTGAGTTCAACCTTAATAACATTGAATAACAATAATATATAATTCAAAAATCAAATTATTATTTCATTTTAGAAAAATATAAATTATTACTTTATTATTATGTTATATCATATATATTGATCAATAATTACAAGTTTGAATATGTATTTTCTTAATAAATTAATTATTTTTGATATTTAATTTAATTTACTTTATCTTTTACAATAATTAATAATTTGTCTAATAATGAGCTATATGATATATATTTAAATAAATTATATATCATATATCATATAGTAAAGTAATAATTTATATTATTTTAAAATGAATTAATAATTTATTTTTAAATTATATATTATTATTATTCAACGTAATTAAGTTTAAACTGAATTTTATTAAATTTGAACTCAAAGTTATTAAGGAAACTCAACGTTCTAACATTGAATTCAACTTTAATAACGTCGATATATATATATATATATATATATACACTTCTATTTGATACAGTTAAAGACATTTTTCAGTACAGATAATTATTAATTTTTAGAACCATACCAAAAATAATTTAAGGACAATTTAGTTTGCAAAAAATCAAACAACCAACAAATATTTTTGATTTTTTTGTACAATTCAATATCTACAAATCCCTTGCTCATCCCTCATAGTTATGTTCTTGATTGCAATTAATATGCTATAAAGGTCTTAGACCATATTTATAGCGTTTAGGTACAAAATTTAAATTACTGTTGAGTTTTTATAAAATAATAATTTTAGCATTTAAATGATTTTAATAACATAAATTTAATTGGCTTTTTAATACTATTGTTTTGTTAATTATTGCCATTCAAATGATGATAACTATTCGAATAAGTATAAATAGTCATTTTTTCCTCCATCCAAAAGACGTCACGAAATTTCATTCCATTTTCTAAAAATCCATTTATCAACAATTCAATATGTTGAGATTAGTGTTGGTTATTATGGTTATATAATTATTTTATGTATTGTTTTTCTTATGTTTTGCTATTGTTTACTTTGTTAAAATAATAATAATAATTTTTCTTAATTTTGTTATTTTTTAGTAAGAGATGTTTGGCTAAAAGAGATGATAACTATTGTTTGATTGAAAATCTAAATGCTAATTGAGATTATTGGAAGATTATAGTAAAAGTTAAATAATTATGGGATGTTAAATTCGTCAATAATTGAGATTTCGTTAGTATTAAGATGATTGTTGTTGATGAAAAGATAATCTAAAAAAATTATTTCCATTATTTTAAATTATAGTTATTATTTTAAATATTTGCATAAGTATTTTTTTATTTGATGTTTTATAATTATGAGATTTCTAATTTGCAATTTTTTTATAGGCAAATTATATATGTTCATGTTGTTGAATAGAAATGAGACTCAAATAATAAAAATTTATATTTATAAAAATACAAATGAATAGAATATTAAATCTAAAATAATTAACAAAAAAAAAGTAAAATAAAATTAATGATGATAATAAAATATATAAAATTATTGATAATCACGTGTAAAATGCGAACTAAGTTGCTAGAGATATGTGATAAAATTTTCAAATATAAACTCAAATCCTACATTGAATTTTTCTAGTTGAATTTATAATCTTCAATCAAAATTATTATTTTTGCAAGTGTACAAATTGAGCTGACCTCAAATTGATATGATGCATTCTAATCATATTTAAAAACGGAATTAGTAAATCTAACTCTCACACTATTTGACACTTTTCACTCATTCGACATCTTCCAAACTCCAAAATCCCCTAACATTTTTTTTTCATTTCTTTTTTGTAAGACACCCCACAAGTTACACGAAACCCAACTGATCCTTAATACCAAAAGTAACTAGGATAGGCTATATAAATTCTTTGCTTTCACTCTAAATAATTTTGAGTGATATTTTTTGATAAATGTAACTTATCTAAATCATATTGTATTCCTTTCCTCTAAGTTAGCTTAGGTCTACCATGATGTATTCAACCTTCCTAACTGAAGCCTTCCTAAGTCTCTACTTCATGTGCCCAAACCATCTTAATCTCTATTCTCTCATCATGTCCTCAATCCGATCCGATTCTCACTTTATTTCTAATGCTTTCATTACATAGCTTGTCCATTCTATTATGCCCATACATCCATCTTAGCATTCTCATTTGGCCAATACTCATATTTGATACATGTTGTCCCTTCATTGTCCAATACTCATTATATCATATATGTACATGATATATCCGATCGAATAGTCGCACAATAGATTTTCTTTTCAATTTATTAGGAATCTTGCTATCATATGGAACTCCTATAGCAAGCCTCCATTTCAACCATCAAGCTTTTATCCTGTGGATAACATCCTCCTCACAATCTCCATCTCTTTGAAGGATTAAGCTAGGGATGGCAATTCACGTTAGTGGATTGTGTTCGTGTCATGTCAATATATAAATCTAACATGATAAAAATCAACTTGAACACGACATCAATGATGTCCTAAATTCAAATACTAACACAATCTACTTAATAAACGGGTTAATACGACATGACACATTTAACACGTCTAATTTATAAATCACATTGAATCAATAAAAAAAAGATCTCATTAACCCGATATGACCCATTTAATAAGTCATAATATTGTTTAATAGATATTACCCTTCTAGCTAACACATTGAAAAATATCCATCTCATACCTATAAATATTTATCAATTTTTAAATGAAAAAAAAAAAAACCGAAATGCAACTAATAAACATATTAACTCAATAAAATGTTAAAATATAAAACATGTATCCACAAAATAAACTATAAAAACTACTAGTAAATCAATGACTCTAGAAAAAAATCCAAATCAAAAGTATTAAGAAAATAACTAATAATTGATGTCAATCTCCACTAGAAGTCCAAAACCACATAAATCTCTAAATTTGACTACCCAAATCCTCCATTGCATATTTATCGACTGTCTTTGACTGATGTAGAATGTGTTGCATTTGCTTTTTTTCATTTATGTTCGTCTCCATGACATTTTTGGTAAGCTCCTCCAATTTCATTTTTCCTATTAGTTCATAAGAGAAAAAAGAAAGAAAATTCAGTTATTTATCTTCGTGCAATATATATTTTATTTTCAACTATATATATATATATATATATATATATATATATAATATATATATATATATATATATATATATATAAACAAGTATGTTACTTACCTTGATCACCATACAACCAATCTCTAGTATAAACCAATACTTCTACAATATCCAGTTCAAGTGCACTTTTATATTGATCAAGTACTCTTCCTCTAATATTAAAAGTATGTTTGATAGACCGTAATTAGACATAATACAATATAATCAAATGCATTTTAAGTATAATGTTTAAACTAAAAATATATTTGATTACACTATATTACATCACATTACGATCTACCAAACATATTCTAAAATGCTCTTTGATGCAATGGTGGAGATATGAATGGACAATACATCATGTGCTTTTGCAGCAAGCAATACATACATACATACATACATATATATATATATATATATATATGTATGTATGTATGTATATACATATATATATATATATATATATATATATATATATATATATATATATATATATATATATATATATATATATATATATATATGTATGTATGTATGTATGTATGTATGTATGTATGTATGTATGTATATATATATACATACATACATACATACTAATACATACATACATA
>CANTUT010000032.1:2592500-2660000 GCA_947687605.1 Reutealis trisperma
TCATATAAGTTCTCAATATTTCTACATGGTATCAGAGCGAGTTCCATTTATTATAATCATATTAAAAACCACAATTGAAAAAAGAATTAATAAAGAAAAAATAAAAAATAATGGGTTACGTTTCAAGGTGATCCAGACGTTGATCACTATAATTGACAAGTGTCAACTTAGATTCTGTTGACATTTAAGAGGGGAGTGTTAAAAATGAAAAAGAACCAACTGAAGAATTTGATGTGGGAATTATAGATCCTATATTAATTAAATATTATCTTTATTTTGAAAAAAGTGGTCAACAACTAAAAATCACTATTTTTAAGATAATAATAATTTTGTCATAAATTGCCAAAAAGACCTTCTATTAATTGCAGCATAAATTTGTGAAATATTTCTCATACTTAGAAAATGGAAGAGTAAATAAGCCATTTTATTATATATTTTTTCATTGGGTTACTAAATGGCCAATTATTTATGAATAAAACTTATTTTCTTAATG
The DNA here is from genome assembly GCA_947687605.1 of Reutealis trisperma. NCBI lineage: Eukaryota > Viridiplantae > Streptophyta > Magnoliopsida > Malpighiales > Euphorbiaceae > Reutealis > Reutealis trisperma. The sequence continues at coordinate 2,592,994 of CANTUT010000032.1, forward strand.
ACTACTTTTTTCATAATGAAAAGAGTATAAGATAAGATATTGAATGAACTTATATATAATTGGATTATTCAAATTCAATAACTAACTTTTGATACTGGCACTCTTATGATTTTATAAGTTTTCAACATTTTCATAGTTTGAAAACTCATATTTTGTAGAAACTTAATTCAAATAATTTTTTTAATTTCATATTTAAAAAAAGTATTTTATATAAGTCATTTCTTTTAGTATAAAAAAGAAATAATTCCATATTAAATAGAAATCATGTGATTTTTATAAAATTTTTAATTTACTAAAAATTTGATTTTATAGTTAAATTATATAAATATATATCTTAATCTCTTAAAATTTCAAAAAAATTAGTTATCATTAAATAAATAAAAATAATTGATAAAATGAATTCATTAATTTATGTACACAATATTTCTTATATTAATTCAACTCAATTTTATTAATAATATTTACAGATCCCGTGGCTATTAGAAGGAAGATGGTTGAGTTTTATACAAGACTTCTAGGGACTAATGTTACTAGCAGAAGTCATGCAAATAAGAGCATTCTTGAAGCTAGTCCTAAGGTTAGAGAGAAGGATTTTGTTGTGCTTTTGCAACCTATTGAGGAAGTTAGGAATGCAATATTTTCAATTGGGAATGAGAAAGCTCCTGGACCTGATGGGTTCAATAGGTATTTTTTCAAAAGCTGCTGGAATATTATTAAAAAGACATTATGCTAGCTGTGCAAGAAGTATTCTGTTTAGGGAAAATTTTAAAGCAGGTAAATTCCACATCTTTGACTATAATTCCTAAACTTAAAAATGCAGATAATCTTGAGGATTTTAGACCTATAGCTTACTGTAATATTTTATATAAGTGTGTTACTAAGATCATTACAGCTAGGATGGGTCACATTTTGAAATATTTAGTGCATGGGAATCAATTTGCTTTTATTCTAGAAAGAAAAATAGCTGACAATATCACTATAGAGATGGAAGAGCTTCTAATTGTGCTATGAAAATGGATTTAAGGAAGACATATGATTTAGTAAGTTGGGATTTCCTTGAAGAAGTATTGCTGGGCTATGGCTTCCCTATAAGTATCATAAAATCATTATGGCTTTTGTTAGATGTGTAGAATTTTCTGTGATGGTTAATGGAACAGTGGATGGTTTTCTTTAGTGGTGGTAAGGGGCTTAGACAAGGAGATCCCATGTCCTCCTTGTTATTTGTTTTGATAATAAAGTATTTATCCAGGGCATTTAAAGTGACATTGTAGGATAATTTTGGTTTCCATAGAGGATGTAAGAGCTTAAGGCTTAGCCACTTATGTTTTGTTGATGATTTGTTCCTTTTTGGTGAAGGGAAAATTCATAATGTGAAACAGATGAAGGAAGTTTTAGAGCACTTTAGTGCAGTTTCTAATTTAAATATTAATGCATCTAAAAGCTCTATTTTTTCAATGGAGTGGATAGAATGGAGAAAGAAGCTATTTTACAGTGCATGGGTTTCAATGAGGGGCATCTTCCAGTGAGATACCTTGGCATTCCTCTTATTTCAACCAGACTTTCAAAATCTGATTGCAGGAATCTTGTTGAAAAAGTGACTACTAGAGTTTCTAATTGAGCTTCTAAATTTTTATCTTATGTTGGGCTACAACTCATTCAGTCTATCTTTCTGAGCTTACATGTTTACTAGAGTGCTGTCCTTCTTTTACCTAAATCAATTGTATAGGAAATTTAAGCTATCTGTAGGAATTTTCTCTGGAGTGTCTTAGCTGGCAGAAATAGGAAAAGTTTGGTAGCTTGGAATAATGTGTGTAGTACAAAAAGTGAGGGAGGTTTAGGAATTTGGAACATCAATACTTGGAATAAAGCAGCTATTTGTAAGCAAGTTTGGTGTCTACTATGTGAAAAGACCAGTCTCTGGACTATATGGATTCATAAAAACAAACTTAAAAAATTGGGTTTTTGGGGGTTAACAAAACATTGTGACACTAGCTGGATGTGGGGTAACTTGTTAAAACTCAGAGGTCAAATTAAAAAAATGTTTTGCCTATAAATTGGGTGATGGAAATTCTTTTTTACTTTTGATTTGATCCTTGATTAGAAGGTGAATCTATTTTAGATATATTTCTTGGTATTGACATTGCAAACACTGGTATACCATAGAATGCTAAGGTTAAAAATCTGTGGAGGTAGAATATTTAGAGGCTACCTGACCCTTTGAATGAAATTACATTAGAAGCTTGGTGCTTCATTCTAACAGATATACTATTGATACAGATAGAAGGGACATGATCACTTGGAAAAGCTAGTATGGGGAATGGGGCATATACCTAGACGAAGTTTCATTTTATGGCTGGCCCTCAAAGGGAAATTATGAACGAAAGATGTTTTGAAGCATTGGAATGCTATTGACAATGATGCCTATAACTTTTGTGGTTTTGCTTTGGAAACTTTAGAGCATTTACTTTTCAGTTGTAATTTTTCTCAAAGCTTATGATAGCTAGTTTTAATAGCATGTGGTTTGCAATAGCAGTGTCGGTCGTGGAACAGACTTGTTAGTTGGTTTAGCAAAAAATGTGTAGGAAAATCTAAGTTACAACAGGTTAGAAGAGTTGCCTTTTCTACAACCGTCTAACTTCTATGGTTACATAGAAATAGTATTATTTTTCAGCAGGGTAGAGTTCATAAGAATAGTATATGGAAGTAGATTTGTAATATTGTGATGCTAAAGTTTTCTAGTGCTATTGGAAATTCTGAGTTTCAATATGTAAAAAGTAATTTTGGGTAATGGTTTTGTTTTTGTTTTGTCTTGCTGGAATATCTTTTTGCTTCTAGCTGATTTGTGAGTTTTTCATCTTTATGCTTTTGGCTTTTTCAGTTGTAAATATTTGTTTTTGATTTTAATAAAATGCTCTTTTTTGGTGATTGACAAAGTAATAATAATAATAATAATAATATTAAATTAAATTAAAGGGGAATATTACTACCATATCATATTTTGTTAAGGCCAAAACAATTGATAAGTGAAATAATTTAATTCAGCTCATGGAGTCAGATAATTGAGAAGTAATAAAGCAAATGATAAGCTCAAACAAGTTAATAACTAATATATATACACTCATTTAGCACAAGATAAAGTCTAAAAAGTCCAAACTAATTATCCATGAAACTTTAAAAATAAAATTTGATAATATAAATGACAATTTTTTTTATAACAAGAAAAGCTCTATTAAGATGAACTCAAATCAAATAAAACAGTCTCTTTAAGAATGAATGAAATCCGATAAGAAACATAAACACAAGTATGAGAATGAGCAGCTCTTAATAACACATGGGCTCAATTTTTGACTTGCCTCTTCACATACTTAATAGAAAAATTCTTATTTTAACTTAAACGCATGACATTCTTCAATTATTCTTCCAAAGCCAGTGAGGTCATGCGTCCTTGAAAACAAAGCATTCACAATCACCTGCGCACCTAGCTCAAAATCAACTTCAGTAAAACCAAGGCTCGCCATCTATTCCATAGCCTCCCTAAGTCCCATTGCCGCTGTTTCTTTGACTGAACAGCAAGGGCGGCTCAAGATTTTGGGGGGTTTAGGCAAAAAATCATAAAATGAAGCCTTCAAGATGAAAAATAAAATATAATTAAATAAATAAATTCAAATTAAACCATTTTCTTTATAATTGATCTTTAATTTTAGTAATATTAGAGTGAAAGCTAAATTATAGATAAAAATTTCACACTTTTAGATCATATAAAGCACAAAATATTAAAAAAAAAAAAGTAGAACAATACAGTATAAATTGGGTAACAACTTTGAATACGGCTAAAAAAAATATAATAGAAAAAATATAGTTAATTAAGAAAAATGATGTTTTATATAGTTATTTTGTTTTTAAACAAAGTTACCTACTTTATTATGAAAAAAATAATTTTTTTTACAAAAAATCATAATTTTATTTATATTTTTCGTAAATTAAACCTTTTTTGTCATAATTTTACTTAATTGTGAAAAAAGTTCTAATTTTATGAAAATGTAATTTATTTTGTAATATGTTTTATTTTATACAAAACAATAATTTTGTGAGAACAATAATTTTCTAATTACCAAAAAATGTTATTCTTTTTAAAAAAAATTACAATCTTCTTATAAAAAACATCGTATATGCAAATTTTTATATTATTTTATTTTAAAATAAAGTATAAAATTTTATTTTTTACAGCCAATAGAATAGGTATAAATAATAAATATAATTAAAATATTTAAAATATTATAATTAAATTAACCTGCTATTACATTTCACTAATTAAAAAATAAGAAATGTTAAAATGATTAAGATAGTATTTTAAATTTATATATCTATAAACTTTATAAAAAAAAAGTCTAATTTACAAAAAAAATATGAGAAGATTATAATTTTTTTATAAGAGAGTTTTTTTTTTTATTAATTACGAACTTATTTTTCTTTTTCTTAAAATTGTTGTTTTGTAAAAAATAAGTCATATTTTTGTAAAGTTAAAAGTTTTTTTGTAACTAAAAAAATTACGAAAAAATAATTTAATTTATCAAAAAATATAAATTAAATTATTATTTTTTGTAAAAAATTATTTTTTTCGCAAACAAAATAGGTTACTATATTTAAAAACAAAATAATAATAGAAAATACCTAAGAAAAACTAATAAAGTTAATTAAAATGTAGTTATTGTTAGTGCTAGTTTTTATATTATTATTGTTTTTTATTTTGGATTTCAATTAATTTGTAAACTAATTTTTAGGACGTCACTATTTTATATATAAGTTTTTATTAAGTTAAATTTCTAAAATTGTAGGTTTTTCTCTACTTTATTTTGTAAAAATAATTCATATTCTTTATTGTATATATATATTTGGGACTTTTGTAATTGGAGCGTCTAAGGCGATTGCATTAGTTGCATCAGTCGCCTTACTCACTGAACCCCTCCTGCTAAACAGATAACATTGCTTGGCATGGATTTACATGCAATAAAATTCCCATTGTGGTTCCTCAAGAGCAAGAAGAACCCAACAGATGCAGGGGATGTAAAAAATGCAGCATCCACATTGCATTTTACTCTCCCAAGTAAAGCCCTGGTCAACAGTACAGCGCTATGCTCAACCTGACGCACTGACCCCTGTGGATTCTGCCTTGCGCGTCGTGCCATTGTTGCAGGAATTGAAGTGCAAGCTAGGTCCACATCTCTATCAGGTGGTAAAACAGTTCTGCTCCCATAATCGTTGATTACGGTTCCACCAGATTGACCATATAACCATGGCAAGCTTGTAGATATCTCCTTGGAAACCTGAATCAATGGCTTGAAGAAACTAATCTTGGAATTCAACGTCGTCAACAGAGGTTGGTGAGGAATACTCGCTGCTTCCCAATAAAGACAATCAACAAACACATACCAAGGTCTTGGCCACAGAGAACAAAATCCAAAAGCACGTGAACAATTTAGGAAATGGCAAGTAACTTGGATTATATAAAATACTTATATAATGACAAATATCCTCAAATGAATAATGCATGCACGTGAATAAATGACAAGTTTTAAATAGCTCGCTCGCATCATTACCCTCTCATCTGTTGTTACATAAACAATAATCAATCATTTTAACAACAACAATATAAAACTCATTATGATAATAAAACACAAATATAAAATGCAGCTCTGAATAATTATTATTAAACTGCAAAGTTTATATTTATCATTGTATTTCCGATGACTAACCATGTGTGTGGAAAACTATTTTATTGATCATTTATCGAAAATCATTGAAATGTGTAACAAATCCACGCCTACATTTTGTCATATTGTAAATAACAAATTCTTAGGTATCGAATCAATGATTATTGAAATTTTGAATTCTCACACATTTATCTTAACATGAAATATCACATTATCAATTTTAATTTTTTATGTTATCTTTCATATTTATTTTAAAAGAAAAGATTAGTTTATTCTAAATTCTTAATTTTTTTTTTCAACTATTGTCTTCTACTACTTTTATTCCACCATAGAGAATCACTGTTTAGCTGCCACAATTAACGATAGAGTTATTAATTTACTAAATATTGGAAAATTAAATTCATAATATATATATATAAAATACATGATCGTGGGTTAATCCACGAACTATAATTAGTGTAAGGAATTATGGGACGAATAAACTGAACTGTTAAAAAATTTAACATTTCTTAAATTTAAATCCCATATATATATATATATATATATATATATATATATATATATATATATATATATATATATATATATATATATATATATATATATATACACACACATACATAAAAGGTATGTTTGAAATTACTGTTGAAAGTGAAGAAAGCGCTTTTAGAATTTTTATTTTATTTTATTAATTATTTTTATTATTTTTTATAAACTGCTTTTATAAACCTACTTCTAAAAAAGTATCAATTTATTTGCTTTTATTTAAAAGTAGTTTTGAAAAAAATATAATATTTTTGAAAAGTACTTTTTTTCAAATACAATGTCAAATGAGGCAATATATATATATATATATATATATATATATATATATATATATATATATATATATATATATATATATATATATATATATATATATATATATATATATAATTTTTTTTTATAAAAGTTAATAATGGAACAGTGATGGTTTAGTCAAGGATGTTCTATCTTTTTTTGACAGAATACTGGTATATAATTATTAATTATATACTATTATATTTTAAAATTTTTTAAATATTAACACATGAAACTATCGTGTTATTTTTAGCATTAATTTTAGAAAAAAGTCTAAAAAAGTACCATGTTATTTTACTTATTTTTACTTTAGGATTTGTGGATTTTTTTTTTTTGATAAAATAAAATATGAAGTTTATTTTTAACATTTTAGAGTTCACAGTTTTAACATTGTTAGTCAATACTAATATGGTATAGTCAATATTGATATAGCATATGTAGGACTCACTTATTTTATTTTTTAATAGCCACATACATTAAATAAGTGAGGTCTATAAGGTCACATTAATATTGACTATAACACATTAAGTATTGACTAACAGTGTTAAGACTATAAACTTTAAAATGTTAATGGAGCAAAATTTAGGCTTTATTTTGTCAAAAAATTCCATATATCCTAAAATTTAAATGAATGAAACCGCATAGTTTTTTTTTTTTTTTTTTTTTTTTTACTTTTCACTTAATTTTAATATATTATCTTTGGGAAAGCCACCAATGGACATTAATAATTTAGCATTAATTTTAACATTATGCAACATGCATGCACGCACTATATTCTCCCTCTGGATTTTGGCCTATAAATACATACTTTTGTGGGTTGTGTTTCCTCGCAAGAGAAATCTGAAAAAGAAGAAAGAAAAATTGTGCATTTACAATTGTATTTTCAGTAATGGTGTCTTTAAATTTAAAGCGTATCTTGACTTCGTTTTTTCTTGGTCTGATTCATGAAGATCTCCGTGCAGCTGTTGCTAAGATGACCATTTTCGATGCTCTTCTTTTCCTTGTAATATTTTGCACCCTTAATTTGTTTAATATTAATCTACATAGTTTCTGAAAATTACTACCAAATCACTCCTTTTAAGATGGAATAGTAAGAAGTGAGAAGTTTTAGGGTTGAACATCTATTCACCTGCAGTATAGCTGCAACTTTCGCTAATTTGGTGAAAAGTTAGAGAAGAGACCTCTCATAGATATTAATAAAAAAAAGAGATCATTATTAGCTTATCTGTTTTATTCTTAAACTAATTAATTGATTAATTAATGGTTAGTTTATTTGATGCAGATTGTGCACTCGGTTGATAAGCTAGGCATATGGGCTAAATTACCAGTATTTTTAAGTCTTATTTACTTAGCTATTCGCCGGCATCTTCACCAGGAGTACAACTTGATCAATGTTGGTGTAACGCCAGTAGGGGTTCGGTCTAATCCGGCCGATTACCCATACCGGACAAGTGATGGAAAATACAATGATCCCTTCAATGAAAATGCAGGCAGTCAAGGAACATTCATTGGCCGGAATATACTCCCTGTTGAACAGAATGATAAGGTATACATATATATATTCAAATCAACTAAAATAAATAAATAAATTTAATACATCACATTGGCTCATGATATTGTATACGATTCGTTAAATTAATTAGAATTGATGAACTACGTTTTTAATACATTATTTTATTTATAACATATAATATATGCAATAGAAATGAACCTTCATTTTACCAATATTTACATCACATAATTATAAATTTTCATTTTTTTTCTCTATTTCTTTTTTCGTTGAGCAACAATATATCTTCTTTTTTATCGGTAGTGATTTTTTTTTTTATGTAAATATTTCTGTTTAATAAATATATATGCTTGTAGATATATTAATCTGTGCCTTTTTAAATATAGGTTTATTATTATTTGTCTTATTTTTAGTCTTTTTTTAGGTTTTTTATTATTTTTAATAGGATTTATTTTTTCTTCTTTCATAAAAGTAATTTTTTTTTTGTTGTACAAGTATTCTATTCTCTCAAACTATTTATCATCTTTAAGTTTATTTCATTATTTTAATTTTTTATTAATATTCAAACAATCGAACTTGTTCAAAAATATAAAAATGGTCAATTTATTATTTAATAGTCACTAAGCAGAACAAACTTCTCACCAAAGTTGCTAGTTCTAATGCTCTATTAACATTATTAGAGAATATTAGAAGAAATTCAAATCATTTTATTGTACTTTTTGATATACTTTATATTTTTATTTTCACATCAAGACATACTATTTTTAATTATAATTGAAGATTCATAGTATTTCTTAAAAAAAGAAAAGGGTGGATTTCTTAAAAGAAAAGGAAACAGAAAGTAACATTTAATTTCATCCTCTTTATATAAAACATATACCGAAAAATTTTATTTTAGTGTATATATATATATATATATATATATATATATATATATATATATATATATATATATATATATATCACTTGAATTTGTGTACGAAATTAATGAAAAGGAGTAGAACCATTTTTTATTTACTGTAAATTTTATCATATGATATTAACTAAGTATTAATTGTGCAGCTGAAGAAGCCAGATCCGGCTGTAGTTGTGACAAAGCTTCTGGCAAGAAAAAAGTTAATTGACACTGGAAAACAATTCAACATGATAGCAGCTTCATGGATTCAATTTATGATTCATGATTGGATTGATCATATGGAGGCTACAAACCAGGTTTACCACATTAATTATATGAAACTTGCATTATTTTTCAAAAGCCTAATTGATGAAAAAAAAATATTCTTTAATTTCAGTTTTATTTTGAATTTCACTATGAATTTTTAATTTTGATAATTTAATGACTTAATTAATTATTTAGACTTTATAATCTTATAATCAACCTAATTTCAGGCGAATTCATAATTTTATGACATTAGTATCTACTGATGTGATACTTACGTGATATTATATAACAATAATAATTTCATATTACTAACGGTACGAATTATAAATTTTATTTTGTTAAAAAAATTTCACAAACTCCAAAATATAAAAAAAATCAAATCTCATAATTTTTCTATTTAGTCTCTCCAAAACTTTTAAGTTTAGAACATCATACTTAAATTAGTATGAGTTTGATGTGAATTTATCTTGAAATCTTGGGGTCCAGTTTCATATAAGTTTAGCTGAGTTTAATTAATAATTTAAGCTCAACATATGTTGGCTTAGATAAATTTAAAACAAATAATCCAAATCCAACACACACACATATATATATATATAATTAATTAATTAATTAAAACAGACATTGTTAATCGTGGTGTTCATTTATATTTTTCATTTATTAAGTATACTTTTATTAAATACTCTATCCGTTTTAAAATATTTATTATTTTAATGAATTTTTTTAATTTTTTTATCATTTTAGAATTTTAAAAATATATTTATTATTTTTTTCAATTTTATTCTTTATTTATTTATCCACTAAATATTTGTATTAATTATTTTTATTTATTTACATCAAAACCAATAAAGGATATTTTATTTTTTACTTTATAATTATGACAATTTAATAAATTTTAATTTATTTGTTAAAATTTTAAAGGATAAATATTTTAAAATAGAGAAAATATATAATTTTATTTTAAAAAATATTAAATTCATACACTATAAAATAATATCTAAGAGAAATAAATTTAACAAATTAAAAGTAAATTATCAATAACGAAAAAACAAAATATAAATGGGTTAACCTAAATCCGACCCAAAACTCATATTAAGTTGAATTGGGATTAGTAAAAATAATTCAAGTTGAGTGTAGTTTAAACAAAGTAATTTGGCTGGAATGAGTTTGAGTTTGCCTTTGGTCCGACCCAAGCGATTTAGTTTTCCATTCTAACCAACGGTTTTATAGATCGAGTTAAAAGCACCTGAAGAAGTCGCTAGTCAATGCCCTCTCAGATCCTTCAAGTTTTACAAGACAAAGGAAGCTAGCACTGGCTTTTTTGAGATCAAAACCGGCGCATTGAACATCCGTACACCTTGGTGGTAAGATTACATTATATTCTATGCTACCATAAATCAACTACTGTGTATTCATAGAACAATGTATGTAATTTGCTCAATTGTGTGTTAATGGCCATAAATTGTGAAGGGATGGAAGTGTTATATATGGAAGCAACTCAGAAAGATTGCAGAAAGTGAGAACTTTCAAAGATGGGAAGCTAAAATTATCAAAAGATGATCTTCTTCTCCATGACGAACATGGGGTTGCTGTATCTGGGGATGTTCGTAATAGTTGGATTGGTGTCTCTACATTACAAGCTCTCTTTATTAAGGAACATAATGCAGTCTGTGATTCTCTCAAGGTATTTAATTTGGGTTTGTTCTACTACTTAGCTGTTGAGAAGTGTATGCATACAACCTGTTTGTTATATTGTGTCAGAGGGAACATCCGGAGTTGGAAGATGAGGACTTGTATAGATATGCAAGATTGGTCACCTCTGCTGTAATTGCAAAGATCCACACTATTGATTGGACTGTGGAGCTTTTGAAAACTGATACATTATTGGCTGCAATGCGTGCCAACTGGTAAATCCATTATTTAACCGTATTATGAGAGAGACGCTCGACTTGGGTAATGGAATATTCTTTAAATTTGCTGTCCAATTTTTGTTTTCAGGTATGGATTGTTGGGAAAGAAATTCAAGGACAAATATGGACACATTGGAGGACCCATTTTGGGGCCTATATTGAGCGGTCTTGTGGGTCTCAGGAAACCTGATAATCATGGTGTTCCATATTCATTAACAGAGGAGTTTGTCGGTGTTTATAGAATGCACGCACTTCTACCTGATCAACTTGCTATAAGGGACATTTCAACTGAACCTGGTCCAAACAAATCTCCACCATTGATCGAAGAGTATGGATATAGCTACTCTCACATTTACATTTTGATTCAACCAATTTATTAGTTTGTTTCTCTAAATTTTGTTGCATTTGTATTCGAAAATGCAGGATTCCTATGGAAAAACTAATAGGCCTTGAAGGAGAAAAGGTTCTACCACAAATTGGAATTACTAAACTAATTGTTTCAATGGGTCACCAAGCCTCTGGTGCTCTAGAGCTCTGGAACTATCCTAATTTTTTTAGGGATATTATAGTTCATGATATAGATGGTCGTGAAAGGGCTGATCATGTAGACCTACCAGTTCTTGAAGGTACATAAATTAGCTGATGTGATCATTATAAAAAAATTTACTTAACTAAAGCGAATGATCATCATATGCGGTTAATATTTATGCTGGTTAATATATCGCTGCAGTTTATAGAGACAGGGAGAGGAAAGTAGCAAGGTACAATGAGTTCCGAAGAGGACTTTTGATGATACCTATATCCAAATGGGAAGATCTGACCGATGACGAAGAAGCTATTCGAGTACTTAATGAAGTGTATGGTGATGATGTAGAAGAACTTGATCTTCAAGTGGGTCTCATGGCAGAGAAAAAAATCAAAGGATTTGCCATAAGTGAGACTGCATTTTTCATATTCCTTGTTATGGCTTCCAGGTAATTTATTTACTTCATATTAATATTGGGATAAAGTGGTTGCACAACTCTACTTTTACACTTAGATATTATTGTTGAATGACTGTTGAGATAATATAAAAATGTAAACGTATGTCAGATTAAAGCACATTAATATTTTCAAAGTAAATTTAATTAACATGTTAGTCATAAAAGCTCCAAATAAGATAGCTAAACAACAATTTCAAAATTTTTTTCCAATGGCATCCAACTTAAACATGCTTTAAGTTTGATTTGATTATGTTGATTGCTAGATGTTTTTGTATGTGGATTTGTGATTTGCAGGAGGCTAGAGGCTGACAGGTTCTTTACAAGCAATTATGATGAGGAAACTTACACAAAGAAGGGACTTGAATGGGTGAACACAACAGAGAGTTTAAAAGATGTATTGGATCGCCATTACCCAAAAATGACAAAGAAATGGATGAATTCTGCAAGTGCTTTCTCTGTCTGGGACTCCCCTGTAGAAGCTCCCAGTACAACTCCTCTTTATCTTCGAGTTCCAAAGTGAAGATTTATGTGTTATTTATAAAATTATGTAGGTTGTTGAAGGAAACCTAAAAGCTGCTGCTTAAACTTCCTCAGCATCTAGTGTATTAATTAGCTCTACTTGTAATAATTAAATAAAGCTATGTTGTGTTCTGTTTCTTGAATATTAAATAGTAAAGCTATGTGGTGTTCTGTTTCTTGAATAACTGAAAAAGTTTCTGCTTTTATAATTTATTTTTATTGAAAAACCTTTATTAATTATTTTAAAGTGTATAGTATGTAATTAGCCTTAATCCCAAATTATTATTCTTTTGTCGGCTGAATTGCTAAATTATTAAACATTTCTCAAATTAGTCTTCCTTTTATATACTATCCTTCATGAAATTTATTATGTATTTTTCTTAAAGGTATAATATATATATATATATATATATATATATATATATATATATATATATAAAAGAAACTCAAATATTTTTCAAAAAAAATAGCACAATTATAACTAAACCTTTCAAAAAATAAATTATTTTATCATAATTTTAAAATTAGTCCTATCATTTTTTTCTAATAATAAAAACAATGATGAAAGATTATGATAAAATCGAATTTAGTGACCAAGGACTAGACAAAAAAAAAATTATATATATATATATATAAAGAACTAATTTTCATTTTAATTTTTAATATATGGATATAATTGTTATTAAAAATTTTAAATTATGGTAAAATAATTTATTTTGAAAGATTTAGATATAATTATAATTTTAAAAAATTATTTTCATTAAAATATTTTATAAAAAGGATAGATGAACTTCCTAAATTTATGTGTATCCTCTTTTTATTTTTTTTTTTTTTTTTATTTAGGCGAATGTATATCCCGAATGTGGCAAAAGGCATAGTCTTAAAATAATACAATAATATTCATTAGGCCAATTTTAGGATATCTCAGAAATAATTTATTTCACTCTTTTTAATCTATTGTAGTAGGTCATTAACAGGTAAAATATAATATGTTATTGAAATTGTAACTATTAATTTCATTTTATGAATAATTTAATTCCATATATATTTTAATCAAATTAAAATTAAAAAATATATATAAAAATACCTGCAAAAAATATTTAAAATATACTTAGAAATTAGTTTTGTACTGAAATTTTTTTAATAAAATCTATAATTTTATAATATAAATATGTAATTTCATATAAAATTATAAGTTATTTTATAGATTACTTTTACTTTTGATATTTTTCTAATTGACGCTAATCAAATATAATTTGAATAAAATAGATTAATAAATTTTTTTCTTAAATTTGATGATTGTGATAGTCCTTATTATTGATAAAACTATAATTATTAATCTTAATCATAAATTTTATAAAAAATATTTACGAAACAAATAGTATAATAAAAAAGTTAATAAAATTATCTATTGCACATCCAACATTTTATATATATATATATATAAGTTTTTAAATTATAAATAACAAAATTAGTAATAGTAATTTAGTAATATCATTATTTAAAGTAGGAGTAATACAATAACATCTAGAAGAATGCACTATTATGTTTAAATTGAAAAATCGAACTGAACAGAAATTTATTTCGGTTTTCAGTTTTTATTTTTAAAATTTTAATAAATTATGGTTCGGTTTGGTTTTTATGTGAGAAAAACCAAAAAAAAAAATTGAACTGAATCAAACTATATATATATATATATATATATATATATATATATATATATATATATATATATATATATATATATATATATATATATATATATATATATATATATATATATATATATATATATATATATCATAAAATGTCAATAATTTACTCTTAATTTAGTGGTAAGTAGAAATTTATTACCTTAAGATCTTAGGTTCAACACACGATAATTTTAATTTTTTGATTATACAATTAAAAAAAAAAGAAATTATGCATTACTGAAGAATCAAACCCGCACCTCCCAAATAAATTAACTATACGTCATTCATCCAAGCAGATCTTAATATAATGTTTGAAATTAAAAGCAAAAATTATATATATATGGTTACCAATTTACCGAACTGAATTGAACCAAATATTTTTAATTTGGTTCAGTTTGATTTTGGTTTTAAAATTTTCCTTATTTCAGTTCGGTTTGAAAACCAAACCAATCGAATGCTCTGCCCTAATAACATCATATTTTTAGTAATTACAATTTAATCCAAATAAGATAGTGTTTGCACAATTTTTTGCCACTTTACCAATTTAAAAATTTTATAATTAGCTTTTAATCATATTATATTGCAATTAATCAGAAATTCATTGAAAACCAATTAATTATAATAAGTTTAATAAAAATAATAATAATTTTTTTATTAACATAATAATAAATATATATATTTAATTATAATTCATAATATATCATAAAAAGATATAATGATATATATATATATATATAAATATATATATATATATATATCATTATATCTTTTTATGATATATTATGAATTATAATTAAATATATATATATATATATATATATATATATATATATATATATATATATATATATATATAATTTGACATAATTATTAAAATAATGATAGTAAAAATTAATGAATTAAAATTTAATTTACATATTAAAAATAAATAAAGTTGGTTAGAAAATAAAAAAATTTATTTATTAGAGAGAATAACCTGTTAAGAAAGTTGTAGGTGAAAAGATCCATTGGCTATAATTCAATTTATATAATCTAATAATTTCAAATTAATTAAAATAAATTTTCCATGGGACACCCCAAAAGCCCTCTGTTCATTATATATTGAAAAGCAATGGCACTAACAAATGGGGGATTGGAGCGAAGGTGGTGTTTAACAGCTCTACTAACCACTTCCTCAAACAATCTTAAATCTAATTAAAATTAATCTTTATTATTTTTATCTAAATACGACATGAATCTGCCTAAATCCATTTAATTTGTATATTACTATAAAATATTTCTAATGATCATTAAATCATATAGAATTTCTTTCTATTTTTCTCTTTCTTTTTAACATATTATCACTCTAAATGTATTTATTTATATATTTTAATTCATTGTTTGTATTAACATATTCAAACAATCTTTACTCAATGTGTTAAATTTATATCAACTCGAATATATAAAAGAAAATTATTTTGAAATTTTTGGTATAAATTATTTATTTTCTGATAAGTATATTTTTTGAATAGACTTTCTGAGAAGTTATTTATCAGAAAATATAAATAACTATGTGTCTAGTTTGTAAATAATTTTATGGGAAATAAATTTTTGGGATAAGGTACAAAAAAATCTTTGATATTTGGCAATTTGACATGTTAGGCCCTTTTAAATATATTTGGTTTAATTATCTCATTATTCTTTTAATTTTCTCTCTAAAAGCCCCTTAACCCTAACGGTGTTAATTCTACTGTTAGGGCCATGCTGAGCTGCCTACGTGGCAGCACCTGGTGCTGTCACGGAGGCAACTCATTTTTTTTATTTTTATTTAAATTATTTTTTTGTTCTTATTTAATAATTATTTTTAAAATAAAAAAATCATAATTTTCATTAATAAAATTAATTCATTAAATTCATATATTAAATTTATTAATAAAATTGTTGATGCTTATATATTAAATTCATTAACAAAATTGTTAATAAAATTCAATAATTGCTTAAAGTATTAAAATATTAAATTAAATTAAAAAATTCAATAATTTTAATTTTTTTATTTTCAACTAAAAAAATTAATATGTAGCTATTAATTATTAAATAATAAAAATAATTTAGTTGAATTTTAATTTATTTTTCAATAATATGTAACTAAAATTATAATTTAGTTGAAAATAATTTTTTTACTTTCAAAATTATAATTTTAGCTTTTTTTTTTGAATTTTTTTTTTTAGCTAAAATAATTAATATCTAGTTATTAATTATTGAATAATAATAATTTAATTGAATTTTTATTTTATTTTGAAAATAACATGTAGCTAGAATTATAATTTAGTTAAAAATAATTACTTAAAATAATTTTTTGTATTTTGAAAATTATAATTTTAGCTATAATTTTTTTCAAAATTATTAGATTCAAATTATAATATATTTTATTTTGAAAATAAGTATTAAATAAGAAAATAAAAAATAAAAAATTGAGCCACTTATATTATAATTAGTTTAAAATTATAATCTATTTAATTTTAAAAATAATTATTAAATAAAAATAAAAAATGTGCTGCCATGTAGGCAACTCAATAGGGCCCTAAGGGTAGAATTAACACCATTAGAGTTAAGGGACTTTTAGAGCCAAAATTAAAAAAAAAAAGGATAATTAAATCAAAAATATTTAAAATGGCCTAACATGTCAAATTATCAAATGTCAAGAGTTTTTTTATATACCTAAACTCCATTTATCTAGTCTCTTTCTTTAACTATTTAAGGAAGTGTATTTTTTTCAACATCAGAAAATAAATATATTTTCCAACAAATTTTTTTAATAATAATTTTTTTTTTAATAATGGTTATAAATAAACCAAATTTCTCACTTTTTAGGAGGTTTTCTTTCATTGACGTACTTGCCCTATTTCAAACAATATTTCAAATTTTCCCAAATCAAAATATCTAAATTTTAATTAATAAATAAATTAATTAGTTTATGCTTGCACTTCCTCATGTGAAGTCACCGGGAAAAAAGAGAAAATGCAAGATTTGATCTTGCATTTTCTTTTCTTTTCTTTTTTCTTTTTCCTTATAAAAAACAGATACTTTTTTATATATATCTCTTTGTTCCCTTTGTCTTTTTTTAAATGAACCCGCAAAATCTACCCACCATTGCACTTGCTCTTCTTGCTTCCCCTTCTCTTCTTACTGATCTCTTTCCCTCCCCCTCTCTCAACAGGTATCTTTTTCTAATTTTATTTCACATTTCTTAACTTGTTTTAGCTTTTAATTACTTCAATTTCAATTGGGTCTCTTCTTTTTTGTGCTGATTCCAACTCCAATTTCTAGGGTTTTCTGCTTTAATTCCTCTTTGGGTGGGCGTCAATTCCCACTTATTGTTTACATTTTTTCAAGTTCTTTGCCTTTTATAACGTTTAATCTCAACTGGGTATTTATTTGTTTTTCTGTGTTTACTTGTTTGTATAGTTGATTAGTCTGTTAGATCTTAAATTTCCTTTCGTAGAGCTCTTAATTGTTTCTCAATGTCACAAGCCTATGCAATTGAGCTCTATTTCGATCCAGCTCTTGAAAATCAGGTCTTGAAGGCCTGGAACGTGCTAGCTCGACGCCAAATCAGTACCCAACTCATCGAAATCGAGTCCCGCCCTCACATAACCCTCTATTCTAGTTCATTTGTTGAGCCCACAAAGCTTGAATCTATCATCAAGACCTTTGCTTCAAAGCAGGAACCATTACCTTTGTCTTTCTCTGCAATTGGTGGACTTCCAAGTGACAACAATGTCCTCTTTTTAGCCCCTACGCCTTCGCTTTCACTTATTCAATTTCATTCTCAGTTGTATGATGCATTGAAGAAGGAAGGGGTTGAGATTAGTGAAGAGTACCGCCCTGACTGCTGGATTCCTTATTGTGCAGTGGCTCAAGATGTGCCAAAGGCGAGAATAGGAGAGGCATTTTGTGTTTTGAGAGACCTGAAGTTGCCAGTTACTGGGTATGCAATGGATATTGGATTGGTGGAGTTCTCACCAGTTCGTGAATTATTCTCATTTGTGCTTGGTAATTCAGTAGAAGGATGAGGTTTTTTGGGTGGTCTTGTTGTAATGTGTTACTTTGAAATTTTAGATTTTTATAATCTCAATGTGTTACATTTTACATGTTTTGGTTTTAATGCAGGCTTAAATGAATGTTGCTAGTTTAGAGCATGGTAGAGAATTTGCATTTGGTGTTTATGGGCATAAGTTGCAATTGATAAGTCTACTTTTTCCTCTTTATTTTTTCATTTTTTTTTTTTTGGATTAGGGGGCAAAATATTATTGTCTGATGTTCACATTGTTTTTGGCATTTTTGTTTTTTTATACGTACTTTTGGTTCTATTTCTCTTAACATGTGTGTTTATGAAAATTATGATATTTTCTTTCTGCTGGCAGTCTTGCATCACTAACCATTTTGTCTAATTATTTGGTTGAATTCTTTTTGGCTTTCCTTATGTTGTGTGATCAATGTGCTGTTGTTTGCTTTAGGATAATTTTGAGTTATTGACCTTCAATTTGTGTGAGCCTATGCTTCTGTTTCATTTGGAGAAGAATTTCGTGTTTGAAATGCCAGTTTTATAAGCTGATTATATCCCTTCCATGAGCTATATTTGCTGCAAGATAATGCTTACTTTTCTAAATCTGGTTTTTTCTGTTGCCAGTACAGTTAGAATGAATTTTCTCTATTTATTTATTTTTACATTAAAGGGGTATGAAAAAATCCACTGCAGGGCATTTCAGGTACATAATCCAAGTGAAAAAAAAAAAAAGGGAATCATTTGCTTGATAGGGAGTCTAGAAGTAGAAAATCTGAAATAGCATGATCTTATATTATGATGTCCCCCTGTACAAAAACAGTACATTTTTATCCTGGCTATTGATAAGAGATGAGAGAATTTTCTCTCCTACAACGGCAATTACTTTTAGTTTTATTCTCTAGCATCAACTTCTAAAGTAGAGTTGCAATACTAATTTAGGTGCAGGTTTTACTCACTGCTCAAGTCAGATATGCATTCCTCCTGAAATTGGCATAGTGCTGGTGCCATTTCAATTGTGGAGGCTTGCTTTTGTCATGGGTCTGATTCCAAGAACTGGCCATTGTCAGTCCGAATCCGAAAATTCCACAGACCAAATTGGCTTGCTGGTGCCATTTCAATCTTAGAAGCTTTGGTTTGGTTGTGGGTCTGATTTTTGAGATTTGGATCTAGAAATCCCAACAACCAAATTAAACTGGATTGGCTTTTTATCTCACGATGTTATGTTTTTTCTTGTCATGGAATTGGCATGCTGGAAGCCACTTTCCCCTGTCCTGTTTATGTTATTTTTCCACATGGATCAAGATGGTGTCTTCTTTATCAAGTTTGAGAAATGAGACATCCTAAAGGACGTCTTTGCCGTGCTTTCAAGTCTTTGCCGTGCTTTCTGAATTTGCTGGAAGATAGAATAGAAGAGTGTCTGTTTGTGCTCTGACCCCAACTCATGTTATTTCCACTTTGTCGTCTTGTTTTTTTTTCTTTTTTTACAAGTTTCATGCATTGCCTAATACATGTATTATTCAGAATAAACATACGTATTTAGAGTATGTTTGGTAGGATGTAATGAGACGTAATATAATATAATCAAATGAATTTCTAATATAAATTTATATTAGAAATTCATTTGATTACATTTCATTACATTTCATTATGATCTACCAAGCACACCCTTAGTGTACCCCATTAAATGTGAGCTTGGAAATCCTGTTTTTCGATATAAGCTTCTTAAACAGGTGGCTAGGCTAGGCCAAGGCATACAGGATGAGGATGATGGACATACAAAACAACTATACTAGCTTTTCTTGTAGACATTTTAACCTGTTGTTGCAATGTCAAATTTTGTCTTATGTTGCTGTTTACGTATAAAATTTCTTGTGTTTCTTCTAATTAATGATTTAAATTTGTTTTGTCATTTGACAGGATAACATTGTTGGACATCTAAACCCATGTTCTTTTTCTTATTATCAGACTACATATTTAATCCAAATGAACTCTAAATAATTTATCAATACATTGAAAATAATTTATTTATTATACAAAATCAATTAAATTCTTTAAAAAATAATTTTAAAGAATTAATAGCTAGCCCAGCTCTGGCTGCTATTTTGATTCTCTAGAAAATAGAAAGTAGAGGGAGAGCTGATGAGAGATCATACACATTTTCAAGACTGTCATACGCCATCTGTACAAGATTAGCAATTCTAAATTGCTAATAACTGCTAACTGGATAATTAGAGATACTTTGTTAAACAGCAAAGCAAAATCTCAAGAATAAGTTTGTTATGGAATTATATAGTTAGAGATTATTGCCCTAATCTCCCACTTAAACAACTACAGAATAAAGGAAAATTAGCATTTACAAAAACAAAATAGTTGAGTAACAAACCTCTTTAAAAAAAAAAAAAAGACTCGGGCAGTTTAATGGATTGGGATGCATATCCATATCCAACTCTTATAAAACTCAACTCTTATTTATATCTCCCACTGTAATAATTGTACTTTTCAGCTAAAATAATAATTGTCCAATGAGAAAAAATTGGACATTATATTACTATATATTTATGAAACATGTATTCTCATCTCTATCGAATTAGTAGTAATAATAATTAAGTAATTAACCTCCCTCTCGAGTCTTGACCCAAAAAAATTAATCAAGTGAGCCTTCTGAGAACAGCCAGCAACAAATCATTCCACAAATCAATTGGACCTGGCAAGCACCAATGAACACAATCATTATAACCTTTCATCCATTTATTACCCCAATAAGCTCCTGGGTGCCCATCAGGTCTCATAAGCATAGCTCTGGTCACATCCAAAACCCTAAAGCTCTTCCCTTTTCTTCTTTTCTGGTTTGCTTTTTCAATCTCCTCTACCTGCATATTCCTAAGTTCCCATTCTCGAGCTTCAAAATCAATCTCCCTTTCCATGTAAGGACTTGTCCTATTGCAGCTCCCTCCTGTGTTCCAAAACCCATTTTCAAAATGGGATGGTGAGAATGTCCTTAATAAGGTCACCATGCCCTTATTGAATTTCTTGCAATGATTAATGTGACTTAATGCAGCTCTAAATGCCATACTTACAGCATAACTAACACCTTTATCAGTAATATTTGGTTCATTGCAGTATACACATGCTACTGTATCGGAAGCATTATGCAAATATATTGGTCTAAAGAACCAATGTCCATTGGAGATTATAATGTAATCTAGGGTATGAAGGTCTCTTGCCCAGTTCTCATCAACCTTGTCTAAATACAAGTCAAAAATTCCCGACGAAGTTCCGTTGATCATTCTCTCCTCGCCGGCTACCAGAAATTTTGTCCAGAGTATTTTTAGGGTGAAGTCATGGCTAGGAAAATACCATATTCTGTTCCTATCTTCACTGTCCTTATATGCATCTATTGGAACTTCTTCCTGCATGATTATTATTCATAATTAAGTTAGGATTACTATTGTAATTAGTTTATCGATGAATTTGAGTTCATAAGGTCTTTCACAGTGCTATGATTAGATCCTCATTTTCTTTATCCCCAACATAATCAATTAAAATGTGCATTTAAATGAAAATGAATTTAAATTTGTATTTTAGATAAAAAAAAATTATAAAATAATTATATCTCAAATTTAAATATTCAGTAATTGAAAATGATTCTCTATTCAAATCAATTTCATTGTCACATTTTTGACTTTATCGTTCCAAATCTAGCCATCTCAAGGTCAAAAATTGGGGCCACATCAAATTTATCTTAATAAATTTCATAAAATAAGAAATTATTAAGATTTAAACATGATGTCATAGATAATCGATTGCTAAAATATTAACCATGAGAAAAATTTTTATTTATATTAAATGTATACATTAATTTAATAAGCTAAAAATAAATGAAATAAAAAAAAATAATATTGATATTTTTTCATTAGGTAAAAATAAATAAAAAAATCATATTAATTAAAATATTTCAATTTACTTTTTAGCTTTGGTGTATAAAATAAGTCTATACACTTACATGACAATAATTTTTTAAATGATTCCATATCTACCATATGATTTTCGAAAGTATATAAAGTTTGTTGAAGCAATCCTCCAAAAATTTTTCTTGAAATCATATATATATATATATATGAATCATTGATGAGTTTATTTCCCAAATAATGAGATCATGCCCAACTATCTTGTTGAATTTACATCAAATGATGAGGTGGGAAAGTGCAGCTGATCTTTTATTTTCCATTTCTCACACTTTTTATAATGTTATTATAATTTCTTTTTGGGAAATGATAATAATATTATGGCATCAATAGCTGTTACTTTTCCGAAAACAGCAAAGGGTATTGATACTGAAATTCCTTGTCTTGGGGCTCAAAATAATTTCCTACTTTAGTTGTACAAAGAATTTCTTCCAAAACAGCCTAACTCTTGACACGCAAAGCATTTAAATGCTCTGTCTCCCAAATTTTGTTTGATGAAAATATATATTTTTTAAAAGATATTTTTTTTTTATATTTTTATTGCATAGAAATAAAATTCAAAATACTTTGATTAAATGTAAAGTTAAGCTAAAAATAAAATAAAAATTTTTCTTTTTCTTTTTTTTTTTTTTTTTGATATGGAGAGAGATATATATACTTATCGTTAAACTATATCTCAGGATGCAAAAAAAGAAACCCTTCCGTAACACAAAGCATAATGAGCGAGAAAATTTTGAACATAAATTTATTATCATATCTTGTATACAATTATCACCAAATTAATTTAAGTGCGGCACTAAATAAATATTTAATTATTAAATTATTAATTTAATGATATAATATTCTTGATTAATAATAATAAAGTATGATTTTGCCTACACCCAAATTTATTACTGTGTGAAATGGTAAAATTACTATTGCCAAGGCTAATTCCGAATTTCCAATTAATCCAAATATTTGGTTGAGATTTTTTTTTTTATTTTTTTAAATCAACTATTAGGAAGAAAACGATGGAAGAAACTGAAATCAACTGACCTGTGATAAAAGACAAAGAAGTGATTCCATATGGTTTCTGGCAACTGAGTCACCGATGAATGCCAATGTTTTCCCTCTAACAATCTCCAAAAAATCCTTTGAATCAAACCTTAAAAGATCACATTTCTCAGGTTTCCATCTCCAATTAAGGAAATCCGTGTCTTTCCTTCCATGTCTGAAACAGTTCTTTGAGTTCGGAATTGTTGAACAACTTGAATTTGTATATGCAGAACCACTAAAGTCTGGTGTCCATTGGCCCTTAAACAAATCACAATTCTCTTCTTCTACAAACAAAAAAGAATTTTTTTTAAAGAATTAACCAAATTAATAACATTAATCAAAAAACAGAGAAAGAAAATTAAGGAACAGAGGATACCCTTTTGTGGATCAATCAAGTGGACCTTTTGATCATGGTGATGATGTTGTTTAGGAATGGACTTGAAAGGGTTTGGAAAATAAAGAAGGAATAAACTGAAAATGGTGGTTAAGCATAAAGAATATAACAGAAAAGGAACTACCTTCCCCATGTTGAGGCATCTGTCCTTTTTGCTACATAAGAAGAGAGAATGAGAAGAAGAAGACTTCAGCATTTTTCAAGTGTAGTCATAGAAAGAGAGAGAGAGAGAGTTCTGGTTCACTTTCACCTAAGATTTTTTTTCCACTTTTAAATGAAAGAGATTTTTGCCATTGATATTTGCCAAATAAAATATATATATATATATATATATATATATATATATATATATATATATATATATATATATATATATATATATATATATATATATATATATATATATAACATTTTTGGAAAAATTGTAAATATATTTAAACATTTAAAAATAAATTATTTTATTCAATTTTTAAAAAATTAATTATAATTACATCCAGTTAGTCAAAATTAAAATCAAATAAACCACATTATATTTATCACTTATTTTTATTATTCATCATTAGAGTTTAATTCTATTATAATTTCTATATAAATCTCTTCTTAATTCTTAAAAATATGAGGATATTTTTTATAAAATAAATAAAATAATGATTAGATTTTAAAATTAAACTTAAATATTTATTTTAGAATGTTTGAATACAAGTGTTTGTCATTTTTTTTTTAAGTCATTAGTATTGAAAAATCATTGTTTTAGACTTAATCTATTTAACCCCTCTTATATAAAATAGATTTTTTTTACTATAAATGAGACTATTGCAAAATTAAATAAAATCTACTTAAATATGGCAAGATTTAAAAGGAGATTTCTCCTATGTTTAAAAGGAGAAATCTCCAACCTATTTACAATAATTTTAAATCTCCTTTTAAATCTTGAAAACACATTATTATCTTCCTTTTGCTTGAATATAAGGGAGATGAAAGAAGATAAGTTTAATTTTTCTTCTTAATCTTTTTCTTCATTATTTTTTCTACAATTTAAAGAAAAAATAATAGAAGGAAAAAAAAATAATTTCTTTGATATTAAGGCGGAAAAACACTCTACATAAATATGAATAACATTTTTCTTATAAAAGAGATGAGAAAACCATCCAAATCATATTTCATTGGCTAACAAAGATATAATATATATATATATATATATATATATATATATATATATATATATATATATATATATATATATATATATATATATATATATAAGAAATTTAAATTCTTACACAATAAGAACAAAATAATTAAAATGTAGATTCTATAACACCCATTGATAATAATGAAAGACGAGGAGTGGAGGGTGTATCTTGTGATAGGATGGTCAAAAAGGTTTTGTCATTATAGAAAAACAATGTAACTTCCACACCATTAGATTATGAAATGTGGCAAATGGGTATTAGCTAGCAAGTGATTGGCATGTGATTGTGTTGTGAAAGTGGGGACCTTCTCTAATTAACCAGAATTCACGGCGATCGTTTTGTCAATATTGGACAACAGCTACTATACCTTTCTATTTGGTAGTGGTAGAGTAATTGGGGCCTTACATTTCTCGCCCTTTGTGACTTTCCCACTTAATTACCCCATAATTAGGGCTACACTAATATAACAAGAATTTGTGAGCATTTTTTTTCCTAATCTTATCTCATAGCTCCGAATTCTGAAAGAATATTACAAATGGAAAACCATTTGGAGAAGGATGAGATAGAGCTATCCTTTGTTTGAATTTTTTTATAGAATTGAAAAAAAAAATATAAAGCATAAAGAATTTCATTTGCATTCATACCGGTAAAAAAATAAACCGCATTAGAGGATAAAAGATTAAAAAAATAAAAAATGACTTCCAAATGAGTGTATAAGTCATGGTAAAAATTTGTAGTTGACTGCCATCGTTAAACTTAACATTCTATAATTATTTATAGGTCAAGATTTCACTTTTCAATTTAATTTTATTTAAATTATTATTATTTTTACTAGTACTCTTGAAACACTGTTAAGAAACTAAAAAAAGAGGTTGAAAATTTCAAAATATGAGATCTTTGTCCCAAAGTCTAAAAAAAAAAACAAAAGAACCAATTAAAGGTCTATTTGGATGAATAGTTGAGAGCTAATGTTTAATGTTTGATTTTTGAAGTATTATTATGAGGTATTTAGTAAAGTAAGTATTTGGAGTAGTATTTTAAATTCTGAGTAGTTCGTGATTTAAAATTATAAATGAAATAATAAAAATTGAAATTTCTAATTGCTAATACAATATATTGTTTACTTCTAACTACTAACTACTAATCATTATCGGCTAGCTCCCAACAATTAGAAGTAATTGCTAAATCAAACAGACCCAAAATTAAATTCTAATGAATACTCATATCCTTTATTATTCATCTAAAATTTTTAGTATAGAACTGAACTCAATACAATATTGTACAAAAACTGAACAGTAACTATCAAATATATATCTATGAACTATAAGGGTTAGAGATAAGGGGTATAATGTACTTGATTCATGGACAGTCGAAGGTGTGTCATAATGCTGAAATAATGGTGAGTGATGCATGGTGTGGGTTCATTATCAGAATGTGAGTCCCTTCAAGTTTGGTTGCTTATTACTTTGAATGTCCCATTTTCATGAGTCAGGACATGAAAATATAAATGAGTAAAACCCATCAAACATTTAATTCATTACCGACATTCTTGCATTCAACTATTCCTTAAAATTAATCTCTATAAAGTAAAAAAAAAATTGCTGCTCTTCAAACTCTTTCCAGTTAGTCATTAATGTCTGCATAATTCCTTTCAGTTTACCCCTTCCACTGTCACAATGCACTTGCTATCTATATACAGCTACGACTTCTCTCATCCCTTTGACCTCTTTTTTATATAAATAAATTTAAAATGAATAATTTATTTATAAATAATAATATTAAATTAAATTTTTAAAAATCATTTTATAAGATACGAATTAATAAAATTATTTAATTAAAATAATTAATGATATTAAGAGTTCTATAAAGACTAAAGTATTGTTTGATATGGATAAGTAAATTAAGGAAATAAAACTTTTTGGAAGTAGAAAATTTTGACTTGTTTAATAGTCATTATTGAAAAAATCTTTCCGAATAATAAGATGTCTACTTCTTAATTTGGAGAAAGTATATTTTCTTAAAGAAAGTTAAGGAAGTAGAATTTTATTAATTGAAATAGATATAAATTGATATATCTATCGTACATTAATAAATAGGATTTAATAAATAAATCAAGATATTATTTATTATTATTATTAAGTCAAATAAAAAAAATTTACTTTTCAGAAAGTTATATGTAAACTAAATACATAATTATTTATGAGGAAATTTATTTTTTAAGAAATAACTTCTCAAAAAATATACTTCCCATAAAGTACACTTCTCAAAAAATATACTAAACGATACCTAAAGTATTAATTAAAATGACAATTCTATAATTTAATTAAATTGAAATTTTCAAAAATTAGTTGATCAATGTGTCAATATTTTCATTTATTTAAATTCAAAAAAAAATTATTTTTATGAATTAAGTTTTTCAAAATACCAAAATTGATAAAGAAGAATTCCAAATAATTGAGTTTTGAATTTATAAAACAGGGTTAAGATATTTTATAAATAGATTTACTTAATTATGTCGTTCTACAAGCTAGATTAAGACGTTTGAATTGGAATCCCTAAAAATTAAAAAAGAAGAAAAGAGTATCCAATTGGGAGAGCCTTTCACCATCCAAGCCAAAGTCAAAGCTTTCGAAGGATTTCCTGTGTTCCCATGCGACAAGACTCGTAGGGCGTACATTCTAGTCAAGATGTAGACCTTTGATTTAGTTAGTTATGCTGGAAAATAATAATTAATATCAAATCATATTAGAAAATCGAATTAATATATATATATATATATATATATATATATATATATATATATTAATTTGATTTGACTTAATTTAATTTGTGTACATAATTTAATTATTTGATCTGATTTACCAAACAAAAATGTCAAAATCAAAATTTTGATTTGATTTAAAGACGGAAATTATTTTAAATGAAATCAAATGGCATTTATTTAATTAAAAAAAAATATAACAACTGTATTTTTCAATTATATACATACAATGTGAAAGTTATGATTCATTATTCTCAATAGATAAAACATCATTTTTAAAGTATTGCATGAATTATTTAGTAAAAAAAAGGGAGGACCTCTTTTATCCTTAATTCTACATTTCATCCTCCAATTACATGTTATATATAAACATTGAATTCTCTATTTAAGACGAACTCTATAAATTAAGATAAATAATTGTTATTGATCGAGCTGATTTCGAATAAACCAAAAATATTAATACATATTGAATTGAACATAATTGAATGATATAAAATAAAATAAATTTAAATGAGATAATTTTTTTAGAAGTTTTATTGAATGTAATCGAACTATAATGTGATTTAATTTGTCCTTTAGACTTTACAATTGAAATATTTATAAATAAGATATTCTAGTTTTGTCTGAACAAGGAGTATAAAATCCTAATTCGACCTTAATACTAAGTTTGGTATTATTTTTACTAGTTCGTTTCGGATTCGTTATATAAGTTAGATATAAGTTATTTTAGTTTTGAATTGGGCCTAACTATTATTCCATTGCTTGTTAAGCATGGACCTAATCCAGCATATCTTGTCCCTCATCAGTTATAATCACATAAGAAGAAATTTGTATCTCTCAATAATATTTAAATAGTTAATGTTATACATAAAATGGAGAATGAAATACCCAAAATTTTCAATTATTTTATAAAATTCTATTTTCGTACAGAAATGTATTATTTTATCATTTTCCTTATTAAAATAAGATTGGAATTATATTTTATTAAACTATAAATATTCATATTATTTGAATATGTGTTATTGATGACAATTTTGATATAATATTACAATATCATATTATTATGATTATGTTAATGTGGATTTTTTTGAGAATTGTATTTTGGATTATATTTTGATATTTGGGTATTAATAAAGGTATTAATTATATTATAAGTGTGACTATAGTATTTTATCGAAAGTTTAGATTTCCGATATAATTACTATAATTATCGTAAATAATGTTATTGATATATATTTTCATGAGTATATGTTGTAAATTATTATTAATATGTGAATTATGAATTATTGTTAATTATTATTATTATTACTATCATTTTTATTATTATTATTATTATTATTATTATTATTATTATTATTATTATTATTATTATTATTATTATCACTATTATTAATGCCATTACCATTATTATTATTATTAGTATTATTATTGTGTATATATAAAGATGTAGTATTATGTTTATATATATATATATGTATATAGTATTATATGTATATATTATATATGGTTAAGTATATATATATAACATAATCTGGGGGTTAAGAAAAATGAGAAAAGAAGAATGGAAGGCTGGGATTGGTTAGTTTGAAGAAGCCCAAAACGGGGCGTTTTGGTGCAGGCAGAACGGGCAGGAGAGAGGAGAGAGAAAGGGAGAAGCCGAGAGAGAGAGAGAGTGTGTTGACCTGCTGGGTAGAAGGAGGACCGGCGACCTCGAGGGAAGCGGCAGCTCTGTGATCGCGGCGGCACGGCGGCGTACGCGAGGAGAGAAGTACCGCCGGCCACCGCAACTTCAACTCCATTTTCCGGCCGCTTCCGGCAACGAAATCCGGCGATCTTGGTGCCGTTTTACTCCTGGAGATGAGAGCTTCACTTTGGTACCTGCCTTGCCCCCTGAGGACCACCGGAGGAGGAGATCGAAAAATACCAAACCGTGACTTTGGAGGCATTTTCCAGTGGCTGAAGGGCGAGTGCCGGCGAGTGGTGACTGTTTTTGAGCTCCTGGGGTTGAGGTGAATCTGCTAGTGTGGAGTTTCCCCAGATCCGCCACCACCGGCGGTGGCGCGTGGCCGGCCGGCGGCGGCGCGTGGTGCCGGCGCGTGGGGAGGTGCAGTATTTCTGTTTTGACATTCTGGCACGATCCTCAACATCCGTATGTTCAGAATTTGTGAAGGTGAACCCGGAACCCTTGTATTTCAGTTGGGTATTTGAGTTAATCTATGTTTAGTGGTTTTAGAGTATTTTGTTAGGTTTTCGAGTCTGTTCTGGGGTTGAGTGTAATCCTTTTTGTGTTCATGTTCTCTGTTGCGAGGTGTCGGTGTCTGGCGTCTTCCTGGTTCCCAGGCTACTCTTCTGAGGGAAGCCGGTCGGAAGCGTCGACAGTTAGGTGAGTGATACTCACTAATATATTATTCTATTTTCATTTCATATGCATTGTTGTGTGTATATATATACGTATATTATGCACTACTATTGCATCTATAAGCATGTGACATTTGACTATGAGTGATGAATTAATATTCTATATTATGTGCCATATTATGGTTGTGATTGACGGATGGAGGTTGGGAGGACACAGTACCACCCAGGATTATGGGATTATTATGGTTATGATTTGGATTATGATGAGATTCAGAAGATGAGCTATGACTGATGGATGTCGGCCGGGCCTGCTCATCGCCAGGGCTGCTGTCAGTCGGGTCAGGGCTGCGTGGTGCAGACCAGTGACGGCCGGACCCCTTGGACATAAGAGACAGATTATTGGATTCAGAGAGCCAGAGTAGGGGGATCGGCTCCCCATATTGTGTATTGACAAATTAGTGTGGTACTGTGGACCATACCCCATCCTTGATTGATTGGATGATTTGTCTGTTGCTGTGGCATAGTGCACATCATGGGCATTAGATTCTTTCTGTGGGATACCAGTTTTATATATCAGCTGGTATCATTCACTGAGTCGAACGCTCATTCCTGTTCATTTTGTTGCTTTTAGGTCAGGAAATGAGCTGGAAAGGAATTGTAATTGAGTAGACTGCCAATTTTCCTTCGGCAGTGATTTGTATTATGGAGATATTAAGAATACATGTAATAGACGTACATTTGTAATTGTAACTCTAGAACTCCGCAATGTTACACTTTGTAATTGAACTTATTGTATTATTTTTCAGTTATGTAATTCTTGGGGTTAAGCGGAATTTTTCTGTAATTTATTTATTTCTGGGATTATGGAATAACTGGGTGCTGGGCTTTTCAGTTGTGTGATGCGGGCTTTTTGTCTTGTGTTTTGGGTCAGGCTTACTACGGGCACTGGTAGCCACGTGCATGTCCCGTGTCCTAGTGCCGGTCACGTGCCCTTGGGATCGGGGCGTGACAAATTGGTATCAGAGCAAAGATCTTGTGACCTTTTATGTTTTCAGTGTTGTGGGTCCTTGTTTCTGTAACATGCAGAGTATAGAATTCCCAATTGTCGTCTTGAGTTTCCTTTGCTTCCAATTCAGCATTAATGTGGTGTTATGATGAATTTTTATGATTTTTCTTAACCTTGTGATGTTAGTAGAATGTTGTGGAGATAAAGGTTCTTGGGTGAGTAGAATATGATTAGAGGGTATGATTTGGAATCTTATAAGGGATAGAATATTAAGTCGATATGATTTGGGAATTCGAGGATCTCCGAGAACTTAATCCAGAAGGGTATAAAATGACTTTATTCAAAATTGTAAATGATTTGGAAATGGAATGTTTTAAATGAATTTAAGGATGACAATTGATTTTAAAGTATGATTTTAATACTTGTTTTGAGAATTTATTATTCTAGAACTCTGTACTTGTGTCCAGTGTATATGTCTGTCCGCATTCATTCGCATTCATTGAGTCAGGCATCATAAAGTTCTAAGTCATTATTCATTCATCATCTCCTTCATGGATCATTGCATTAAGGTTGCATATTGTGCAGCATCCCTGGACACAGTACCTTGAGCTCTAAAAATAAAAGTGAAAAATGTTTTAATTTTTATGAATGATTTTAAATAGTTTTACACATTTAAATAAATTTGGATATACCTGCAGTGGATTGAAGTTCTCGGAATAAGATAATATTTCGAGGTACTAGATTCTATATTATATTGTGGAAAGAATTAAGGATTAAGTACTGAGTTTATTAAGGAAAGAAATTTTATTATATCATCTAATAGAGTTATTATTTGAGCATACTCATGACGTGTATAGGTTAAGTTGAGATCAAAATGGAATCGCATAGATTAAGACAGATATATATCATGTATGGAGATTTTTATTGAGTGTCTGTAAGAGTAGTGAATTTATTGATTTTGTGTGGATAAATAGAAAGATTAGGAATATGAGAGATCATAAGATGTTGATGGAAATTTCGAAATAAGATACTAATATAGGTTAAATATGCATGGTTGTGAGACAATAGTTGTCTAAGCGATGATATTAAAATATTTTATAGAGAATAAGTCTTAAATAACTTGTGAATTATTGGTTAGAATCCTACTTATGGTGTAAAATATGTGTGGAGTTAATAGAATTTTTTTGATGACTCTGTTAATTTAAGGGATGTTGAGATGAATGGAATACTTATTGGTTTTGTATATTTATTAATAAGTATGCATATATGCTGATTTCAAATTGATGAAATAAATTTTGTAAATATATATATTGAAGAAATTAGTTAAAGTAAGTAAAAGTGGAAAGTAAATTATTTAGTATTGATGTGTTTTATTCGATGAAATGATTATGGAAATTCCTATGGGACTTATTCTCACAATGAAATTTAATGGAAATTACAAGTTTGAGGAGATATTGGACATAAGAATATTTATCGAGATTATTAGAGATTAAGTAATAATTATTAATCTGGAAATGCATTAAGAAATATTAAGAGTTTTATTAGCTTAGAATTTTTGCTGAAGTTTTATCTGGTTGATGTAATGACTAATACATGGAAGTAAGAAGTTAGGCATTAATATTAGTTTTCGTATTCATAAGTACTTAACGATAAGATATGTTTAAGGTTATAATTAATTGATTGAAATCAAAGGTATAAGAATACGGAATAATTAGTATTTGCTGTAAGGTTTAAGAAAATAGATTGGATATTGGTATTAGAAGGATGTTATTGGAGGTTTAAGTATACAATTTTATGTCTTGCTGAACTTGTTTTGTTTTACTACCTTTCCTGGGTTTGGCTGTGTAGCAGAGTGCGCAGTGGAAGTGTGGTGGAGAAGTGTAGTTGTAAACTGTTGTCTTTGAAAATTCGAGGACGAATTTTCTGAAGGAGGGAAGATTGAAATACCCCGAATTTTCAATTATTTTATAAAATTCTATTTTCGTACAGAAATGTATTATTTTATCATTTTCCTTATTAAAATAAGATTGGAATTATATTTTATTAAACTATAAATATTCATATTATTTGAATATGTGTTATTGATGACAATTTTGATATAATATTACAATATCATATTATTATGATTATGTTAATGTGGATTTTTTTGAGAATTGTATTTTGGATTATATTTTGATATTTGGGTATTAATAAAGGTATTAATTATATTATAAGTGTGACTATAGTATTTTATCGAAAGTTTAGATTTCCGATATAATTACTATAATTATCGTAAATAATGTTATTGATATATATTTTCATGAGTATATGTTGTAAATTATTATTAATATGTGAATTATGAATTATTGTTAATTATTATTATTATTACTATCATTTTTATTATTATTATTATTATTATTATTATTATTATTATTATTATTATTATTATTATTATTATTATTATCACTATTATTAATGCCATTACCATTATTATTATTATTAGTATTATTATTGTGTATATATAAAGATGTAGTATTATGTTTATATATATATATGTATATAGTATTATATGTATATATTATATATGGTTAAGTATATATATATAACATAATCTGGGGGTTAAGAAAAATGAGAAAAGAAGAATGGAAGGCTGGGATTGGTTAGTTTGAAGAAGCCCAAAACGGGGCGTTTTGGTGCAGGTAGAACGGGCAGGAGAGAGGAGAGAGAAAGGGAGAAGCCGAGAGAGAGAGAGAGAGTGTTGACCGTGTTCCGGTGGGCGGTGGCAAGCACCGCCACTACCGCTGGGTAGAAGGAGGACCGGCGACCTCGAGGGAAGTGGCAGCTCTGTGATCGGCGGCGGCACGGCGGCGTACGCGAGGAGAGAAGTACCGCCGGCCACCGCAACTTCAACTCCATTTTTCGGCCACTTCCGGCAGCGAAATCCGGCGATCTTGGTGCCGTTTTACTCCTGGAGATGAGAGCTTCACTTTGGTACCTGCCTTGCCCCCTGAGGACCACCGGAGGAGGAGATCGAAAAATATCAAACCGTGGCTTTGGAGGCATTTTCTGGTGGATGGAGGGCGAGTGCCGGCGAGTGGTGACTGTTTTTAGGCTCCTGGGATTGAGGTGAATCTGCTGGTGTGGAGTTTCCCCAGATCCGCCACCACCGGCGGTGGCGCATGGCTGGCCGGCGGCGGCGCGTGGTGCCGGCGCGTGGGGAGGTGTAGTATTTCTGTTTCGACATTCTGGCACGATCCTCGACGTCCGTATGTTCAGAATTTGTGAAGGTGAACCCGAAACCCTTGTATTTCAGTTGGGTATTTGAGTTAATCTATGTTTAGTGGTTTTAGAGTATTTTGTTAGGTTTTCGAGTCTGTTCTGGGGTTGAGTGTAATCCTTTTTGTGTTCATGTTCTCTGTTGCGAGGTGTCGGTGTCTGGCCTCTTCCTGGTTCCCAGGCTACTCTTCTGAGGGAAGCCGGTCGGAAGCGTCGACAGTTAGGTGAGTGATACTCACTAATATATTATTCTATTTCCATTTCATATGCATTGTTGTGTGTATATATATACGTATATTATGCACTACTATTGCATCTATAAGCATGTGACATTTGACTATGAGTGATGAATTAATATTCTATATTATGTGCCATATTATGGTTGTGATTGACGGATGGAGGTTGGGAGGACACAGTACCACCCAGGATTATGGGATTATTATGGTTATGATTTGGATTATGATGAGATTCAGAAGATGAGCTATGACTGATGGATGTCGGCCGGGCCTGCTCATCGCCAGGGCTGCTGTCAGTCGGGTCAGGGCTGCGTGGTGCAGACCAGTGACGGCCGGACCCCTTGGACATAAGAGACAGATTATTGGATTCAGAGAGCCAGAGTAGGGGGATCGGCTCCCCATATTGTGTATTGACAAATTAGTGTGGTACTGTGGACCATACCCCATCCTTGCTTGATTGGATGATTTGTCTGTTGCTGTGGCATAGTGCACATCATGGGCATTAGATTCTTTCTGTGGGATACCAGTTTTATATATCAGCTGGTATTATTCACTGAGTCGAACGATCATTCCTGTTCATTTTGTTGCTTTCAGGTCAGGAAATGAGCTGGAAAGGAATTGTAATTGAGTAGACTGCCAATTTTCCTTCGGCAGTGATTTGTATTATGGAGATATTAAGAATACATGTAATAGACGTACATTTGTAATTGTAACTCTAGAACTCCGCAATGTTACACTTTGTAATTGAACTTATTGTATTATTTTTCAGTTATGTAATTCTTGGGGTTAAGCGGAACTTTTCTGTAATTTATTTATTTCTGGGATTATGGAATAACTGGGTGCTGGGCTTTTCAGTTGTGTGATGCAGGCTTTTTGTCTTGTGTTTTGGGTCAGGCTTACTACGGGCACTGGTAGCCACGTGCATGTCCCGTGTCCTAGTGCCGGTCACGTGCCCTTGGGATCGGGGCGTGACAGAGAAGAACATGAACAAAGATATAAGTTATTTTAGTTTTGAATTGGGCCTAACTATTATTCCATTGCTTGTTAAGCATGGACCTAATCCAGCATATCTTGTCCCTCATCAGTTATAATCACATAAGAAGAAATTTGTATCTCTCAATAATATTTAAATAGTTAATGTTATAAATAAAATGGAGAAGAACATGAACAAAGAATATAGAGAAGAGAATAGTTTTTCTAGTTATTATATTCAATAGTATTAGGCTCTTTATATAGAGTACAGAAGAGAAAGAAATAGGAAACTTTTCCAATAAGGAAAATACAAGAAATAGGAAGTTTTTTCAATAAGCAAAATACAATCAATACTAATATGGAAACTAAAATGTTTATGTATATGGAAAGACATCAATCAAATCTTATAACATATCATAGCACTCCCCCTTGATGTCTTTTACAAAGAATATGCTTCGTTAAAACTTTATTAAGGAAAAACCCTGTGGAAAAAAAAATCTTAGTGAAGGAAAAAAAGTACATTATTCTTATAGGGATTTGCGCCATAACACTGTCTCTTTAAAAACCTTACCAGGAAAACCTAATGGGACAAAACCTAGGCTAAGGAAAAAAAGAGTACAGTGCACTAAAATCTCTCCCTCATGAAAATATGATTTCTATCAAATATTTCTTAGCCGACGCATGCTAATTTTGTTGACTAACTTTTCAAATGTGATTATAAGGAGTGCCTTTGTAAACAAATCTGTCAAATTATCAAATCGTATACTTAATGATGTTTAAATAATATCTACATATAATAATTTATTTATAGTACTCTCTTAAGATATTATTTGCGCTATGAATATAACTCGTTAAAAACCTTATTAGAAAATCCAGTGGAAAAAAACATATTTAAGGAAAAAAGTATATTTCATGTGCTATTTTGTCATTGCACAGATTGTCTCATTAAAACCTTTGTTCAAGAAAATCCTGTGGGATAAAAACTTGACTAAGGAAAAAGAGTACAATTATATACTAATTTGCTCCTCCTGATGATGACAGATTTTAACACGGCTTATACTAATTGATAAAACGATGTCGTTTAAATACCACATTAGGTAAAACTTAGTACATAAGTCTGTTAAATTGTCACTTAAGTGAATTTGGTGGATATCTCTTCTGGAGCTTATGTATATACAAGAATTTGGGTGAAGTTTATGTCTACTTCATTGCCCTTAATATAACCACTTTTAATTTATGCAATACAAATTGCATTATTCTCAAAATACAATGGGAGTATCTTTTAGTGAGGTACATCAGGACCATAAAAACTTTTATAAAATTGCAGTACTACTATAAGTGAATACATAGCCAGTCTAAAATCTACCATCATAGAGACTAAGCAAATAACCAATATTCGCATATAGACCAATCTTAAATATGAATTATAATATTAATAGTATATTGAAGATAACTTTTACACCATATAATACATTTTCTTGCAAATGTAATATTAGGCCAGATGCAATTTGCAAGATACAAGAGTGCCCTATAGCACTCATATATGGTACTTCAAGACCAAATAGATCTTTATTATCTTTTTTAGGTCTAAAAGGGTCTCTCTTCGCTTCTAGTGAGCGGACCACCTATTGGTGTGCTTGAGGGAGAAGATTTATCCATGCAAAAATTATTTAAATATCTTTTTCACATAATTATACTAGTGTATTAGGACTCCTTAATAATCAATCTGTAGGCCGATACAAAATTTCATATCCTTTAAATTTTTCATCTCAAACTCACTTTTCAAATAGGTACATACTTATTTGAATTCATTAGGAGTCACATTGATATTTAAATCAACTTATACTGCAATAATAACATATACCATTCTATGGTCTTTTATGAATACAAATGGACATAGTGCATTATTCACATATCTTTCTTTCAATAAGAATTTACTCAAACAATCATACCACATGTCTATATTGCTTTAATCCATATATAAATTTTTGCAATTTGATGAAATATATGTCACATGTTTAATGTGTATTTATTTATGATATACTTAGTCCTTCTGAGACTCTTATTGCTTTCATAAGGTGTACAATAAGCCTTTATTAACTGCCGTATTAATTAAGTATCGGAACATGATCATTTTCATAATAAGAGAATTATTTTTCTCATAGTCAATGATAGAATGAGTCTAGCTTTACTTTAATTGCCTCATTCCATGATGATCAATCATATTTATGCTAATATTCAGTTATACTTATAGATTATGGATCCATATTTTCTCTTGTAACAGCAAAAGCTACTGTTGAGGCAAATTCATTATCGACGATAATTAAATTTCTATCAACTCTTTCTTATATCACAAAAATAATTGAGATCTCATAGTTTTCATTTATATGATCATCAACTCCAGAAGTCATATCTGGAGGATCTAATTGTTCCGTTGTCTCAGTCTGTGTCTCATAATTGGCTATAGCTCTTTGACTAAAATCTTCCTCTTCAGGAGATTTTATGAGTGGCGCTGCTTTTTTTTTCCGTAGATTTTTTCCGTAGATCCATACTTCTAGCGTGTAGTGAGATTGATTGATATTCTATTTACAATTAGAATCACAACTCTTGCTAGGATATTAGCAGCTGCAATATGATACTTTGTCACTCTTTTAGCAGCTATAAATGCATTTGGTAGTTAAGTTGCAATTTGTTGTAACTGTATTATTTTGTGAACTTCTGGTTCACTCTAAATTGTACATGGACCAAAATTATTTAAAGGATTTTCCTTCTAATAAATTTCTTGACATTCTTTAGAACTGCAAGTGCTTTTCCTCCCCCTAATATCAAAAAATATGCCTCATCAAAATAAATTCATAGTCTCTTTTGTGAACTCATTATCACACATTGGGATAAATTTAATATATTCATGGCACAAAAAAAAATTACTGCTCATGTCCTTATACAAGTTTTATGGAAGAGTATATATGATGTATATTGTTGCACGATTACTGCAAGTGCACAGATCATTTACAAGTAATAAAGTGATGAGTGAGTATCGTTCCCACGAGAAAGGATCTGTCAAGTATCAATTTTAAGATTACTCTACTATTTAGAAAATCAATTATGAGAATTTATATTTCAAACTAAATTAAAATTAAAGAAATTAAATGATGATTAATTTAAAATAAGATTAAAGGTCTAGGATTTAGAATTCATCAATGGATTACCTATGATTTCTTTATATTCTCTATATTGGATTATTTTGCTGGAATTAATGATTAGATTTTCCTAAATTATATAATGTTCTCTCTCAAAATACAACATGTGTACTTATATTAATCTTATGTCTACTTTTGTGGTCATAAGTAATTAACACAAACCCATTAAGTTTTATGGAAATCCTTTTAACAATCACAAAGGAGTATTCTTATATCTAAGCAATACATTCTCTAGGTCAACTATCCTAATGAAATAATATTATTTCCACTC
This sequence comes from Reutealis trisperma, assembly GCA_947687605.1. Lineage (NCBI taxonomy): Eukaryota > Viridiplantae > Streptophyta > Magnoliopsida > Malpighiales > Euphorbiaceae > Reutealis > Reutealis trisperma. The sequence goes on from CANTUT010000032.1 coordinate 2,632,014, forward strand.
TCGCTACTTCACATAATATCTTAAATCTTGCAATCAATGGTCAGTTAATTATAAGCATCAAGTTCTAAGATAAAAGATTAATTCCAACAATCAAACCCAATCAATTAAATATAAATAATCATATGCAAATCAAAAGATTACATCTAAATCCTAGAAAAATGAACTTACGTACTCATAATTAAAAAGAAAGAAACAATTAAATTAACAATAAACATAATAACAACTTAAAATTAAATTCAAGAGTAGAGTTTAGAAAGAACTTACTTTGGGATACAATTTTTGATGAACTCAAGCTTTTAAAAATTCCTCCTCTTGATCAAAATAAAAAAATAAAACAAATCTACTCTAAGAAAGCATATGAAAATCTCTCTACATATTTTTTTTTGATGGATTTTCTTCATGCTATTTTTCTTTGCCAAGTATGGTATTTATACGCATGCTTAGTGGAAGAATTCAAGTTCCATTAAAATTCTTACATCAAAAATTCAATATTGATGGTTAGGTTGGCCACCAACCATTGAATTTTGGCCACCAACTATTGAATTTATTTCTCATGGATTGAAAACTTGAATCATTGCTTGCATTATTATTTTTATGACATCACCGTCTGCATCATTTATTTTATTGCATTATTGTGACATCATTTTGATCTGCAAAAATAAAATAAAAATACTTAAAATATGTTATAATTTATTTATAAATTGTAGAACTATTTATTTCTAAAAATAAGTAATAATATTATTGCATTCTCGAGAACTGAGCTAAATTTTAAGTTTAAACAAATAAAATAACTCTAAAAATATAGAGTTATCACACTCCCAAACTTAAGTTTTTGCTTGTCCTCAAGCAAAAGAAAATTCAAAACCTAAACTAGTCCACTTTCGTAGGAAATTACGATTGCATTTAGCGTATGCAACAAGCCTTTAAACCCCTATGTGTCCCATAGAGGACGAGTTATAGTCTCGTGAGGGCTTCCAGTGGTGATACCCACAAACACCTATAAAACTCTAAACTTTCAAATATTTATTTCAAAAAGGAAATTTAATCTTCTCATGCTTAGTTTGAATAATTTTTCAAAGGTCTCAAGAAATTAATATTCATAAACGACATATCAATAGTATTACAAGTCAAGCTTCTATCTCAGGTTCAAAATAATTCTCATCTTAATCATGCCTTGAATAACCATGCATTAAATCAACCGCAAAGAAATTGTTGCACTTTAGATAGGCATATACACACTGATATCTTTAAATGCCTCTATCAAAAAATAGATGTACAAATCTCATAAGCATGTTGATACAAACAATCTCCACTAATGAAATTCACAAATAAAGAGAGTTCAATATGTTTTAACTAGACTTGTAATGAGGCTAACACAAGGTCTTTTGACTGAATAAAGAAAAGGCTAAATGAACAAAAGTAAGATAATTATGCTAAGTTTACAAAAGAAAATCAATAACTCAAATAAAGAGATTTTGTTAATGAAGGATTCCTTTTATCTTAAGTATCATTCTTCTTCAATGTTTTCTTCTTTTAAACCCCCTCTTCTTCTTCTTCTTTTTTTTTTTTCCACCAACAACATTATTCTAAAGATAAGCAAGAATTACTAATTTTTATTTTATTCAATTTTCTTACTTTCCTCCAAACTTATTTTAAGCAGAATGTGATCTTTTACACTGAATAATACTCTTAGTTATTAGAGATCCTTATTTTCTTTTAAATCCTCAATAATTCCCTTTTCTTCATTAAAATGTAAATTTGATAAAATTATCTCACAAACAGGATGAAGAATAATAATTAAGGTTAATTAACAAAAAAAGAAGGCTTAAAATTAACAAGGCACAAAAGGATAAATTAGAGAAAAAAAATTAAAATAAGGGTGGATATAAGTAACAGGCTAAACAAACAATGCCTAAATCATATCTCTCTTTCAAAATGAATTCAAAATTTCGCCTCAAAAGTTTGCAAAAACATATTCTAAGATAGGTGAGGCAAATAAAGATAAAAAATGTGTAAAAGCCCTCTCTAAGTAAGCATACACAAATTCAATGCAATCAATATAATGCAAAGCAAAGTAAAACATAATCTTAATAAAAATTAATTTCTTACCCAAAATAGTTGCTCAACCTAAAATACTTTAATAAATTGTCAATAAATACCAATTACAATCAATCATTGGCATTTCATCAAATTATTTAACATAAACATATTTTATCAAAAAATAAATAAATAAATTTATTCATCAAAAAGAAATGACTGAAAATAAAAAATAACTAAACCTCCCCCAAACTTGCAATTGACATTGTCCTCAATGTCAAATAAACAAATCAAAAGCAAAAAAATACTCCCTCTTGTATAAAAGTGGATTATAAATTATAAGCAGAATGTGCATTTCACTTCCTTATTTCCTATAAAATATCATGAAATAACACTAAAAGCAAGCATGAGAAACTAATCACACAAAAAAGAAAACTTCCACTTTTTTTGTATTTATTATTTTTTTTAATTTTTTTATTTTGGAAACTAGAAGAAGAAAGAAAAAAAAAGAAAAAAAAAATACAGATGCATATCAAGAGCACAAAAAGTACTCTTTACTCTGCCATCTTGTATAAACAACTCTTCAGTTAGTTAGTTAGTTGGCTATCTAGTTAGTTTTTTTTTTTTTTGAAAAGAAAAATCACAGAAATTTAACATGCGTATCAAGAGTACAAAAGTAACTCTTTACTCAGCCATCTTACATTTAGTGAATTGAACCTAAAATTTTGCTTGATCAATTGCAACAGAAAACACACACATAAAACAAAAAAAAAATGCAATAAAAAAAAACTACAAGAGTTAGGGAAGTTATAACCATATATTCAAATCTAGTCCTCGCTTCTTACTACTGTTGCGCGATTTCTGCAAGTGCACATATCGTTTATAAGTAATAAAGTGATGAGTAAGTATTGTTCCCACGAGGAAGGGTTTGTCAAGTACCAATTTTTAATATTACTCTATTATTTAGAAAATCAATTATGAGATTTATATTTTAAGCTAAAATGAAATTGAAGTAAATAAATAATGATAAATTTGAAAATAAGATTAAAGATCTAGGATTTAGAATTCATCAATTTATCACATATGATTTCTTTATAATCTTTAGATGGATTATTTTTGCTGGAATTAATGATTAGATTTCCCTAAATTATATGATGTTCTCTCTCAATATACAATATGTGTATTCATATTAACCTTACGTTTACTCTCGTGATCATAAGCAATTAATACAAACCCATTAAGTTTTGTGAGAATCCTTTTAAAAATCACAAAGGAGTATTCTTATCTCTAAGCAATACATTCCCTAGGTCAATTATCCTAATGAACTAATATTGTGCTTCCACTCTCGCTACTTCACACAATATTTTAAATCATGCAATTAATGGCCAGTTAATTACAAGCATTAAGTTATAAGATAAAATATTAATTCCAACAATCAAATCCAATCAATTAAATATAAATAATCATATGCAAATCAAAAGATTACATCTAAATCCTAGAAAATAAAATTAGCTATTCATAATTAAAAGAGAAGAAACAATTAAATTAACAATAAAAATAATAAACATAATAATAACTTATAATTAAATTCAAAGAGCAGAGTTTAGAGAGAACTTGTTTTGAGATACAATCTTTGATGAACTCAAGCTTCTAAAAACTCCTCCTCTTGATCAAAATAAAAAATAAAACTAATCTATTTTAAGAAAACATATGAAAATCTCTCTACATATTTTTTTTTTATGGATTTTCTTTGATGCCATTTCCCTTTGCCAAGCATGGTATTTATAGACATGTTTGGTGGAAGAATTCAAGTTCCATTAAAATTCTTACATCAAAAATTCAATATTGATGGTTAGGTTGGCCACCAACCATTGAATTCCTTAATCAATATTCAAAAATAGTTAGGTTGACTACTAACCATTGAATTTTGGCCACCAACCATTGAATTTCTTTATCAATATTCAAAAATGGTTAGGTTGGCTACCAACCATTGAATTTTGGCCACCAACCATTGAATTTATTTCTCATGGATTGAAAACTTGAATCATTGCTTGCATCATTATTTTTACTGCATCATTTTAATATGCAAAAATAAAATAAAAATACTTAAAATATGTTATAATTTATTTATAAATTGTAGAACTATTTATTTCTAAAAATAAGTAATAATATTATTGCATTCTCGATAACTGAACTAAAATTTAAGTTTAAATAAATAAAATAACTCTAAAAATATAGAGTTATCAACTACTACTGGCCCTGGAGTGTTAAACTGCCTGCGCCATCAATGGATCAGGTTCGGAGTTAAAATTTTGCATTTGATCAATCAATTGATCAATAGTTGAAGCAGAGACTAAGATGCATCGACTCGCTGGTGTCATAAAACCCTGTTCCACAGCATGATCTAGAAAAGATAACAAATCATTATAAAAACCATCAACATTAAGTAATCCCAATGGCTTCTAAAGAACAGTTAATTGGGTCCAAAATGCAATAGTGAAAATATTTTCAAATGTTTCTAAACCACCAGGTAATGTGGTAAAAGCATCAGCATTAAGATTCATGTATGCCATTCGTTCGTACATGCTCATCACTTGTAACTCATTACCTATAGTTCTACCATTGATATGTTTATTTCGAGCCAAAGCCTTTAGAACTATTCCTAAGACTTTATTACCTCTAATATATGCAGAACTTGCGACACAATCCCGTAACCCTAAACTACCTCCCTCAAGCACCAAATCAATTTTTCATTCAGCTAAAATCCTACCAAGTTCATTAGCTGCTATTAAGTATTCTCTTTTCTTGCCAGAGTTTGGACTATAAAAGACACAAATAGTTTTGAATTTGCGTGTTGAAGATTCTGTCATTTTCTCTCATATATCTCTCGAAAGGATTGTGTGCATATTGATAATTATGAATGTGCATATAAAGAAACTAGAAGAGTAAACGAACAGTTCAATGGGATAAAATAATTTTGACAGAAAAAGTATAAAAACAAAAATAATGAATACTGTATGTACAAATGTCAAAAGAAATATTTGAAAAACTAAAAAGAAACAGACATTGAAAGACTAAAAAGCTAACAAAAATAGAAAAATCTGCAACATGTGTACAAAAGTCAAAAAGAAAATATTAAAAAGGTAAAAGTAGACATTAAAAGACTAAAAAATTATCGATAGTAAAAAAAAATCTGCAGGAAAATAAATTTAGGTACTAAAAATTCAAAAAGTACTGCAAGATGTTGAAAAAATAATGCATTAAAAAATAAAAAAGTTAGTGATACACCTGATTATAAACAGTAGTTATAATTTTGGCTCACATCTTCCTCTGGTTTTACGTCCAGTAACAGCTTAAACGCCTTCTATGAGTCGAGGATAGGCTTTCCATCCAGTTTTCTTATTAACTGGCAAATAGGGTCTTTTATCGTCAGATTCCCTAAGCTGTAACATTGTTTTTCTTCTTTGAATAGTTCTCATAAATCTTTGAACTTGTCCACAAGGATGTGTCTCAAGAGTATGTAGGATATTATCCATAGACTCCTTACTCAATCCATCCTTTATGAATTTAATTTTGTCTTCTCAATTTATGGATGCAAATCCAATATTTCTACAGCGTGTACTGCAATTCCATCTTGCACACTTGTAGCAGACTCCCATTCTCTTAGCTCTCCTCTTCTTTGAGTAATAACTTCTCCCCGTACCTGGCAAATATTTAATAAATGAGTCATCGAGCTCACCTGCCAATCGTATTTTAGCTTCTATGATTCAACTAATATTCTCAGGAAAATTCAGATGCCTAGATGCCTTCATTCTTTCTAGTCTACATTCATCAATTTTCTTGAGTACATCTTGGGGAAGAGTTGGAAACTTGTTTTTTAGTGCTGCAAGAGATGCTTCCATATCTGATTAACTTAGTTAAGAAAATGAAAGAGAAAACTTACAATGAAACAACTAAATAGAAATAAAAGAAACCTAATAAAGAGAAAACTTGGGTTTCCTCCTAATAAGCTATTTAATAACTCACAAACAACACTAAAGCAAAATTAAAATAGAACGAAACAAACAAAAGAACAAAAGAAATTAAAAAGAAGTAAAAAAGTTAGAAATTTGGGTTGCCTACCAAAAGCACTTAATTTATAGTCTTTAGCTTGACTATAGCTAGATCTTTATCAAGGATGATCATACACAAAGTACATCATCCCGATAATTGCGGAAAAATAGACTTTTGCTAATTTTAATGAGTCAAGCCAACTTGATTTGAACCTGCATGGAAAAAGTTTAAGACAAGAATTATTTAATATTTTACAATTAGGCTCATAATTTCCAAAAGCTTTCAAAGGAGCTCTTTTTCTTGCTCTGAATTTTCTCAAGAAATTGAGATAAGAAGGTAGTGGTGTTGAATCAAGAGTTGGTGAGTGCTCAGTTGATGGTGGTGAATGTTTCTTCTTTTCTTCCAAGCCATCAAATTGATATTCTCTATGGTCTATTGTATTCACCAAACAAACTGAAAAAGTTTCCTTTGAGTGCTCTTTTTCAAATACTTCTTCAATTTTCCTATCGATTTTAACCACTCCATAGATATTATCCATGAGAGAAGGGTATTTGAAATTGTTGGGCAAATTGGGCTCATCTTCTTCTTTTTTATCTTGATTGCTTGAAGTATCTGGTTGATCAATCATCTCTTCTACATCATTACTCAAAGAAATTGCCAAGCATTGCTCTCTAGAATGTTCTTCAATTTGGCTTATCAGGTTACCATGGCCTTGAGTATCTAATGGACTAGTGAATTGTTCGATTTGTACATCAAAATTTGCATTGTGGCTAGTCCCTTAATTCATCCTATCTTCCATTTTTTCACATTGTTTGTAAGTAGCATTCATAAATTTTTCTAATGCTATTTCATAAGATGGTTTGTGCTCTTGAAATGGTGCATGGTCTTGAAAATCATATTGATAAGGATGCCATGAATTGTTACCTTGATCGCATTGGTTTTCTCATGAAAAGCTCGAATAGTCACTCCATCATGAGTTATTTATATTGGAATATAGATAATTCTCATACCTGTTATAATTTGGGAAAAATTGTACCTGCTCTGCATATTGGCACTCAGAATTCAAATGATTACCTTCACACAAATCACAACTCAAACATGAATTAAATAAACTATTTGCATCAAGTTTATCAATTAAGTTAACCAATGTATCGATTTTAGTATTTAACTTACTAAAACCATCCTCACCATACATGTTTGCTGCTCTATTTAGTATCATTCCTCCATCACACCATTAAAAGTTGTGGAAAGCCTTCTTTTAAGTTGTGGAAAGCCTTCTTTTTTTTTTCTTTTTTTTTTCTTTTTTTTTTTTTTTATAAAAGTCCTACAAAATAATAAAAAAATAGAAAAGAAAAACAAAATCTAAAGTAATAGAGTATATCAATCTATTGATATTGTCAAAAATTGTCTTCTCCAGCAACGGCGCCAAAAACTTATTACGCGATTACTGCAAGTGCACATATCATTTACAAGTAATAAAGTGATGAGTGAGTATCGTTCCCACGAGAAAAGGTTTGTCAAGTACCAATTTTAAGATTACTCTATTATTTAGAAAATCAATTATGGGAATTTATATTTCAAACTAAATTAAAATTAAAAAAATTAGATGATGATTAATTTAAAAGAAGATTAAAGGCCTAGGATTTAGAATTCATCAATGGATTACCTATGATTTCTTTATATTCTCTATATTGGATTATTTTTGCTGGAATTAATGATTAGATTTTCTTAAATTATATGATGTTCTCTCTCAAGATACAACATGTGTACTCATATTAATCTTATGTCTACTCTCGTGATCATAAGTAATTAACACAAACTCATTAAGTTTTATGAAAATTCTTTTAACAATCACAAAAGAGTATTCTTATCTCTAAGCAATACATTCCCTAGGTCAACTATCCTAATGAACTAATATTATATTTCCACTCTCGCTACTTCACACAATATCTTAAATCATGCAATTAATGGCTAGTTAATTACAAGCATTAAGTTATAAGATAAAAGATTAATTCCAATAATCAAAACCAATCAATTAAATATAAATAATCATATGCAAATCAAAAAATTGCATCTAAATCCTAGAAAAATGAACTTACCTACTCATAATTAAAAAGAAAGAAACAATTAAATTAACAATAAACATAATAACAACTTAAAATTAAATTCAAGAGTATAGTTTAAAAAGAACTTATTTTGGGATACAATTTTTGATGAACTCAAGCTTCCAAAAATTCCTCCTCTTGATCAAAATAAAAAAAAAAAACAAATCTACTCTAAGAAAGTATATGAAAATCTCTCTACATATTTTTTTTTGATGGATTTTCTTCATGCTATTTTCCTTCGCCAAGTATGTTATTTATAGGTATGCTTGGTGGAAGAATTCAAGTTTCATTAAAATTCTTACATCAAAAATTTAATATTGATGGTTAGGTTGGCCACCAACCATTGAATTTTGGCCACCAACCATTGAATTTATTTCTCATAGATTGAAAACTTGAATCATTGCTTGCATCATTATTTTTATGACATCACCGTCTGCATCATTTATTTTATTGCATCATTGTGACATCATTTTGATCTGCAAAAATAAAATAAAAATACTTAAAATATGTTATAATTTATTTATAAATTGTAGAACTATTTATTTCTAAAAATAAGTAATAATATTATTACATTATCGAGAACTGTGCTAAAATTTAAGTTTAAACAAATAAAATAACTCTAAAAATATAGAGTTATCATATACAATGGCATTCATGCCAAACTTTCAAGGTTTAATTATTAAATTATAAGTTCAATGCTTGAACTGTAGATTCAACGCAATATATTGTGCATGTATACTAGAGATAAAACAGTAATGAAATAACTTATTATAACACACAACTTATAAAATCCTTGCAAATTACTCCTTCAAAGAGTTTACATAAAATCATCAATATTGAATTGAGTTGTGTCCTCTATATGGGCAGTTTCTCTTTTAGAATCTCATGATTTACCAAATAATTTATAGCATTCACTTCAAAGAATACAGTTATTCTAGTGGGCATTTTAATGATTTCTCGTTAGCAATTATTCTTTCAAACTTCTCATTATCTACCAAATGATTTATAGCATTCACTTCAGGGAATGCAATTATACTAGTGGGCATTGTTTGATGATTTTTTATTAACAATTATTCTTTGCAACCACTAAAAAAATAATATTTGTAAATTTTCACTTTTTATACTGCTACTACAGGAGCATGTAACTTTATTACCGCACAATTTCACCTATGAAGTAATTTTAAACATGGTTGAATTATATTTTCAAATACACTTTAAGTCCTGTAGTGTAAATTTAGCCAATCGTATTGAACTTGTGGTAGTATTATATATTTCAAGTGATTATATCTATTTTTAAAACTCTTCTAGAAAATATAAAAATCATTACTAGTGAGATATTCAACTTTTAAATCCTTACTTAAATGAGGTTTAAGTAGATAATAGCTTTTCCTTTTGCTAACATTTAAATGCATTTCATTATCAACAACTCACATAAAAAATTATTCTCATTGAATTTAAGAGCATATAAAAATTATCAACCAAACTTTAATTCACTATACTTTACTTTATTTAAATGACTTAATTTTCATATATTTAAAATATATCTAAATGGACCAATTAGAAAATAAATTAATATTAATTTTAACAAATATTAAATTCATAATTTATCCTACCAAAGAAAGGCAAGCACTAATTATGCTTCTCTATACCAACATAAATCTAACAATATATGTAATCCAAAAATAAATTCATTAATTCACAAATTAACAAAACCATATCACTTATATAATTTATATTCATCTCATCTCACATTTAAATCTCTAATTGCTTTCACATCTAATACATATTGACATAAGTAAAATCAAAACATATATAACACACACAACTTTCTTGTAGGCTATTTAACTAACAAATAAATAAATAAATAAATAAATAAATAAATATATATATATATATATATATATATATATATATATATATATATATATATATACATATATATATATACATATATATATATACATATATATATATACATATATATATATACATATATATATATACATATATATATATATATACATATATATATATACATATATACATATATATATATATACATATATATATATATACATACATATATATATATACATACATATATATATACATACATATATATATATACATACATATATATATATACATACATATATATATATATATACATACATATATATATATATATATACATACATATATATATATATATATATACATACATATATATATATATATATATACATACATATATATATATATATATATATATATATATATATATATATATATATATATATATATATATATATATATATATATATATATATATATATATATATATGAGACGTGTATTATCCATAAAACAAATTTTGAGTTGCGATGCAAAGACCGAAGGATATGTAATAATATGTACACTAGTAGAATTGATCTCAATTTAATAAATCAAGTAAACTTATTAATATGAATGCAAGATCAGTCTTTCCCCATAAAACAAGTTAATCAATCAATAAATGAATAATTTAGAGTCAGATTTTATGCAAAAAAAAAAAAATTGTAAGCCATGACTTTTAAAACTATGCATAAAATGTGTTGTTATAATTGATAACCAATTAAAAGTTACAATTTGGTTGGTTAATCAAATGGGCCATACCCATCATTCCAATACATATAAACAACAATGAAACACCCAAAATATAAAAATCAAAGCAAAAGGGTTTACCTTAATATTATGGCCATATGCAAGTACTTTATTGACATCCAATTTATTCAACGTGTGCAGTTTAAATTAAATTTATTAGTTACTCAGGAACATAAAATATTAATTTTTCAGGGATGTCTATTTTATTTATTTCAATACTCGAAGGAGTGACACCAGTATAAATAATTCTTATTCGTGATGTGGAGGGCCATCAATTAACATTGTCTAATATAAAATCATAATAAAATCAGTCTTTTAAAGACTTGTAGACAATGCAATTAGTTCTTTAGGAACATTTAATGATTCTTTAATGAATTTATATTTGTTTATTTTGATTAGTTTTTCAGTAACTATATAGAATATTAGTTATTCAGGAACTGTAGAAAATATCACTTCTTCAGGAACTGTAAAAAATACCAGTTCTTCAACAACTGTTGGGAATACCAGTTTTTCAGGAAAACTATAATTATTATTAGTTTTTTAGGAACTCATAACTTAGTTATTTATTTAATTAGTTTTTCAGGAATTATAAATAATACTAGTTCTTCAGGAACTAGAATTTAAAATATAATACTAGTTCTTTAGGAACTCATAGCTTAGTTATTTATTTAATTAGTTCTTTAGAAATTATAAATAATACTAGTTCTTCAGGAATTAGTATTTAAAATATAATGCTAGTTTTTCAAGAACTAGAATTTAATTGATTAATCATTAAATAGTATATCAAATCTTTATAAATCTAAAAAAAAAAACAATTTGAGATAAATGATTATAAGAGAGATGAAAAAAATAATTTTTTCAAATTAATTAGCCCAATATGTTCAAATGATTTCTTAAAAAAAAAAAGATTTAGTTTTTTTTTCTTAAAAAAAATGTATTTGATACATAAATATTAATAATAATAGTAATTAATTAGACAAAAATTATTTACCATAAATCTTGAATTTTATTTCTTCAAATTTTTCGCCTTAGTTGGATTGTAGCAAATCACAAGCTATCTAAAATTATGAATAATATTGTAAAACAATTCGTGCTGATAACGTATTATAAATAAAATGGAGAAAAACATGAATAAAGAATATAGAAAAGAGAATGGTTTTTCTAATTATTCCATTCAATAGTATTAAGCTCTTTATATAGAGTACAGAAGAGAAAGAAATAGGAAGATTTTCCAATAAGAAAAATACAAGAAATAGGAAGTTTTTTCAATAAGTAAAATACAATCTATACTAATATAGAAACTAAAATATTCATATGTATGAAAAAATATCAATCAAATCTTATAATATATCATAATAGTTAATGCATTTTTATATTGAATGATTTAAATCAAAATATCAACGTTTAAATTGACGGCCTATACCAAATGAGATAATGACTTATCAAACCAAATGAGATAAATGACTTATCAAGAGAGTCCAAAATCACATTGTTGAAATGGTATGGTGGCATTAAGTCAAAGTCTTGTCAAACAATGCATTTCAGTGGCAAAAGATTTACGAAGTAATGTAATTTGATAGGTGATTTTGAATATTAATCAATTATAAGTTGGATCTAAACCAATTTACCAATTAGACTAACTTTGGAATTTTAGCAAGAGAGTTAATTTTATCCATCCATCAATGGCCAAATCACTTTAATAATTAACAGTACATCACTTTTGAGCATTGAAAGAGGATTCAACCTGATAGATTTTATATGCACTTACTGATAGACTATGTCTAGATGTGCACATTGCTAGTCATTACTATTTCACGATACAAAAAGCATAAAAATTTACTTCAAATGCTTCTTAACAACAATAGGACTACTTACATAATGCTTTCCGTCAGACCATGTAAGCCTTCCAAAAACATAGTCATCATTACCTACCCTGCTCCCTGCAGTCTTAGCTTCCACAGTTACCCTGAAAACTTTTTCTTCATTTAGTTTGCTGAATTCCAGTGTTTTTGGTTCAACTTCCACAGATATTCCCTTGGGTGCATTGATCTTAACCTTGTACAAGCTTGGAGTCCCCACATTCTTCAAGGTCCTAGACAATGTCACCTTCCCTGAGAGACTGGGGACAGTAATTGATGGATAATTAAAATCTAATAATTTATAATTAGGTTGGCATTGGAATGTATGATCAGCTGAAAATTTCGATAATTGTCTTGAGTTATAGCCAATGGAGCACAGAAAATTCAAGTAATCTTTCATGGTTAGGTCATAGACTAAGCCTGGATCCACTGCACGACTTGGCCAGATATGCCCTGCACCATAGCTGAAGGGATTTGCCGGAAGAAGTGAAGAATTGGCTATTGGCTCTTTCACATTATTGCTGGTTCTTGCTGAAATTTCATAGGCAGAGTAAATGAGTTAAGTTACCATCAATTGAAATAGTTCAACCTAAATCTCCTAATGGATATCAACATTTGATAATTTCATATAATTTTTAAATTGTTACAATTGTATCAGGAATCTGATTTCAGGAAAAACTAGACTTGAATATGCTAATATGACTTATCAAAATTTATTAATTTTTATTTGATTTATATTGTCAACCACGGATTTGTGTAATGTTGATGTGAAATATTTTATCATCTTTTTTCACATGATCTGTAACAAAATAAACAAATTTAGACCTACAATATTAGCAAATTCAAGCTTAGTATTTCATAAAAAATTAGAAATATATAAAACATATTAATAACTAAAATCATTTAATTTTGGACGAAACGGTTAAAAGGACTAACCGGTTGTCATGATCGCGGACTTGATTGCAGAAGGAGTCCAGTGCGGGTGCACAGCTTTGAGAAGAGCAGCAATACCAGAAACATGGGGGCATGACATTGAAGTTCCAGATATGATGTTGTAAGGCCGATGGAATTGGTCAGTTAACAAAGGAAAATGAGAATTTGCTTCTGTGTAAGCAGCTAGAATGTATACTCCAGGTGCAGTGACATCAGGCTGAAATATTTAAATGTTTTATTATGTTTTACAAATAGATACTAAGGACAATACTGTTTTGAGAGTCAAACTTGTGTTTCACCATAAATGTTTATTTTCTTCACATTAAGTGTTTTTCTAATAAAAATAAAATTGATGAGAAATTTATTAATGACAGTTAAAAAAAAAATCTAAATAATTTTTCATTATGAAAATTATTGAAGTTAAAAAAGAAAAGATTTATTTGCCTCTAAATTTTTCAAATTTATGGATTAAACAATATATTTTTTAAAACAATACAATTTTTTTTTAGTACTCATTAATTTTACTTTTACTATAAAAGAAGTTCCCAATTTAAGAAAAAACTATAAGTTCAAAGGCTTAATGAGGATAGATAAAAGTCAGAAACTTTGTTCTCCTTTGGTACAAAATAAAATTAAGTAAAAAATACCCTTATTATTTACACTAAAAGATAATAAAAATTAAGAATAAATAATGTCTTTTTATCTTTTTTTACACTTCCTTTCACTTGGGAAGTTCAATTTACTATGTCCTTTTTACGTAAGTTTAATTCAACTTCTTAAATGGGGAAAGCCGAAGGATTTTCTTCCTAAAAAGTTGTGAAGGGCCTGTTTATTTATAGAAATTTTTTGTTTTTATTTCCTAGTTTTTATTGAAAATGAGAAGTTTTCATTTTTAAAAGAAAACTAAAAAAATGAGTGTAAAATACGTTTATTCGTTATGATTTAAAAATTATTTTCATTTCAAAACACGGAGAATTTGTTTATTTAACAATGGTGGTAGTGGAGATGGTGGTGGTTGTTTTTTATAATGTAAAAATTAATGGTGGTGCTTGTGAATTTGAAGGTGGTGATAGTGGTGGTGGTGGTGGTGGCAATAGTAAAGGTGACAGTGGTAGGTAGAGGTGGTTGTGGAAGTGGAAGTGAAGTTGGTGGTTGTATTGGTGGAGGTAGTGGCAGAGGTGGTACTAATGAAAACAAAGGAGGTGGTGGCGGTAGTTGTGGTAGAAGTGATGTAGATGGTGGTGAAGGCGGTGGCGGTGGAGTTGGGGCGGTGATGGTGATAGTGGCGAGGTGATGGTATTTTGTGAAAGTTTATAGACCCTAATATAGGTGGATTTATAAGTGGGCAGATGTTGTGACTCATTTTGTATAAAATCAATTGGCTTGTATTAAATTCAACACCTATTTATTTATAAACCCTTTACATATTTTTATATTTTTCTAATGTCGGATTTTTTCCCCACATTAACTCTTTCATTTCATTTTTTTTTCTTTTGATTTAACACTCCCTCCTCAAGTGGTAACTGGGTAATTTGTTTATTAGATTCGGCCTAATTGACACTTGACAGCATATGATAGTCTCATCTCGAGCCACCTAGAAACATTACCTATATGTCAGGGATCGGTACTACTCTGATATCATGTGAAAGTTTATGGATCCGAACACAAGTGGATTTATAAGTGGACAGATATTGAAACTCATTTTGCACAAAACCAATTGGCTTTAAAAACCAATTGGCTTGTGATAAGTCCAACACCTATTTAGTTATAAACCTTTTACATATTTTTATATTTTTACAATGTGGGATTTTTTTCCCATATTAACTCTTTCATTTCATTTCTTTCTTTTGATTTAACATATTTTTACTTGAAAAATTAATAAAAAAATAGAAAATAGCGAACACAGTTTTATGATGAAAATTTTGTAAAACAATTAAAACAAACACAAAATCTTATTTTTTACTTCATTGGAAAAAGTTTTCCAGAAAACTGCCCTTACTTTCTCTGTGCGAAACAAGGTCTCAAAAAACGAAGCACGGAAATTAACTTCAAAGATTTCATGATGCTACTTTCCATGTTTATACGCAGCAGTACTGGTTGACATAGAGAAGCTTACCTTGAGGATCCCTGGAGTGATTACATTAGGTCCAGTAGATGAAAAGTACGGCATGATTGGAGAACTCACCCTTCCCATTTCTGTATCACCAGTTATGCAAGCAATTGGCGACCTGAAGTAGATGAAAATTGAAGTCCATACATAAAATTGTTTATATGATATAATATATATAATTATACAGACTCCAAATTAAATAATTGAATGGGCTTACTTTGTATTATAAATATAAGTTAGAATAGAAAGTCCATCTTCTAAAGAGACCATTGAAGTAGGAACGAGATATGCCTCAGGAGTAATTTCAATTCTTTTGTCTGGGTTTGCAAGTATCATCCCTACACCACCAGCCTCAGCTATTTTCCAGCTCTTCTCAACATCTGAAAATTGATCCCTAACACAATATACAATCTTCCCTTTGATCTTTATAGGGTCAAGTGATCCCCAATGACAGAATTTTCTGCACTCAATTTCCAAAACTCAAAGGAATTAGTTTTTCTTTTTCTTTTCATTTTTTTTATGAGAAAGGGAAGAATTAAACTCAATGAAATTACCTTGAGTGGGGGCATAATCAAAGTTGTAAATAATCTTTTTATATTACAGGACTTTATTACTTTATTAGATTGCATAATATATAAACCAATCAGCTTTTGGTTTTATGATACTAAAAACTTGTACTCAAGATTGTGTGGTTGTAAGCTAATTCTAATCCTAATAAGAATTAAATATGTTAATATATATAATCATGCCACTAATTGAGTAATCTTGTCCCCCTACTTTTGACTTCCATCATGCAATTATATCCCCCTAATTATGCCTTCCATTATGTAATTATCTCCCCTTAAATCACTCCCTCTACCACATTGAATCCTATATATAGAACCCAATCTTTGTACACAAAATATATAGAAAATATATATAATTTCCTTCTCTAATCTCTGCCTTTAACATGGTATCAGAGCCATAATTCTTTTCTGAATTTTTTTTTCTTCAACCTCAGATTACCTTCTTCCAGTTTTTTGATCCATTTTCTGGCACTTAATTAGCCGTTTCTATATATCATTTTGATCTTCTCTTTCCGGCGATCTCAACAACACGTGACGGAGCTTCATCGGACGCTAAGAGGATTTAAATTTGACTTTATTTTCAGATCGTATATGCATTTAATGCTATATTCAATTATATCATACATTATTATATCTTAATTAGAATAAGATTAATTAGCTTGCTTACGCATCATGAGCTGAGGCATTGGCAGCTTTGACGTCTACCGAATAGACCAGTGGATGATACTTCCCACCTGGTAGAGTCTTGGTCTTAAAACTCTTACCCTAATAATGCAAAGTCCAAATAAAATTAGACAGAATTCTCAAACAAGAATTGGTTTTACATGCAAATTATTGAATTGTCTTCATTCAGTTTGCTCTTGTAAACTAAAACATGAAAAATTCTTAGGCAGACATAGTCTATGATGTCATCCATAAATTCAACCAATTACATATTGACATATGATATTATTTATTAAATATATCAATTATATTGACTGGTGTTTTATATCACGCGTGATTAATGATAATAAATAACTCAATCAATATAAATATTACATCTAATAAATAACGCCACATATTAACACGTAAAGGTCTACAAATAATGTTGTATAGCTTGCAATTGTATATATAAGACAAACCTTGAATTGATTCTTGTTCCCAAGAATGACAATAGATGGAAAATCACGATCAATTGAGCTAGCAGCAACGGTAAGCATCCATGGAGCTAGATTTGATACAGTTTCAGGTCCTTCATTTCCTCCAGAGCAAACCACAACAATACCTTTCTCAACTGCGTGAAATGATCCAATCGCTTTGCTGTCCCATAAATAATCTTGAGCCTCGCGGCCGATCGACATCGATAGAATGTCAACTCCATCACTAATAGCAGCTTCAATGGCTGCAAGTGAATCACTGTCAAGGCAGTCAGGCCAACAAACCTTGTAAGAAGCAACCCGAGCTTTCGGAGAGCCACCTTTCGCTGTTCCGTAGCTTGAATCTAAGAAGTTTGCACCAGGAACAAAGCTGCCTCCAGCAGTGGATAGTGTGTGAGTTCCGTGCCCTTGAACATCTCTTGCTGTTTGGTATGAAGAGTTAAGTGGATGACCTGCAAAAGCTTCATAGCCTTTGTTGAAGTATCTTGCTCCTATTAGCTTCCTGCAAGACAAATTGATTTTGAATTAATGCATCGAATTAATCAAGATGTGGACAGTAGACATTTGATTTCCTCTCCTTTTTTTTTTTTTTTTTAGAGAAGTCGTTAATTCTATTGGTTATTTTATGTGGATTTTGTTGGTAAATGCATCCGTGTAATTTACTAATTTTTGTTTATTTATGAAAAAAATCAAATGGGTTACATTAGACATTACAAGCTCATACATTTTTTTTTAGTTTGATATTTATAATATTTATTATAAATTAGCCTTTTTATCTTTTTTCAGTGTATTTAGTTCAAAAATTGTAATTAATACTCAAATTCAAGAGCTTATAACTATGGAAATTACTTAAACACCATTAAATTATAGGCTCATTGACAAGAGATGAGTTTATCCTGGCCTCCCAAACTAAAAAATATTGTTTAATGTTTAATATTTATGTATAAATTATATATAATTATACCATAAATAATTAAAATTGTCCTTCCATAAAAAGTCCATTAAAAAAAAAAGTGCCTTATAAGATATTTTCGGCCCAATAAAAAAGTACTGATTTGACAATTGAAAAATTATATGACCAAATTTACCATAAAATCTAAGTAATTTATGATTTTAGTCTTTAACATGTTTTGGTAAAAGTTCAAAAAAATTGTCATATGGAGTAAACCTTTATATATTAACCGGTAAACTACAAATCCGAATCTATGAAAAATGATTTTATGGGTCCTAAATTATAATAGTGTGAAATCAAACGGTATTTTTTAAAATTTTTTATTTTCAACTACTTGTTTTAAATTATTTAAAAGTAGCTTGTCAGCTTGATATAAATAATTTAGTCAATTTGAATCCAATCAAACTAAATGTAAACATGAACACCTTTGTATAATTGTTTTAATGTCGACTTCATTATTAGATATGAAAAAATTATTTTTACTTGTTGGTTAAAGCAAAAGAAAAAGAAAGAAGTTCAGAATGGACAAAGAGAAGAAGACCTGTTGCATCTAACTCCATCATTTGTTTGACAATATCCTTTCCATTTGGGTGGAATAGGCCCCATCCCACCATCATTGAAGCTTTTCGACTCCGGCCAAACACCTGCCATTAATAATCAAAACAAAATAAATTACTTCCATCTATTTTTTAACAAATTAAAAATATAAGTTACACTTAAAATTTAGTTTAAGTAACAAGAGTATTTGCTTTTTAAAGTGAGAGTTCTTAAATTTAAGTTTTTTTTTTTTTTTTTTTGCACCAAGTGAGATTTCATTTTTATGGCGAATATAAGATATTGTTACTCTGATCTTTTTAAAAAAATGAGAAGATATTTATAAACTTTTGATTCAATAATGTCGAAATAATTTTAAATGTTATAAGATTATGACTTCAACTTTGAATTGAAATCAAATTCACTAATAAGAAAGAAGAAAAGGATAAAAAGACTAATTATATTGGACTTGATTAGCAACTTAAAATGTAAATTTTCAATTATACACTAATAAACAATTATACTATATTTATTAAAGTCAAACCGGACTGGTGGATAGACCCAGTGATCCGGACACTGAACCGGTTCATATTTGTTATTAGAGCAAAGTTGCAATTAATCCACAAAAAATTGTACAACTCGGACTGTTGAATTGGTGACCCGATGTGACCTGGCCAATGACTTAGTAGTCTCATAATTTTCAATTTTTCTTTCGTCATAACTTGCTCTTATTTGGATAAATTATTATGATATACATTTTTATTTTAATTTCTGAAGTTTTTTTAATTATTTTGCATTTTCATTTTATATAGTAAAAATTAGAAAATTTTTATTTTATTTTAATCCTTAATGTTAAATTAATTTTAAATCCTGAAGTTTAGTAATTTAATTATATTTAATTCTTAAATTGATATATAATGAAACATTTACACTTATTTACACATTTTAATGAAAATGTAAGGATTAAAATTATTAAATATCAATTTCTTTAAAATTATTAAATCTCAATTCCTCTTTTTTTAGTTCATAGTATAATTCATGAATATAAAAGTTTAAAAACATATGAAAGATCTAATAGACTTGTTTACGTATTTTTTATGTATATAAATTAAAATATCTAGTTTGTTAATTTTTATTTTTAATTGAAAATTTATGTACACCTAAATATTTTAATATTTTATATTTATTTTATTATATAAAATTATAAATTATACATTTAATTAATTATATTGATCCCTTCAATTCAACCATTAATGTAAAAATTAAACCACTGATCCAATGATTCAGCTAATAAATTCAGTTGATATCCAGGCTGGTTTTAATAACTATGAATTACACTGCTTATAGTCTAATTGTTAAGTATCTGCTTAAAATATCGGAAGGTCGAAGGGCCAATTGCAATATCTCTTTCGCTTTTAAGAATTTCAAAAAAAAAAAAAAAAAAACTGAGAGTAAGAAATCTTAAAAACGAAATTACCAGAATCAACATTTGCAATAATTATGTCTTCACCAAACTTTGCCTTCAGCCAAAGAGAATCAGGTGGAATTTCTCCATTAATCCTCTCAAGTCCAAGATAGCGCCATGTGCTTGTGGTCTGTAATTTGCTCACTCGGTCTGGCACAACCGATTCCACTTTTGGATGCTCTAATTAAGTCAATACAAGAAGATGATCAAACAGTATATAAATACTTTTACTGCTAATTAAGTTGCCTTCAAGACTGAAAAGTTATTACAAGTTGAAAGTAATGGAGAAGAAGGAAGAAAAGGAAATTTTCTTCTTCAGACATACTTGAAAGTTGATCAGCTTCTTCTTCTTCAAGAATGGCAGCGAAGCCATTGAAATAACGAGTATAGGAGTAAAATATAGCTTCTGTTGCCTTCTCCTTGCTGTTTTTAATTAATTTATGTAGCAATGAAAATAAAATAAAATTAATTAGACCTTAATTAACTGTGAATTAACTATATATGAGATAGATTATTATATTATTAATTACCTTGTGACAGAAGAAGCCAAAAGGTCGTAATGGGATTGAGTAATTCTATTAATATCAAATGCTGAAGGTTCTGATATATGAGAATGTCTCCCTAAATGGACCACGTAAGACTGCACAAATAAATATAATATTACTTGAAATTATTAAGTTATTGAGATTCATACTCAAGTGTTAATTAAAAACAGATCAATAGAAATAATAAAGATTAATAATGAAATTAAGATGAATAGAGGTTAATATTATTAAATAATACTTGCCTTTTTTGCAGCCAATGATATGGGACACTGAAAAGTGGAGAATAAACAGAAAATTAGCATCAAAAGAGAACTTCTTATCTCCATGTTTCTCGTGTTGTCAGAAGCTACAACCCATGTACCCTTTTACATGCTTGCCTTTGTTGAAGGTGAAGTTAAAAAAAGCTTGGACTTCTGTTTTTGGACTGATTATAGTGTGCATCGATATCCTACTAATAAGTTTTGTTTTTTCATCTCTTCGAATAAAGAAAATTTTTTTTTGCTAAGATTAAGAAAATGGGTTTGCAAAAAGTTTGGATATTTTTAAAAACAGTACGTAGGTGCATTGGTGTATAAATTTAAAATATACAGGTACTTGATACATTTTCGAGTTTTTATATAATCTAACGCCAGCTACATATATACTAAGAAATGTACATTTTCTTTTTTTATCATTTAGACAATAAAAGTGAATTTGGACTTACCCCTTATTTCATAAAAATGAATTTGAAACTTCAAGTGTGTTGCGAAATTGACACCGGATTAGAGCAAAACCGCAGCTAATAAATTGATAAGATTATTTAGACACACAGATTTTACGTGGAAAACCCCTAAACAAATTAGGATAAAAACCACGGGTAAGGATAGAAGAATTTTACTATGAAAATAATAGGAATTACAATCTCTCTATTTATAAAGGAGAAACAATTTTAATTCTCTCTTTGTAATAGGAAATTAATCACTCTAACTCTCTAAATATTTTCTCTCAAAATAGGATGGATTTAGGCCTTGTCTTCATGGCTATTTATAGCCATGCAAGAAACAAAAAATTCAAACCAATTAGTTGTTAATTGGTTGGCTTCCATTTCCTTTTTTGGTATGCTATTCTATTTCAAAATTTGGTGCCTCTTTTGTTGACAATTAACTAAATTTGGTGCATCTTTTGTTGACAATCTCCCACTTGAAGATTTGATTAAGGATCAATCAATCTTCACACCGTTCTCTCTATCTTGCCATTTCCATGTTGCTTACGTTTCTGCTAGGCCACTGGAGGATCAACACCAAATAAACTTGTCAGTATTGACTGCCTTTGTCATAAAATCTGCCAGGTTCTCTTTCGTATGAATTTTCTGCATATCCACTGTTCCTTCTTCTACTTTCTCACGAACGAAATGGTATTGAACTCGAATGTGCTTTGTCTTTGAATGAAAAGCTGGATTCCTTGCAAGATGCAAGGCACTCTGACTGTCACAAAACAAAGAAGTATTTTCCTGTTTGTGCCCGAGTTCTTCCATTATCATTTTCAACCAGATTGCTTCTTTACTGGCTTGTGTAGCTGTTATATACTCTGCTTCTGTTGTTGATATAGCCACAACTGACTGCAGTTTTGAAACCCAGCTTACTGCTCCTCCAGCAAGAATAAACACATAACCTGTAGTGGATTTACTTTTATCCAAATCACCTGCATAATCTGAGTCAACATACCCTCTGACAGTAAAATCTAATCCTCCATAACATAATGCAGCATCTGAGGTCCCCTTAATGTATCTCAAGATCCTTTTCACAGCATTCCAATGCTCTCTACCAGGATTCGCCATGTATCTACTAACCACTCCCACTGCATGTGCAATGTCTGGTCTTGTACAAATCATAGCAAATATTAAACTTCCCACTGCTGATGCATACGGTACTCGAGACATCTCCATCCTCTCTACTTCACTGCTAGGACTCATCTTGGAGGATAACTTGAAATTAACAGGAAGTGGGGTAGAAATTGGCTTACAATCTTACATGTTAAAGCGTCGCAAGATTTTCTTCAAATAATTCTTTTGAGAAAGCCAAATCTTTCTATTATTTCTGTCTCGGTGAATTTGCATCCCTAGAATCTTGTTTGCCGGTCCCAAGTCCTTCATTTCAAACTCCCTAGCCAACTGAGCCTTTAGTTCTCTGATATGATCTTTGTTGGGGCCTGCTACCAACATGTCATCAACATACAACAGTAGAATGATGAAATCATTATCTCCAAACCTCTTGAAATAGGCACAAGGGTCTGCATTTAATCTGCTGTATCCAAGGCTCATGATGAAGGAATCAAATCTCTTATACCAACACCTCGGCGCCTGTTTGAGACCGTATAGAGATTTGTTCAACCTACAAACCAAGTTCTCCTTTCCATGTTCTTCAAATCCTTCTGGTTGGAGCATATAAATTTCTTCTTCAAGATCTCCATGAAGAAAAGCAGTTTTCACATCTAACTGCTCTAGGTGTAGGTCAAGAGTAGCACACATTGCCAGAACTACTCGGACTGTATTAAGTCGAACCACAGGAGAAAATATCTCATTAAAATCAATCCCTTCTTTCTGAGCATACCCTTTTACAACCAATCTTGCACGATACCGCTCCACTTGATCATCACTATTTCGTTTGATCTTGAAGACCCATTTATTGCCAATAGGCCTTCTTCCTTGTGGTAACTGCACAAGCTCCCAAGTCTTGTTCTTATGAAGAGCTTCCATTTCCTCCTGCATTGCTACCATCCACTGAGATGCATCTGAACTATTCATTGCTTCTTGGAGAGTTGATGGCTCCCCTTCCTCTGTTAGAAGACAGTACGCAACATTACTCTCCATAAAATAATCAGACTGCCAAGCTGGTGTTTTTCTTTCACGAGTTGACCGTCGAACTTCTGTAGTTTCAAACTCAACTGGTTCTTGTTCCTCAATTTCTGGTATTACTTCAGAAGAATCCTTTGAATCAGACTCTTTTTCCACCTGTACCATTGTAGTTTCTGGACCTTCATTTGAACTGCTACTATCACCTTTCTCTTGCAGCTTCCCTTTTGCAAATATCACATCCCTGCTGATGACGACCTTATGGATAGTGGGATCCCATAGGCGATACCCCTTTACTCAATCAGCATAACCCAGAAATATGCATTTTCTAGATTTTGGATCTAACTTTGTAGTTTCTTGAGTGTTGTACATCACGTACACAAGACTTCCAAATACATGGAGGTTTGAATAATCAACAGGCTTTCCCGTCCACATCTCCATCGGTGTTTTCAACTCAATTGCAGTTGATGGTGATCGATTGATCACATAACAGGCGGTGTTGACTGCTTCTGCCCAAAATATTTTTTCTAGACCAGCAGCTCCCAACATGGCCCTTGTTCTTTCTAACAGGGTTCTGTTCATCCTCTCTGCCACTCCATTTTGTTGAGGAGTGTATGCCGTAGTAAACTGTCTCTTAATGCCTTCTTGATTACAAAACTCAGCAAACTCATTGCTGGTATATTCTCCTCCATTATCTGTCCTCAAACACTTGATCTTTTTCCCATATTCAAGTTCTATCCGCGCTTTGAACGCTTTGAAAACTGAAAACACATCTCCCTTCCCCTTGATAGGAAATACCCAACATCTCCTGGAATAATCATCTATGAAGGACACAAAGTACTTCGCTCCTCCCAGTGATGTAACTGGTGCTTTCCATACATCAGAGTGAACTAATTCTAAAACTTTCTTGCTTCTAGAATTTGATGTGTTGAATTTTAACCTATGCTGCTTACTTGTCACACAATACTCACAAAAAGGTAAGGATACCTTAGTGAGTCCCGGAAGTAGATTCTGTTCTACAAGAATTTTCATTCCCTGCTCAGACATATGCCCAAGTTTCTGATGCCATATTGTTGTAGATCTTTCAGTTGAACTGCTTGAAGCAACAGATGCTTCTCCTTCTTGTAGAGTCTCTCCCATCAGTATATACAAATTTGCAGCCATTTTCTGTCCTTTCATAAGTACAAGCGCACCACGGATTATTTTCTTAATCCCATTCTGAGTTTCGATCCTACACCCAAGATCATCTAGTTGTCCTTCAGACAATAAATTCTTTTGTGAGCCCTCTACATGTCGCACGTTTTGAATAGTGCGAATTGTACCATCATACATCTTCAACTTGATGGTTCCAATACCGACAATCTTCAAGGCATGATTATTTACTGTGTACACAGATCCTCCTGAGATAGATTCATAATAATGGAACCACTCTCTCTGAGAGGTCATATGAAATGAGGCTCCAGAGTCAATGAGCCATACATCAGCAAATCTTTTTCTGCCTTCTAAAGTCATCGCTGCTTCACAACACAAAGCTTCACCTTCATTTGAGGTAGATGCTATATTTCCATGAGAACTAGAATTTTTATTTAAACTCCAGCAATCCTTCTTCAGGTGACCCTTCTTGCCACAATGGTAGCACTTCATATTCTTCTTACTTCTTGATTTGGACCTACCATGATTTTGGCTCCCACTTGAGCCACGTTCCATTAATCTCCCTCTCATCACCGTTAGCGCCTCCGCTTGCTGCGAATTGGCCAATCTGTCTTGCTTATTTTTGCGCCGATTTTCTTCTTCCAGAATAGCAGCTGCAATATTATCGAAGACTAGATTGTCTGTATTGTTTATCAGATTGATGATGAGTTGATCATATGAATCTGGTAGATTTTGAAGTAGAAGTTCAGCACGCTCTTGTGACTCTATTTTATAACTCAGTGATGTGAGTTGAGAAAACAGAGTATTCAAGGTGTTAATGTGCTCTGTCACTGAAGTAGATTCTGACATCCGTAGAGTGTATAATTTCCTCTTAAGGAAAATCTTGTTGTGAAGTGACTTGGCCTCGTATAATTTTTCGAGATGATCCCAAATCTCTTTTGCTGTTTTCTTCTCCTCTATGCTAGACAATATCTCATCTGCAACTGCCAGATGAAGATTTGTAACAGCATTTCCATCCATCTCATTCCATTTGTTGTCATCTGTGATCTCCGCTGGCCTATTGCTAATAGCCGCCAGGCAATTATCTTTTCTCAAGATAGCCTTCATCTTCAATTTCCACAGTGAGAAATTTCTCCCGTTAAATTTTTCAATCTCAAATTTTGCCGCCATTGCTTCTATCACGAACTTTTGAGCAAGTCTAGCTCCCACTATTTCACGTAAATAGTAATTGTATACTGGAATAGTGACTGTAGTCCGTGAACAATACACCAGGTAAGTTCCCAGGAAAGAGAGGTGGGTCACAATGCACACACTTAAATACCAAGTCTTTCCTTAGCCAGAACTTTTCCTAGACATGTATTTTCACACTACCACACTTATTTCCAACGTACCTGTGAATAGTGCCAAATTATATAGTACCTCAGAGTACTATTCGCAATAATAATTTTTCAAGAAAAATTTTTCTGATGTGGAAGATCAGTTAAAACTGCAACCACATAGCATACTCTTATTTTTCAAGAAAAATTAAAACCAATAGCTCTGATACCACTTGTTGCGAAATTGACACCGGATTAGAGCAAAACCATAGCTAATAAATTGAGAAGATTATTTAGACACATAGATTTTACGTGGAAAACCCCTAAACAAATTAGGGTAAAAACCACGGGCAAGGATAGAAGAATTTTACTATGAAAATAATAGGAATTACAATCTCTCTATTTATAAAGGAGAAATAATTTTAATTCTCTCTTTGTAATAGGAAATTAATCACTCTAACTCTCTAAATATTTTCTCTCAAAATAGGATGGATTTAGGCCTTGTCTTCATGGCTATTTATAGCCATCCAAGAAACAAAAAATTCAAACCAATTAGTTGTTAATTGGTTGGCTTCCATTTCCTTTTTTTGGTATGCTATTCTATTTCAAAATTTGGTGCCTCTTTTGTTGACAATTAACTAAATTTGGTGCATCTTTTGTTGACAAAGTGAATTTTCAAAATTTTATGATATGCATTTAATATGTCTTAAAGTTATGATGTGAATCCCACAATGAACTTTATAGATTTTGTTTGTTTGCTTACTGTTGGCGTTGCTGTCAATTTTTGCATAATGTGCTTCAATACTTTCATTAAGAATAGAGACAAGCATTCACATTTGGACTAATTTTTTGATGCAAAAGAGCATGTTAGAGTTAAAAAATCTCACATTGAAAAATAATAAAATATATTAAGGCTTAATATAATGTTTGGACCTCACCACCTAACAGTTTAAACCTTTGGGTTGGATTTGAGATTTCTCACATGGTATCAGAGCCAGCTCTACACCCAATCTGTGCTTTTCTGTCACAGCTGCAGTCATGTATCAGTAGGACCTGACACATGTGCATTTGTTAATCTGATTCTGTTCGGTTCTCAATTTATTGTGTCACGTGCTAGTTAAGAGTCTAGCACGTGTCAAGAGGGAGTGTTAGAGTTAAAAGATCTCACATTGAAAAATAACAAAAGATATTAAGGTTTAATATAATGTTTGGATCTCATCACCTAATAATTTAAGTTTTTGGATTAGATTTGAGATTTTTCACAAAGCTAAAAAAGAAAAAAGCGAGTGGACCAACTAAAACAAGAAAAACTATATAAAAGTTGAATTGCAGGAAACAGAGGGAATACTAATTTTGAGCTAGTACATAATCAAACAAGTGAGAATTTCTTAAGTAATTCAGTCTATCTCGCAATATAAGCTTGATGCTAAAAAAATTTTATAGTGAATAGTTAAGAGGGATAATTCGAGATTTATATGCTGTTTTTTATGATTACTTATTTAAAAATAAAATAACATATTTTATTTAAGAAAAAATAACTTCTTTCACTAAAAATCATAATTTTTTTAATATTTTTTTATAAATTAATCTATTTTTTTGTAATTCTACTTAATTGCGAAAAACTTTTAATTTTACGAAAATATGACTTATTTTTTGTAAAATAACAATTTTATGAAAAAGAAAAATAATTTCATAATTATGAAAAAATAATATTTTTTTAAAAAAAATTCACAATCTTCTTGTAAAAAGAATC
>CANTUT010000032.1:2662500-2722500 GCA_947687605.1 Reutealis trisperma
TAGTGTTATTACAAAGGTAAGTAAAGTGTAAATAATTAAACTAAAAAATCACCTCAAAATAAATTCCCAGGTAAGTGAAAGGGTCACAGTAGTCCCACTTAAAAACCACTATTCTAAACATAATATTATCGAGATAAGTAATTTATTAGTATAATAATTCACTAAAATTATACCCAATAATAGAATAATTAATTAAAAAATAAAAAAAAAACTAATTCAATGTATGTAAATTTTAGGATTTAGATTTCATCAATTAATTACCTATGGTGTTCTTATGCTTGCTTCATTGGTTTAATTTTATTAGAATTAATGATTAGATTTTTTCTTAATTATGTGAAGTTCTCTCTCAAAATAAATCATAAGTATTCATGTTAACCTTATATCCACTCTCATTATCACAAGCAATTAATATAAACCCATTAAATTTTATGAAAATCCTTTTAATAATCACAAAGAAGTGTTATTATCTCTAAGCAACACGTACCCTAAGTTTAATATCTTAATAAATTAATATTATACTTCTACTCTCGCTACTCACATAATATCTTTACATGTAAATAGTAATTAAGTATTTACAAGCATTAAGTCCTAAATTAAAAGATTAATTTCAATAATCAAAACACTCAATCAATCAATCATAGAACACCATAAATAATCAAGAGATTACATCTAAATCTTAGAAAAATAAATCTAGCTACTCATAGTTAAAAAGGAAGAAACAATTAAATTAATAAATAACGTAACAACAACTTATAATTAAATTCAAAAATAGAGTTTAGAAAGAACTTGTTTTGGGATACAATATTTGATGAACTCAAGTTTCCAAAAAATCATCTTCTTGATCAAAATAACAATAAAAGAAATCTAGTATAAAAAAGCATAAGAAAATCTCTTTACATCTAATTTTTGCTACTTTGAATTATGATTTTAGAGAAGAGAGATAACGCCTATTTATAGGCAAATTTCATCTTCATTTTCAATCATGTTGCATCATTGATTATATTATTATTTTCATGATATCATTTCTTGCATCATTAATTTCATGACATCATTGTCTGCATTATTTATAAAATGACATCATTGTCTGCATCATTTATAAAATGACATTATCGCTTGAGTCATAATATTACTTCATCATTATGACATCATTTTGATCTGCAAAAATAAAATAAAAATATTAAAAATATATTATAATTATATATAAATTGTAAAACTATTTATTTCTAAAAATAAGTAATAATATTATTGCATTCTCGAGAACTGAGCCAGAATTTGAGTTTAAACAAATAAAATAACTCTAAAAATATAGAGTTATCAATATATGTGTATGTACACACACACACACACACACATATATATATATGTATATATATATGTGTGTGTGTGTGTGTGTGTATGTATATGTATATATATATATACATATACATATACATATACATATATATATATATATATATATATATATATATATATATATATATATATATATATATATATATATATATATATATATATAAATACACACACACACACACACATATATATATCTATGTATACAAAGAATGAGCTCTATATATAAAGTTACAATAGATGAGATTGAGACAAGTTTGATAGTTCCTTGAAAAACATGATGACACACAAAGTGATAATCATTTTCAATGTGTTTGGCGTGCTCATGAAACACATCATTGTGAGCAATTTAAATAGCATTGTGATTGTGACACTTTAAGATGGTAGGGGATTAGTGTTCAATGCTAATGTAACGAACGAGTCATTGCAGCCATATTAGCTTAGAAGCAGTGTCAGCAAGAGCTCAATATTCAGTTTCAATGCTAGATCTAAAGACTACAGTCTACCTTCTACCCTTTAAGAAATGAGAGAATCACTAAGAAAGAAATAGTAGCCAGTGGTAGGCCAATGATCAATAGGATCTCTAGCCAAATCACCATCAGAGTAAGCTTTCAATTCCAATGAAGACGAGCTAGGAAATGGTAAGCCATTAAATAGAGTACCCTTGACATATCTAAGAATACATAGTACTATTGCAAAGTGAGTAGTATAAGGAGCATATATGAAATACGTAGTACTACTGCAAAGTGAGTAGTGTGAGGAGCATATATGAAATACATAAACTACATAAGTAATATCAGGACGAGTGATAGTGAGATATATAAGACTACTAACCAGTTATCGATAAAGAGTGCCTTCACAGAGAGGAGTATTATCAATGGTAGAAGAATGTGCAATGGCCTCAATTGGAGTACTAGAAATTTTTTCATCTATGAGTCCAGCTTGAGAAATAAGATCTATAGCATATTTAGCTTAAGACAAATAAGAGCCAGTGGAATCATATGAAACCTCGAGACCAAGAAAATAATTGAGATGTCCCAAATCCTTCATTTCAAATTGCCTGCTAAGAAATAATTTAAGATCACTGATGTCCTACAAATCACTATCAATTATTATCATATCGTCAACATAAAAAAATAATAGAATACATCCTTTATTGGTCTGTCGAATGAATAAAGCATGATCATAAAGACTATTCAATAATAGAACTAAATTTTGCAGAGCAGGCTTGAGTGACTTTTTTTAAGCCATAAAGAGCTTTCCGAAGTTGACATACTGTATTAAGAGGATGTCATAGCTAGAAGGATGTTGCATATAGTCTTCTTTAAAGAGATCACCATTAAGCTCTTCATGAGGATGGCTACCAAAGTTTTTTCTCCCAATCATATCTTCGTTTCTACCTTCTACGAGCCCAGTGAAGCAAGTCAAGCTAATGTAAAGAATTCCAAATTTTGGTTAATGGTGTGCTAAACAGTCCTATTCTTATTGATCATTGGCCTTATGACCATAGCGATTTGCTTAACCATTCCCAAATACAAATCATTATTGACTTGAAAGACACTATCAATAATGGCCATCTAATCTACTTGACTCAAGACCATCAATCTTGGTGATGGAAGGCACATATCATAATCAGGGTCTCTCACATTCCTATTTTCATGGGTCGAGGATGGGTCCCGATTATAAGTTCACTTTCCATGTTGGTCCCATCGCAGCATGTCTTCGGCCACCTAGCTAATAGCATTTAGGTTGTGTTCTCTAATCTTAAGGCCATGCTCGGCCTATTTCTCGTTCACCCTGCTTTAAGCATCTGCCACAAGGGAAATTGGATTATTACCATCTTTTCTAAAGTTTGACATATTCCTAATTCAAGCCAAGAGGCGTATCAAAAAGATGTTGATCCTAAAAATTAATTTAGAATTAATACCTTTGGATTATTTGATTAAGGTTCCTGTTACAATAACATAAGTCTTCTAGATTGATGTTATTGCTATTTTTGGGTATTTTGATATTAAATTGTGCAATTAAAATAACCTAAATCAAATGTATATAGACAGGAATCACAATCAACCTTCGATTTAGGGATCTGAATACCAAAAAAGTAACCTAACAAGTTGGTATATAAGTATAAGGCGCCGTCAATCAATCAAATAAGGAGTTTGATATGTAGACAACAAACTACTATTAATCAAAAGTTGGTGAATATATAGGCTGGTGAGCTGTCAATCCAAAGGATGATCATAGCAAAACGATTTCGAATGATTCTAGTATTTTATTGAATTGAATGATTCTTCTGTACAGAGTAATCACCTCCCTTTTTATAGTGGTTGTGCAGAAGTAAAAGAAGCCAAAAACCCTAAACCTAACCCCACAAAGATTTATAATCAGAATGAGCTTACTATGTACAATGGGCCCAAGTAAAAGAATTTACAATTAAAACTAAAATTATAGAAATCAATATTACTAATAATTAGGCCTAAATTTTGGGCAGGTGTAAACAGTATCTACATTTATATAGTCATATATTGATTTTAAGTTTATATATGTTATTATTTTGAATATATTAGTTGCATATTAATTTATAATTTTTATTTTTCATAAACTTTATAAATTAATAGTTCTAATATTTAAAATTTTTTGTTCTACCAAATATATTAATTATAAGAGAGTCTACTGTAGTTAATATAATTATTAAAAAAGTCTTTCCTTTAAATTCACATTAGAAGCTATTTTAAGAACATTATGTTATCTATTATTGGCATATGAAAAATTCTTTTCTATGTTTTATTTCTTACAATTCTACTAAAAATTTGCGGCATTTCCTTTTAATCATATGCTATAATTTCCGTTCAATTTACTCGATAACTTTTAATGTTATTAAAAATGTATCTGTTGCGACCAAATTTTTAGTAGTTGGTGCGTCTTTATATTGGATGATTTAATTCAAAATATCAACGTTTAAATTGATGGCTTATCCGGAATGAGAAAATGATTTTCCAAGAGAGTACAAAATCATACCGTTGAAATGGTATGGTGGCACCAAGTCTAAGTGTTGTGAAAGAATGCATTTTAGAGGCAAGAGATTTACGAAGTAATTAAGAAAATACCTCTCATATATGTAATTTGATACATGATTTGAATACTAATCAATTATAAGTTGGAGCTAAACCAATTTACCAGTTAGACTAACCTTGAAATTGTATCGAGAGAGTTGATTTTATCCAGTAAATCAATGGCTAAATAACTTTATTAATTAGGAGTACATCACTTCTGATCATTTAAAGAGGAGGATTTGTTGAAAAATAAAGTGGACCCAAAACAAAATATATTATTGGACTAATAAAGAAATGTTATTTTATTAAATATAAATTTGTTCCACAACACCTCGTACACCCAAACATACTATATTCACGCACACAATAGTATCTCTCACTTGGGCGCACACACTCCACTCTCATTTTTTGCTTTCTGGTTTCGCAGGTAGACTTACAAAGGCCACAGGCCTATTTATATTTGCCTAAGTCGGATTCGACCTTAGACTATTATTTATATCATATATGCACTTACTGCTAAATTATGTCCAGGTGTGCACATCCCTCTAACTATTTCACAACACAAAAGCATAACAGTTTACTTCTAATGCCTCTTAACAACAACAGGACTACTTACATAATGCTTTCCATCAGACCATGTAAGCCTTGCAAAAACATAGATATCATTACTCCCCCTGCTTCCTGTCTTAGGTTCTAGAGTTAACCTAAAAACTTTTTCTTCATTTAGTTTGCTGAATTCCAATGTTTTTGGTTCAACTTTCACAGATATTCCTTTAGGTGCATTGATCTTAACCTTGTACAAGCTTGGAGTCCCCACATTCTTCGAGGTCCTAGACAATGTCACCTTTCCTGAGAGATTGGGGACAGTAATTGATGGATAGTTGAAATCTAATAATTTATAATTAGGTTGGCATTGGAATGTATGATTAGCAGAAAATTTCGATAATTGTCTTGAGTTATAGCCGATAGAGCATAGAAAATTGAAGTAATCTTTCATGGTTAGGTCATAGACTAAGCCTGGGTCCGCTGCACGACTTGGCCAGATATGCCCTGCAACATAGTCGAAGGGATTTGCCTGAAGAAGAGAAGCATTGGCTATTGGCTCTTTCACATTATTGCTGGTTCTTGCTGAAATTTCATATGCAGAGTAAATGAGTTAAGTTACCATTGAAATATTTAAACCTACATCTCCTCACAGGGGTTAAATATTCAACCACCAAAACAATAAATAAAAAATAAAAATGGACATTAGGACTAACCGGTTGTCATGATGGCAGACTTGATTGCGGAAGGACTCCAGTGCGGGTGCACAGCTTTGAGAAGAGCAGCAATACCAGAAACATGGGGGCATGACATTGAAGTTCCAAATATGATGTTGTAAGGCCAATGGAATTGGTCAGTTATCAAAGGAAAAGGCGCACTTGCTTCTGTATAAGCTGCTAGAATGTTTACTCCAGGAGCAGTGATATCAGGCTGAAATGTTCAAATATTTTATTTTGTTTTACAAATGGATAATATGGAAAATACTACTTTGAGGTTCTTAAACTTAGGCTTTCTTTTTTTTTATAAAAATAAAATTGAAGAATACTAGATCCCGTTTAATTATTTCAAGTTCTCAAGTGGGGAAAAGTCGGACGATTTTCTTCCTAGTTGTGCAACTTCCTGGAAATTTCAACTTCCCAAACTCACTTCCTCCATACGAAATTTCTATGTTTATACACAGTAGCAATGGTTGATACAGGAGCTTACCTTCAGGATCCCTGGAGTGATTGAATTAGGCCCAGGAGATGAAAAGTCAGCCATGATTGGAGAACTCACCCTTCCCATTTCTGTATCACCAGTTATGCAAGCAATTGGCGACCTGAAGGAGAAGAAAATTCAAGTCCATACATAAAAAAAATTGTTTTTATGATATAGTAATATAATTATATAGAAAATTAAATTAATTGAATGGGCTTACTTTGTATTATAAATATAAGTTAGAATAGAAAGTCCATCTTCTGCAGAAACCCATGAAGTAGGAACCAGATATGCCTCAGGTGTAATTTCAAGTCTTTTGTCTTCGTTTGCAATTATCATCCCCACACCACCAGCCTTACCTATTACCCAACTCTTCTCAACATCTGAATAGTAGTCATCTCTGAAACAATATACAATCTTCCCTTTGATCTTTATAGGGTCAAGTGATCCCCACTGACAGAATTTTCTGCACTCAAATTCGAAAACTCTAAGGAATTAGTTTTTTTTTTAATGGAAAGGGAAGAATTAATGTCACACACCATCCCCTGGCCTACTAGAAATAGGCATGAACTACTCCACTAAAAAAATTAAATAAATAGTCATGTCACTTCACATTAGTGCTAACAAAGAATCTGTAGTAAACAGTTAATGCTCAAACTATGTCCTACAATGTTATCAAAACAATAAGATAAATTAAGCCATCTTCCCTAGCTAACTTTATTACATTGCAACCAAGAAGCAACAGAAACAAAATCAATAATTTCAAATTCTCCATAATTGTAGTCTGTCAAGATGGAGCTTACTACTACTAGTTGGACCTTAACCCAAGTCTACTTACGTACCTCCTTTAAAAGAACTTAATTACATTACCTGAAAAAGAGGATCAATTTCATACATGATCTTTCAACTATTTCATTGTATTTTTCTTTTACTAATTTGAACTGGAATAGTATAATTATTAATAATAATAGGCCTAAAAGCAAGCCGAAAGTCATTAAATAAATATAATGTAAAACAAATAGGTTATGCAAAAAGGATTATGCGAGAAATAGAAAAGAAAACTACAACCAATAAAATAAAAGACATAAAAAATATCCACTTTAACTCCTTCCATAGTCGCTAACGATTTGATAGAAATTCAGTTAAAACT
Organism: Reutealis trisperma; assembly: GCA_947687605.1. Classification (NCBI taxonomy): domain Eukaryota; kingdom Viridiplantae; phylum Streptophyta; class Magnoliopsida; order Malpighiales; family Euphorbiaceae; genus Reutealis; species Reutealis trisperma. The sequence goes on from CANTUT010000032.1 coordinate 2,669,794, forward strand.
AACATCAAACACACTTACAAGCTCAAATACTAGAATATCTTTAAACCACCACCGCCTCTCCCACAAACTCTATCAATTTTCTCAAATTAAATTCTAATGCCTCTTATGATAAACAAAAGGGAGAAGCTTCTATTGCTTATGTTTGTAGGAACCATGATGGTCTTTTCATTGGGGGTAATAGAAGAATAATTTTTTGTAATTCTCCGTTACTAGCAGAAGCAATAGCTTTGTGGCACGCAGTCAAATTGGCAAACAACCAACATCTAGAAAGAGTGGCTTATGAGTCATTTCTTACTTGAAATATTACAAATAGGAGATCTTAAGAAAAATAACAGCCATTGTTGAGTATATACAGTTTATTGCTCAAATGTTTTTATCTTGTTCTTTAAGTTTCATATATAGACAATGTAACAAAATAGCTTATTGGATTTCTAAAGCTACTTCCTTGAGTTACAATTCTATTTTTCTTTGGATTTCTAAAGTAGCTTATTGTATTCTTTTTGGGGTGGAGGAAGTATTTAATTTATTCAAATTTTCTAATTTAAAATGCTAATTCAGAGAGCTGAATTTTACCCGAGAGGAAATAAAACAATGCTATACAATTCAATACTTTCATACCAACTTATTATCCTAACTGATGTGGCATCATTATATTAGAAAATATTTTATATAATGTACTTTTAAAAAATAAATATAGCAAATAAAATAATAACATATCAGTTGAGACAGTAAATTTAGATAAAAATATTAAATTATAAAAAATTTTCCTAGGAAATAACATCAAAAGCTATTCTAGAACTTAAAAAAAGAAAATGTTCTAAAATTTTACCTTTGACGGCTACCAATGCCTGATATTGCCCGCCCAGCTGATTATTAGGCAACTGACAGCATCAGACTGCTCACCTCATCAAGCTAGTTCCAACATCACTACCCACACGCCAAAATTTAACTTATTTGTGAGGTAAGGCTATTGATCAAAGTTTTGGGTTTTCGAATTTCTATCCACTGATCTTGGCTTTTCCAGGCTTTTTAGGGGAAACAACCTTAAACTCCGCCTGTCACTGGTTTGGCAGAGAAAGTGAGTTGGGACTCTCAGTTTCTACCTCTCCTCCTCTGTTTCTTGTTGGTTTAAGAGTAACTAAAAAATAACCCATTGGTCACGGTTCGAATTCCACCCTTCTCATCATCAATTTTATTTTCCTTTTGTAATTTCTCTTCTTATTTGATTTATTATTATTATTATTAATCTTAGCTAAAAATTGATTTTATATATATATATATATATATAATCAATGAATATTATTAATCTTAGCTAAAAATTGTAAATTTTGATTCTAATAATAATTAAATAAAATAATATAATAAAATAATTATTAGGGAGGAATTTTAAATTTGAATCTATTATTAAATTGTAAATACATTTAAATTTACATTCAATTATTATCGTACAATATTATATCTTAATAAAATAAGACTAATTAGTTTACTTACGCATCATGAGCGGAGGCATTAGCAGCTTTGACATCTACCGAATAGACCAGTGGATGATACTTCCCAGCCGGTAGAGTATTGGTCTTAAAACTCGTCCCCTAATAATACAAATTCCAAATAAAATTAGAAAGTGCTTAGACACAAATTGGGTTAACATGCAAATTTTTAAAATTGTATTTATTCAAAGTAAAATACAGCTTGCAATTATATATATATATATATAACAAACCTTGAATTGCTTCTTGTTTCCAAGAATGACAATAGATGGAAAATCACGATCAATTGAGCTAGCAGCAACAGTAAGAACCCATGGAGCTAGATTTGAGACAGCTCCAGGGGTTGGTCCTTCATTTCCTCCAGCACAAACCACAACAATACCGTTCTCAACTGCGTAAAATGATCCAACGGCATAGTTGTCCTTGAAATACTCGTCGGGTTGGCCTCCGAGCGATAATGAGAGAATATCAACTCCATCACTAATAGCAGCTTCAATGGCTGCAAGTATGTCAGCATCATGGCATTGAGGCCAACAAGCCTTGTAAGAAGCAACCCGAGCTTTCGCAGAGCCACCTTTTGCTGTTCCATAGCTTGAACCTAAGAAGTTTGCACCACGAACAAAGCTGCCTCCAGCTGTGGATAGCGTGTGAGTTCCATGCCCGCCAACATCTCTTGCTGTTTGATATGAAGAGTTAAGTGGGTGACCTATACCAACTTCATAGCCTTTGTTGAAATATCTTGCTCCTATTAGCTTCCTGCAAGACAAATTGATTTTGAATTAATGCATCAAATTAATCAAGATGTAGACATTTGATTTCCTCTTCCAATTGGATGTACGCTTTTTCCTTTCTTTCTTTCTTTCTTTCTTTTTTTTTTTTTTTTTTTGATAAAAAATGTGATAAAAAAATAATATGGAAAAAAAATCTCTCGTAATATTAATTAATATAAAAATAAATTCTCCAACTTTAATAATTTATTTTAAGATTAATTCTTCTAAATTTATATTAAAAACTTAATATAATAGAGTCTAATCGATATCTGCACTACTTGGATTAAGATTTTAATTTCTCTTTTAATTTTCATTATATTATGGATGTAGTTGAATTTCAATTCTTATCTTGCATTGGGCTTTCAATTATATTGACCCAATTCTCATCATAAATTTATAAATATTAACTGGGTTTTATCAAAATTATCTTAGTCTAGTTACCGTTTGAGAGGCTATTAAAACTATAATATGATATAAATATAGAAATAAATTTCCTACATTTAATAGTTGGTTTTAAAAGTATTAATTTTCAAACAGTGAGGACTAAAATGCTAATTAAAACAAACCTTTGTATAATTGTTTTAATGTCGACATCATTATTAAATATGAATAAATTATTTTTTACTTGTTGATTAAAGCAAAAGAAAAGAAAAAAGTTCAGAATGGACAAAGAGAAGAAGACCTGTTGCATCTAACTCCATCATTTGTTTCACAGTGTCCTTTCCATCTGGGTGGAATAGGCCCCATCCCATCATCATTGAAGCTCTTCGACTCCGGCCAAACACTTGCCATTAATAATAAAATAAATTACTTCAATCTTGTAATTTTTTTTTTAACAAATTAAAAATGTAAGTTTGTTTAATATAACTCATTTATAAATGGAGGATTGAAACTCGATAAACACTTTAACTCTTTACTTTTTAAACAAAAATGAGAAGATATTAATTATAAATTTTTGATTTAATAATATTAAAATTATTTTCAGCTCTATAATATTACGAATGTTCCGAGTTCAAATCAAAATTTCAAATTTACTAAAAAGAAAATATGAAAGGACTAATTATATTGGACTTGATTGACAACTTAAAATGTAAATTTATAATTATACACTAATAAATAACACGCTACTTGTAGTCTAATGATTAAGTGCCTGCTTTCGAAGGTTCAAAATCTCTTTACCTTTTAAGAATTTCAAAGCAAAAAAACTGTGAGTAAGAAATCTTAAATGTAAAAAACGAAATTACCAGAATCAACATTTGCAATAATTATTTCTTCACCGAACTTTGCCTTTAGCCAAAGAGAATCAGGTGGAATTTCTCCATTAATCCTCTCAAGTCCAAGATACTGCCATGTGTTTGTGGTCTGCAATTTCCTCACTCGGTCTGGTATAACCGTTAACACTTTTGGATGCTCTAATTAAGTCAAAGCAAGAGGATGATCAAGCAGTATATATAACAAATACTTTTATTACTCGCTTGCTTTCAATGCTAAAAGGTTATTATAAGTTTGAACTCTCAGTAGGCATACTTGATAGTTGACCCAAAAAAAAAATTACATTCAGAAAAACAATTAAACCTAGCTAGGCATACTTGATAGTTGAGCAGCTTCTTCTTCTTCAAGAATGGCAGCGAAGCCATTGAAGTAACGAGTATAGGAGTAAAATATAGCTTCTTTTGCCTTCTCATTACTGTTTTAATTTGCGTAGCAATAAAAAAAAAATTTAATTACATCTTATAATTAACTGTGAATTAATTATATAATAGAGATTATTATATATTTATTAATTATTAATTACCTTGTGATAGAAGAAGCCAAGAGGTCGTAGTGGGATTGAGTAATTCTATTAATGTCAAAGGCTGAAGGTTCTGTTTTATGAGAATGTCTCCCTAAATGGACCGCGTAAGACTGCATAAACAAGTATAATAATATCACTTGAAATTAGTGAAATGTTAATTAAACCAAATCAATAGAAATAACGAAGATGAATAGAGGTTAATATTATTAAATAATACTTGCCTTTTTTGCAGCCAATGATATGGAACATGAAAAGTGGAGAATAAACAGAAAATTAGCAACAAAAGAAAACTTCTCATCTGTTATAAATAAAATGGAAAAAAACATGAACAAAAAATATAAAGAAGAGAATAGTTTTTCTAGTTGTTCCATTCAATAGTATTAAACCCTTTATATAGAGTACAGAAGAGAAAAAAATATGAAACTTTTCCAATCAGGAAAATACAAGAAATATGAAGTTTTTCCAATAAGAAAAATACAATCAATACTAATATGGAAACTAGAATATTCATATATATGGAAAGACATCAATCAAATCTTATTATATATCATAACACTCCCCCTTGATATCTTTTACAAAGAATATGCCTCGTTAAAACCTTACTAAGGAAAAACCCTGTGGAAAAAAAATCTTAGTAAAGGAAAAAGAATACATTATTCTTGTAGGGATTTGCGCCATAACACTGTCTCGTTAAAAACCTTACTAGGAAAACCCAATGGGACAAAACCTAAGCTAAGGAAAAAAGAGTACAGTGCATTAAAATCTCCTCCTCACGAAAATATGATTTCTATCAAATATCTCTTAGCTGACGCATGCTAATTTTGTTGATTAACTTTTCAAATGTGATTGTAAGGAGTGCCTTTGTAAACAAATCTGCCAAGCTGTCAAATTGTATACTTAATGATGTTTAAGTAATATCCACATATAATAATTTATTTGTACTACTCCCTTAGGATATTACTTGCGCTATGAATATAACTCGTTAAAAACCTTATTAGAAAATCCAGTGGGAAAAAACATATCTAAGGAAAAGAGTATATTTCATGCGCTATTTTTTCATTGCACAGATTGTCTCGTTAAAACTTTTGTCCAAGAAAATCCTGTGGGATAAAAACTTGACTAAGGAAAAAGAGTACAATCATATACTAATTCGCTCCCCCTGATGATGACAGATTTTAACACGGCGTATACTAATTGATGAAACGATGCCGTTTAAATACCACATTAGGTAAAAACTTAATACATAAGTCTGTTAAATTGTCACTCAAGCGAATTTGGTAGATATCTCTTCTGGAGCTTATATATATACAAGAATTTGGGTGAAGTTTATGTCTACTTCGTTACCCTTAATATAACTACCTTTAATTTGTGCAATTCAAATTGCATTATTCTCAAAATACAATGGGAGTATCTTTTAGTGAGATACTTCAGGACTATAAAAATCTTTATAAAATTGCAGTACCACTATAAATGAATACATAGTCAGTCTAAAATCTACCATCATAGAAACTAAGCAAATAACCAATATTTGCATATAGACCAATTTCAAATATGAATTATAATATTAATAGTATATTGAAGATAACTTTTTACACCACTTTAATATCTCTTTGTAGGTGCAAAGCTATACCTAGTTAGGAATTTTTTTTTTTTTTTTGCAAATGCAATATCAGGCCTGATGCAATTTGCAAGACACAAGAGTGCCATATAGCACTTATATATGGTACTTCAAGACCAAACAGCTCTTTATTATCTTTTTTAGGTCTAAAAGGGTCTCTCTTCACTTCTAGTGAGCGGACCACCTATTAGTGTGGTTGAGAGAGAAGATTTATCCATGCAAAAATTGCTTAAATATCTTTTCCACATAAGAATACTGGTGTATTTAAATATCTTTTCCACATAAGCATACTGGTGTATTAGGACTCCTTAATAATCGGTCTGCAGGCCGATACAAAATTTCATTTTCTTTAAATTTTTCATTCCAAACTCACTTTTCAAACAGGTACATATTTATTTGAGTTCATTAGGAGTCACATTGATATTTAAATCAACTTATATTGCAATAATAATATATACCATTCTATGGTCTTTTATGAATACAAATGGACATAGTGTATTATTCACATATCTTTCTTTCAATAAGAATTTACTCAAAATAATCATACCACATGTCCATATTGTTTTAATCCATACATAGATTTTTGCAATTTGATGAAATATATGTCATATGTTTAATGTGTATTCATTTATAATATACTTAGTCCTTCTGGGACTCTTATTACTTTCATAAGACGTACAATAAGCCTTTCATTAACTGCCATATTAATTAAGTATCGGAACATGATCATTTCCATAATAAGAGAATTATTTTTCTTATAATTAATGATAGAACGAGTCTAGCTCTACTTTAATTGCCTCATTCCATGATGATCAATCATGTTTATGCTAATATTCAGTTATACTTATAGATTATGGATCCATATTTTCTCTTGTCACAGCAAAAGCTACTGTTGAGGCAAATTCATCGTCGACAATAATTAAATTTCTATCAACTCTTTCTTATATCACAAAATAATTGAGATCTCATAGTTTTCATTTATATGATCATCAACTCCAGAAGCCACATCTGGAGGATCTAATTGTTCCGTTGTCTCAGTCTGTGTCTCATAATTAGCTATAGCTTTTTTACTGAGATCTTCCTCTTCAGGAGATTTCTCTTCAGGAGATTTTATGAGTGGCGCTACTTTTATTTTCCGCGGATTTTTGTTTTTAGTTCCAATTTACTATCCACGCTTCTGGCGTGTAGTGAGATTGATTGATTTTCTATTTGCAATTGGAATCACAACCCTTGCTAGGGTATTAGCAGCTGTAATATGAGACTTTGTCACTCTTTTAGCATCTATAAATGCATTTGGCAGTTAAGTTGCAATTTGTTGCAACTGTATTATTTTGTGAACTTCTGGTTCACTCTAACTTGTACATGGACCAAAATTATTTAAAGGGTTTTTCTTCTAATAAATTTCTCGACATTCTTTAGCACTGCAGGTGCTTTTCCTCCCCCTAATGTCGAAAAATATGCCTCATCAAAACAAATTCATAGTCTCTTTTGTGGACCCATTATCACACATTGAGATAGATTTAATATATTCATGGCACAGAAAAAATTTATGACTCATGTCCTTATACAAGTTTCAAGGGAGAGTATATATGATGTACATAATGGCATTCATGCCAAATTTTCAAGATTTAATTATTGAACTATAAGTTCAATACTTGAACTGCAGGTTCAACGCAATATATTGTGCATGTATACTAGGGATAAAACAGTAATTAAATAACTCATTATAATACACAACTTATAAAATCCTTGCAAATTAATCCTTCAAGGAGTTTACATAAAATTATCAATATTGAATTGAGTTGTGTCCTCTATATGGGCGATTCCTCTTTCAGAATCTCATGATTTACCAAATGATTTATAGTATTCACTTCAGAAAATACAGTTGTACTAGTGGGCATTATTTGATGATTTCTCATTAGCAATTATTCTTTCAGAATTCTCATTATCTACCAAATGATTTATAGTATTCACTTCAGGGAATACAGTTGTACTAGTGGGCATTGTTTGATGATTTTTTATTAACAGTTATTCTTTGCAACTACTAAAAAATAATATTTATAAATTTTCACTTTTTATACTGCTACTACAGGAGTACGTAACTTTATTACCGCACAATTTCAGCTGTGAAGTAATTTTAAACATGGTTGAATTATATTCTCAAATAGACTTCAAGTCTTGTAGGTGTAAATTTAACCAATCATATTGAGTTTATAGTAGTACTATATATTTCAAGTGATTATATCTATTTTTAAAACTCTTTTAGAAAATATAAAAATCATTAATAGTAAGATATTCAACCTTTAAATCCTCACTTAAATGAGATTTAAGTAGATAATAGCTTTTGCTTTTGCTAGCATCTAAATGCATTTCATTATCAACAACTCACGTCAAAAATTTTTTCCATTGAATTCAAGAGCATATAAAAATTATCAACCAAACTTTAATTCACTATACTTCACTTTATTTAAATAACTTAATTTGCATATATTTAAAATATATCTAAATAGACCAATCAGAAAATAAAATAATATTAATTTTAACAAACATTAAATTCATAATTTATCATACCAAGAAAAGGTAAGCACTAATTATGCTGCTTTATACCAACATAAATCCAACAATGTATGCAATCTGAAAATAAATTCATCAATTCACAAATTAACAAAATCATGTTACTTATATAATTTATATTAATCTCATCTCACATTTAAATCTCTAATTGTTTTCACATCTAATACACATTAACATAAGTAAATTCAAAACATATATAACACACACAACTTTCTTGTAGGCTATTCAACTAACAAATATGTATATATATGTATGAGACATGTATTGTCCATAAAATAAATTTTGAGTTGAGATGTTAATACTGAAAAATATGTAATAATATATACACTAGTAGGATCAATCTCAATTTAATGAATCAAGTAAACCTATTAATATGAACGCAAGATCACCATTTTCCCATAAAGCAAGTTAATCAATCAATAAATAAATAATTTAGGGTCGGACTTTATGCCAAAAAAAAATTATAAGCCATGACTTTAAAACTATGCATAAAATGTGTTGTTATAATTGATAACCAACTAAAAGTTGCAATTTGGTTGGTAAATCAAATAGGCCATACCCATCATTCCAATACATATAAACAACAATGAAGCACCCAAAACAGAAAAATCAAAGCAAAAAGGTTTACCTTAATATTATGGCCATACGCAGGTATTCTATTGATATCCAATTTATTCAATGCATGTAGTTTAAATCAAATTTATTAGTTATTCAGGGACATAAAATATCAATTTTTCAAGGATGTCTATTTTATTTATTTGATTACTCGAAGGAGTGATACTAGTATAAATAATTCTTACTCATGATATCGAGGCCCATCAATTAACATTGTCTAATATAAAATCATAATAAAATCAGTCTTTTAAAGACTTGTAGACAATGCATTTAGTTCTTCAGGAACATTTAATGATTCTTTAATGAATTTGTTTACTTTAATTAGTTTTTCAGGAACTATATAGAATATCAATTCTTCAGGAACTGTAGAGAATATCAGTTTTTCAAAAACTGTAGAGAATACCAATTCTTCAAGAACTATAGGGAATACCAGTTTTTCATGAACTGTAATTATTATTAGTTCTTCAGGAACTCATAGCTTAGTTATTTGTTTAATTAGTTCTTCAGAAATTATAAATAATACTAGTTCTTCAGGAACTAGAATTTAAAATATAATACTAATTCTCTAGAAACTCATAGCTTAGTTATTTATTTAATTAGTTCTTTAGGAACTATAAATAATACTAGTTCTTCAGGAACTAATATTTAAAATATAATGCTAGTTCTTCAGGAACTAGAATTTAATTGATTAATCATTAAATAGTATATCAAATCTTTATAAATCTAAAAAAAAAATGATTTGAAATAAATGATTGTAAGATAGAAGAAAAAAAATGATTTCTTCAAATTAATTAGCCTAATATGTTCAAACGATTTCTTAAAAAAAAATGATTTAGTTTTTTTTCTTAAAAAAAATATTTGATACATAAATATTAATAATAATAGTAATTAATTAGATAAAAATTGTTTACCATAAATCTTGAATTTTATTTTTTCAAATTTTTCGCCTTAGCTGGGTTGTAGCAAACCACAAGCTATCCAAAATTATGAACAATATTGTAGAACGATTTGTGCTGATAACGTGTTATAAATAAAATGGAGAAGAACATGAACAAAGAATATAGAGAAGAGAATAGTTTTTCTAGTTGTTCCATTCAATAGTATTAAGTCTTTTATATAGAGTACATAAAAGAAAGAAATAGGAAGCTTTTCCAATCAGGAAAATACAAGAAATATGAAGTTTTTCTAATAAGGAAAATACAATCAATACTAATATAGAAACTAGAATATTTATGTATATGGAAAGACATCAATTAAATCTTATAATATATCATAACATCATCTCCATATTTCTCATATGTTGTAAGAAGCTACAACCTATATTCCTTTTATATACTTTGCTTTGACAGCGGTAAATTAAAAACAGTAACTTTTGTTTTCGGACTAATTATAGCGTGAATCATGCTAAGTTTATTTCTTCTTCTCTCTGCAATTAATGAAAAATTATTTATGCTAAGATTAAGAAAATGGCATTTGCAAAAAGTTTGGATATGTTATTAAAAGTAGGTGCATTGGTCGATAATTTATATATTAGTCTACATAAATTTAAAATTTTTAAGTCATAGATATATAGAGGTATTTGATACATTTTCGAGTTTTTATGTATCATAACTAGTTACTCTCTCGGTTATAAAAAGATTGTCTACTATATTTTCTCATAAACTTTATTATATTTTTCCATGAAAAATATTATATAACCCAACATTTTTATTCCAACTAATATGTCATTATCTTATTTACCAAATTTCTTTTTCAAAAGTATATTATATAAAACATTTTTCCAATGCAATGATGTCGCATCAGTTAGGATAACAATGTTGGGTTATATAACATTACTCATTTTTCCACTTATACCCTTATTTATACACATTTATTAATATTTACTATCTCATAAAATACGTATATCTATTTTTAAAGTGGGCAAGCATTTAAAACATTCTAAAATAGTGAACAATTTTTTTGAGATGAAGAGAGTATATATTAAGAAGTTTACATCTTTTTTCATCCTTTATACAAAAAAAAAAATTGAAAATGGAATTGCTCCTTATTTGATATAAATTAATTTGAAGTATAAAATTCTTTTATATCAAATATAAAAATTTGAAATTTAAAGTGAATTTTCAAAATTTGACGAAATGCATTTGATATCAAATAAAGCCTTAAAGTAAAATTATTATGATGAGAATGCACATGCTGAACTTTATATATATAGAGGCGGACCCAAGAAAGGTTCAGTATTTTTAAAATGAGTGCAATATATATATATATATATATATATATAAAGGCCCAGTAAAAAATTATACCATTTTATAAGTTTAAAAATGAAAAAAAAATTCATATATAATAAAAACTAAATATATTATTCAAAATTTTCAAAATATGACACTTATAAAAGTATTATGTAATAAAAAATATTATGTGACTTTTTTGTTATTTATTAATCATAATATGCATTTCAATTATAAATTGTCATTATTATAGTCAGCCTCTACTGACTTAAAATCTTGCGTCCGCTACAATATATATATATATATATATATTGAATTGCAAGAAACATATGAAAATTAATAAAATACTAATTTTGAGATAGTGGATAATCAAATAAGTAATAAATTTTTAATTAGACTTATTTTATCTAACAAAATATATTGATAGGGAAAAATCTTACATCGAATTACTAGAGGAATATTTTTAAGGTTTATAAGTAAATAGACACGCACCCTCCCTTAAAAAGTCGGATTTGACCTTGCATTTCTACAGTGTTAACGGGTATCATAACAATTTTGAGATCCCACATCAGATACTTTAATCTCGCCCTCACTTATATGGCTATAGTTTGAGACTTTATTTCATGTCATTTTAGGCAACTTCCTTATATGAAAAAACACCGTACAATTTAGAGCCCACCCTTGCAATGCCACCTCCACTCATATCGACAAATCCTGTATCGTACAGTTAGAGCCCACCGACACTTACATGGCTATAGTGGTAACTTTGTTTCATGTCATGATAGATGACATGTACGTATGGTCTCTCATGTCATGATCATAGTTGTATAATTAGGCTCGACTCCATCAAATGGATTGAAAACTGAATCATTGATTGGTTTGATTATATATTAAACCCATTTTATTAAAAAGCCCAAATTATATTTTGAGTAATTTATTATTTAATTTTTAATGTACATCTAAATTAATAATTTAATTTTTGTAGTTTAAAAAATGTGCTCACTCGCCAGTGATGATACGGCTAGGTGGTGCTGATCTAGCTATTTTTTACTCATAGTCTTGCTTTTAATCTCTCTCTCGCTTGCTGGTGATGATAACGGCTGGGTGGTGCCGATCTGGACATGCGGAGGCTGAGTGAAAAAGGAGAAGAAGACTGAGTGATGCTGCTACCGATTGTTGATGATATTTGTTGTTGATTTTAGAAGTTGGTGATTTTTTTTTACATTTGTTAAAATTCAAGTGGTTAATTGGGAGGAGAATAGTGGTGGATTAAACCTTTGGAAGTGGAGCTTGAATGGGATTGGAGCTATAAGTAGTTCCTTGAGTATGTCCATCGAGCCAGGTAAATTGAAGTAGCAAGTAAATTCAAGTGGTAGTAAAAGAAAGAACTGATTGCCCTAAGGCACATATATGATCAAGTTTAGTTGACTTATTTGAGATTGTAAATGATTAATTGATATCAACCTTGATTTATTACTTGATTTTTTGGGTTTAATTGACATTATAATTGAATTATTGAGAATTGATTTATTGAGTTTAGTTGGAGAGAAAAAGGGGAGGGTGAAAGGGGATGAACGAGATAAATGACGTGAAATAAAAAATTTAATTGTAAATAAAAGGTATTTTAGATTTTTTATAAATTTTTAATAGAAAAATTAATAAAAGGACTATATAGTAGACGAAATAATATCTCAGGAACTAAAAAATTTATTTTTCAAATTACATAAATCAAGTTATTAATATTTAAGGAAACTTTATGAACTAAATCGTAAATTATCTTTAAATTTTTTGAATTAATTGTGTAACCTATGAACCAATTAACCTAATCATGATTAAAATGAGCTAACTAGTTGACATTTTAAGTGTGATTAAAAAAATAATTTCCTACACTTAAGCGATGAAGACTCGAACATTGATCTCAATTGAGATATTTTGTGAGTTTTCCACTAATATCAATTGAGATTTCTTGTAAATCCATTAAATTAGTCTTACAAATCATGAACCAGTCAACCTGATGATCACAGTTAAAGTGGACTAACCAACTTGCGTAATTAAAAAAATAGTTTCCTACAACTTAGGCCATGAAGAGTTAAGAGTCAAACACTGACCAAGGATGAGGTATTTTGTTAGTTCTTCACGGCATCAGTTGCGATTTCTGGTAAATTTTTTCTCAAATTTAATATTTAAATACTGTGATAAAATAATTTTATTTTATTTTATTTTATCACTTTCAATTTGAAAAATATAACCATTAAGTTCTTTAAAGAATTATATTCATTAAATTTAATATTTAATATACTTTAAATCTATTAAAATTAATAATATTATGAATGTATATATTGTACTAATAAACATAATATTATTGACATGAATATTTATTTAATTTTTTTATGATTTGAAATTTCATTTTTTTATTATTTAATAAATTTGCTAATTAGTGTTTACTGAAATATAATTTATAGTAATTAGATGTATTTTTATTTATCATGATTTTTAATAGGCAAATATTATATTAATTATAATATATTTTATATAATATTTATTATATATTTAAATTAATTTTGGTTCAATCCTAAATTTGATTTTGATTTAATTTTTGATTTGTAATTCTCTATTTTGAGACCGAATCAAATCTAAGACCTCTGGTTATCATGGGTAACTAAGCTCACCCTGTTGAGTTTATATGAGCAAAAGGCAATTTACATTTATTGTATTGACACATATATATGGACTTTCCAGGAGAGTAGATAAGTACTCAAGACAAGAACCTAATCAAGTTAGAAAGAGATTATCGTTAGCTACAACAACAGTTATGACTAACATACAATTATTTGATCACACCCTACTTATACTGATATGCGGATATTAAATAATTGTCGATATATTACATATTGATCGTTTCATCTGGATTTTTAAATGGTTCGTTATGTTGTTTATCCGTTATATTTATACTAATAGGAATTAATACTGAATCGATAATGAATCATCCGATACACACTAATACAACTGTTATTTAATGATACCAGCGTGACGTATCAATAAAAAAATATTATTTTTATATTTTTCATTTTTTATTTTATTAATATAAATCATAAATATATTATTTAAAAGACACTATTTTATATTTATTCTATTTTATTAATATAAATTATTGGGATATTGTTTTTTACATTATTTTATTTCAATATATTTAGAATATTATTGATAATTTTTTATAAAATTTATTTTTTTGTATAAATTTTTTATTTGTATGTGTAAATTATTGATTGAATTTTACAATTTAACTATATTCTGTTTTTATATTTTTATTTTTAAAAATTTAAATAATGACTTTGCATAAATTCTAAATATGTTTAATAAAAGACAAAACAATTCAGATCATATCCGATACTCTTTTTGTTAGTAATTAATTAATATTATGATATATTTATTTTTTAATTTTATTTTATTTAGGGAGAGATTTTTTTTATCACTTTATTCATCTTAAATAAGATGATTTTTTCTCTCATAATTTAATAAAATAAAATTGATTTATTATTATTAGTTATATAATTTAAATTTAATTTATTATTATTATTTATATAAATTAAATTTTTTTATGTATAATTATATTTATTTAAGTGTTAATTAATTTAATATATTATATTTTAGATGTTATATTTTATTTTTTATTAAATTATATTAATTTATTAATATTTTTAAAAATTTACAATAATAATAACTAATTTTATTTTATTTTATTATATTAATTTTAATATTAATATGACATATAAAATCGTTATTTAATACTTTATTACTGTCACAGCAATTACTTTTATGTCATAATTAATAACTAAATTATACAATTATGCGGTCATGTCATGTTAAATAATTGGAGTCTGTTCTACCCCACTCATACGGAGTTAGAAGCAGGCCATAAGTATACAGAGCTGGCTGCCAAACAGAAAATATATCACATCATCTGCTACAGTTCGTCCAACTTGCCTGCAACTTTCTCTCATTTCCATGGAGCTGGACCAATCCCGTTTTACTTTTGTCCCCTTTCTTTTTTATTCTTTATCTTGTCAAGTATCCATTGCCAAATCCACATGGGATTCCCTGCCTCCATTGCGCTATTCACTGATTTTATTATGAACAGTACAGTACGTCTTTAGATTTTGATTTTGATTTTTTATTTTCCTAGTCTCTAAAATATGATCGACTTATTTGCATTCCTTACTTTTATATCAATTTTCTTCCTAATTTTAAATATTATGCTACATAGTTAAGTAATTTTTTGGTATCCTGCTAAGACTTGATACGGATGGGTGTATCAATAAACTAATTTAGTTAAGTAATTTTTTGGTATCCTGCTAAGACTTGATACGGATGGGTGTATCAATAAACTAATTAAAGGTAAATTTTCTACATACACCTTTTTTTTTTTAATATTAGAAAAGAGCAACGATTCTAAATCTATTTGTCCAGCAGAATATATATTTACGCTATTATGCTTCCGTGTACCTCTGCATATACTTATATTTTTGGTGATTGAGGGCAAAGTAGGGTTTATTTGGAAGAATTGTTGTATTTTTAAAGTTTTAAATGGATAGATTTATCTTTTATTTTGATTTTTTACCATGCCATTAAGATTTTTTTTTTTTAGAATTTGAGGAGGAGATTCTAATTTCATCTATTATTTTGATCATATATGAATTTTTTGTTGGATTATTTTTGGGTATACAATTAAGAGAGTTATTATACCTAGGTATGTAACTAACACTATGCGTGGCAACAAAGCATAAAATTTCTATTTATTTTGTTTGGCAGATTAAAATTTGACTAATAAAAAAAAAGAAAGAAAATTAATTTATTTTGTATATATAAAATAAATAAAAATGGGAATCTGTGAATTTTCATTTATTAAGAGTAAAAAAGACAAAATACTCATAGTATTAACTCTTTTTAAGGGTTTAAAATTTTTTACATCCTAATTTAGAATGTAATTAATTTCAAAGAGAACTAAAATGAATTATTCTCATCATTTTCCTTTTCCTTACAATAAAAAAATTAGCGCCAAATAAAATAGTTCCCAACTTTCCTTCAATTCTCCTTCCTTCCCCTTTTTTTCAACCCCGACCATGCATAGAGCTTTAAAGGAAATATCAGTAAAAATGAGAACTTTCTTGTAAGGATTTTAAACTGTATAGCAAAATAATTTTTTTCCAACAAATAAAAATGTTCAATAAACTATTAATTGGTACATTCTTTAATTTTTTTTTTACTATTTTAAAAGCAAAGTAAAAAAAAATGATTGAATATTTAAGCAGCATAAAATAAAAAATTTAGTCGCTGAGGCAGTTAGAAATTCAATAGTTGAATCCTTGGATGATAAATATGTATAAGTTCATAGATTAAAATTTTAGGAAAATTTCAATTTTAATTTTTATATATAAAAAATTGTCTTTTGCAATAAAATATTAAAAAAATTGATGAGATTTTAAAAAATTATTTCCCTTAAAAATAAAAAATATATATATTTCCCTTAAATTGTCTATTTTTTATATGTTTTTAATTTTCATAGAAAGCATAGATTAAGGCATAATAATTTAATTAAGGGAAACATTGAATCCCCAAAAAAAAAAGTCTTGATACCTTATAATTGGAATTGGTAAGAAATTATACTAAATAATTACAATATCCATTTAAGAATAAGCTTATTCCTTTAAGCGGCTGGCCATTTACGTCTTTATATTCGTATCTTCAAACGTCATAAATTTCCTTGTAGTGATAAATGTGAAGGTAAATTACTGTTTCGCCTATGAAGTTAGATCTTCATCTAATTAATTAAGTGATCTCTTTTTTTTTTTTTTTTTTTTTATAAACTAACTAAATATTTCAGCAATTTTAATTCTATAAAAAATTAAAGTGCTTAAAAATTAAATTAAAATATAAAATATATTTTTTTTTGAAATATATAAACACACATAGGAACAGAAAAAAAGCACATACACATTTCAAAATCATAAAATTTAAATATAAAACATAAATAAATATATAAAATTTTCTTTATACCTTTATTCTTTTATTTTTTTAAGTTCAAATGAGACTTTTTTTTTTAAAAAAAAAAAACTTTTCATTCTTTTTTGCTTTTTCTTACTTTTTTCAAATAATCATCTTTTTTACTTTTTTTTTAATGATAAATTTAGCGGGAAGTAATATATAATTAAAATATTTATTATTTAAAATTTCAAAGAGTAATACAAATAAAAACCTATTTTAAATATTTTACAAACAAAAATTAAATAAATCCCTTAAATGTATCAAAAGAATAAACTAAAGAAATAAAACTTCTTTTCTTCTTTTTTCTTAAAATAGATTTGCTACTACTTATACATACATACATACATACATATATATATATATATATATATATATATATATATATATATATATATATATATATATATATATATATATATATATATATATATATATATATATATATATATATATATATATATATATATATATATATATATAATTCTATTTTTTTTCAAAGGTTTCATATTTTTTTTAAGACAATTAAAAATATTTGAATAAAATATAGTGTCTACATTATTATTCTTATTATTTTATATCAATGGATCTATTTAATGGAGTTGCACATTATTACTCAGCTATGTCAAATTTGATTAATTTGGTGCTTTTTGATACTATATAAGATGATCATGATTCTATTAAAATTAGAAAAATGAATTATAATAAAGTAAAACCAATAAATTCAATTAAATTTTATAAATAAATAATTAAAATAATTCTAGTCGTTATATATATTTGCATAAAAATTGATAATTTTACTTAATTCATTTTTTTTAATTTAATAATCATATATATACAATTTTTTATATTATTACTAGAAAGATCTTATACATTTGGAAAAGATAATAAAAATATAAAATAAATAAAAAGAGAAATCACCTTATATTTTCCACTAGCAATGTTCGGGGTATTTTGGGCAATTAATTTTTAATAAATTTAATTGGGTCTCACCCATTTACCCTATATTTAGAAAGGTAGAAAATAAGGGAGAAAAGAAAATAAAAGTTGAAAATGATTTTTTCTTATTTGAAAAAGAGAGGAAAATAATGAAAAAAAAGGAAAACATATACTATTTCCTTTTAAATATTGTCTTTCTAAAATGAAGAGAAAGTAACAATTAAAAAGAAAAATAAAAAAATAATAATTAAACATAAATGAAATTCAAATTTAATCTATAGAGATAAAACATTAAAATAATATTTTTTTTTTTATAAATTTCTTTCTTTCATATCTTTTTAGTTTTCAAACACATGAGAAAATAAATTTATTTTTATTTCTTTTTTTTTTTTCCTTCAATCAAAACAACAAAGACAATAATATTTAAGGAAAATAAAACTTCCTTTCTCTCCTTTAAGTAAAATTTTTAATGTTCTTACCTTTTAAAAGATTCTATTCAGTGAATGGTTGAGATTTCATTGAATTCATCTTACGGTCTAAAATATTTCAGATACACGGTACCATTCGGGTACCAAAGAATGACTCGTATAATTCACATGACTTATTCCCCACTGTCAGTTCTAACTTTAAGGTAACGTTGGACTGACATATAAGGATTTATTCCTAGGATTCCAATTTCATAGTATTATATGTACTAAAGGAAATAGAATATTAAACCACAAATTCTTTTTTAAAGTGTCACTACTAACTAGTACTTTAAGTAACCCAAGTGGAATGCTAACCGATAAAGGTCATATCTTCAATTATAATGCCAAGAACATTATGAGCTTTTGATAACTCTATATTTTTAGAGTTATTTTAATTGTTTAAACTTAAATTTTAACTCAATTCTTGATAATACAATAATATTATTACTTATTTTTAGAAATAAATAATTTTATAATTTATAAATAAATTATAACATATTTTAAGTATTTTTATTATTTTTGCAGATCAAAATGATGCAGTAAAAATAATGATGCAAGCAATGATTCAAGTTTTTAATCTATGAGAAATAAATTCAATGGTTGGTGACTAAAATTCAATGGTTGGTAGCTAATCTAACTATTTTTGAATATTAATTAAGAAATTCAATGGTTGGTGGCCAAAATTCAATGGTTGGTAACCAACCTAACTATTTTTGAATATTGATGAAGGAATTCAATGGTTGGTGGCCAACCTAACCATCAATGTTGAATTTTTGATGTAAGAATTTTAATGGAACTTGAATTCTTCCACCAAATATGTCTATAAATATCATACTTGGCAAAGGGAAATGGCATTAAAAAAAATCCATAAAAAATATGTAGAGAGATTTTTATATGTTTTATTAGAGTAGATTAGTTTTATTTTTTATTTTGATCAAGAGGAGGAGTTTTTGGAAACTTGAGTTCATCAAAGATTGTATCCCAAAACAAGTTCTTTCTAAACTCTATTCTTGAATTTAATTATAAGTTATTATTATGTTTATTATTTTTATTGTTAATTTAATTGTTTTTTCTCTTTTAATTATGAATAGTTAAATTTATTTTTCTAGGATTTAGATGTAATCTTTTGATTTGCATATGATTATTTATATTTAATTAATTGGATTTGATTGTTGGAATTAATCTTTTATCTTAGAACTTAATGCTTGTAATTAACTAGCCATTAATTGCATTATTTAAGATATTGTGTGAAGTAACGAGAGTGAAAACACAATATTAGTTCATTAAGATATTAGACCTAGGGTATGCGTTGCTTAAAGATAAGAACACTCCTTTGTGATTTTTAAAAGGGATTTTCATAAATTTAATGGGTTGGTATTAATTGCTTATGATCACGAGAGTAGACGTAACGTTAATATGAATACACATGTTGTATCTTGAGAGAGAACACCATATAATTTAGGAAAATCTAATCATTAATTACAGCAAAAATAATCCATTTAAAAATTATAAAGAAATCATATGTGATCAATTGATGAATTCTAAATCCTAGAGTTTTAATCTTATTTTCATATTTATCATCATTTATTTACTTGAATTTTACTTTATCTTAAAACATAAAATCTCATAATTGAATTTTTAAATAATAGAGTAATTTTAAAATTGGTACTTGACAAACCCTTCCTCGTGGGAACAATACTTACTCATCACTTTATTACTTGTAAACGATCTGTGTACTTGCAGAAATCGCGCAACAGCTTTATACTTTGTTTGGAAAAAACTGGGATGGGAAAGAAAGATAGAGAAAAAGAAGAAGAGTGGAGAAATTTCTTTTTTCCATATTGTTTGAAAAATTATAGAAAGAGAGAAAAAGAAAAGTTGAAGAAAGTGTCTTTCTCTTGTTTAGAAAATTATGGAAAATGAAGAGATATGAAAACTTTTAAATGAAATTATTAATTTATCCACAACATTATATAGTAAATATGCATTCTTTATGTAAAAAAAAATATATTGTCATTACATTAATTATAATAATATTTGTATTAAGAAATGCAATTTGATATTTAACTAATTTAAAAAACTATAAAATTAAAAAAAAAAAAAAAGTCATATGTTAACCATCCACGAGTACTAATCAGTATAATACTATTGGATGTCAAATATAATGGATAATATATATATTACATACTTGTTTGAGCTCACTTAAAGAGTCTATATCCTATTATACAACTAGCAAAAAGAGTTTTTTTCTTACTATAATATAGCTATAAGAAAACCATTTACAAGATATTATAACAGGTAAATCATTTCCTAATAAGAATCTATATTATAAGATATCATTATAAATAGCTCTTAAATCTACATAAAGATGTAACATTCAACTCTTAACTCTAAATTTTATAATTTACATATTTTTTATAAATTATAATTTCATTGACTCAAGCATCAGAATGGTCCTCCAAGCATATCGTTTAAACTCTCTAATTTTCTTTTTTGCATGTATCGAAGATCGTATAGCAATGTATTTGAGATCAGAATTTATCTTGAGCGCATCAATTGGTGCAATGAGCGTGGATTAACGTACCTTGGTATGATTATATCTTTCCGCTTATTAACAAATTTTATTAATAAGCAATATGATTAATGGCATATGACAGAAGGCATTGTATGGTTAATGGCATAAACTTTATATATATATTTTCGATTATATTAATATGAAGCCTTTATTGACTTATATTCAAGATTCGATTAATTAATATTATATTGGTATTGAAATATTCAATTTTTGGTCAATTTTCCTCTAATTGGCCGATTTACAAATTCAAGATTATGATTTATAAAGTGAAGTTTTGATCTTGTATTGCTATGAAGCCGAAGTATTAAAATATTCAAATTTTGGCCTATTTATATTCCTTTTGTGGATTTTGTGAAATACTATCAAGTTTCAGTTATATTAATATTAATATCAAGTTTTGATTTTATATATATATATATATATATAAATGAGATTGATGGTCCCTATTTACTTGGATTATTTAAAGATTCTATCAAACGGACTCTTTTATGCTCAACTTCAAATCTGTGTATACTCACTTTGGCTCTTTTTAATAATATGTATTGGCAATGTGAGCCATAGTTAGAGAAAATACATCAATGATTTTCAAATTATAACAATATGGGCATTAATAAATAAAAAAAAAATACATGAGTGATAGCATTGAGATGCATGCATTATCCTAATTTGTTGTTACAATCTATGTCATTGCATTCCAACTTAGAAGATAAATAGTGGCATCTCAATTCTTTAGTCTAAATCATCAAAAAATATTGCAGAGCTTGTTAGGCATTTTTGCTTGCTCTTATAGTTTTGCAGATTAATATGCATTAATTGATAATGAAACTAAGGATCATGAAGTAATTATGATATTTAAACTTTCAAAATATAAAAGATTGCCAAGGGAGACTCCAAACTCGGACATAAAACTCAGATAACTTAAGAATTCAATAAATTTTGTAAATCTAATGATTAGTTGTGTTTTTTTTTTTTTTGAGCAATAAAAATTCAGATTTTTCAAGATATTCTCCATATATGAATCAAAACTCATCACGGGATAGGCTTACCCTAAGAAGCCCCCAAGATTCCCTATGTTTGAAGATTGCTACGAGATAAGTGTACCTAAAGGAGCGCCCAAGATTCTCTATATTTGAATTTCGCTACGAGATAGGCATACCCAAAGAGGCACCTAAGATTTCCTATGTTTGAAGATTGCCAGGGGATAGGTGTACCCTAAGGAGCTTCCAAGATTCTTCAAGTAGTAAAAGATTGCCATGGGATAAGCATATCTTAAAAGGAGCCCAAGATTCTCCACGTTCGAGATTGCCAATTTGCCATGGGATAGGCATACCTTGAACAGTGTCCAAGATTCCCCACATTAAAAATCGCCAAGAGATAGGTGTATCTTAAAGAGCACCCAAGATTCCCCACGTTAAAGTTCGCCATGGGATAGACATACTTTAAAATACGCCCAAGATTCCCTATGTTCGAAACCCCTAAGGGATAGGCGTACCTTAAAAGGTGCTTAAGATTCCCTACGTTCAAGATTGCATGGGGTTGGCATACCTTAAAGGGCACACAAGATTCCCATGTTAAAGATTGCTATGGGATAAACATATCTTAAAGGGCATCCAAGATTCTCTACGTTGAGATCGTTATGGGACAGGCATACGTTAAATGGCGCCCAATATTCCCCACGTTAAAGATCATAATGGGATAAGCGTACCTCAAAAGGGCACCCAAGATTCCATACATTAAATATCGCAACGGGATAGAAGTACGCAAAGGGGTGCCCAAGATTCCCTACGTTGAACATCATCATGGGATAGGCAAACTACAAGTACATTACTCCTTAAGTCTTTGTTTAAAGTAAAATAAAATAAAAGAGGGGAAGAAGAGCCCTAATAATAGGGATAAACAAATTACAGAATCGCTCAGAGCTCTTTATAAATAGTGGGTAAAAAGTTTACCCAAAACTCCTTAAAAAGAAGATTCGCCATGGAATAGGCAAAGTTATAAAGCTCATCCAAGACTCTCTAAAGAGAAAATTCGCAATGGAATATGCGAATTAAAAGTTCACCAAAGATCCTTAAATTATGATTAGTGAAGAGCTTGCTTAAAACCCTTAAAATTCAAGTTGTGAAGTTTTGAAAATTGGCGAACCATGAATTCTCTAGAAACTTATAAAATATCCTACAAATATTTATAAAAGTTCTTAGTCAAAATCATTAGATATATCAAATTTGGAAAAATAAAATATACATGAAAGACAATATTGATAAAGAGATCAGAAAATATAAGGGATGATCTACATCATAGAGTTGTTCACTAACAAGAATATCACTTTGAAATAGAATCTCTAAGAATAGAAGTCAATTCCGAGCCTTTGACTCAAAACTGGTGGAAGCACATTGAATTAACCAACAACCAACGAATTGTTAAAAAACTTGCAAAATTTCAAAATCTCTAAAAAGAATAAGAATCAAAAGTGAAAGTGCAGAGAGGAAAATATAAAAATAATAGAGACAGATAAAGAAGAAGAAAAGGAAAGTGGCGGCAGAAAAGAAAAAGTAAAAAGAGAAGAAAAAAAACCTAAATAAAAAGGTGAACACCTTATTTATAAGGCGTAATGCAAAAACCAAAAAGAGTTTTTCCCCAATGGTACATGGAACAAAAAGTACTTGTATAGCTATCTTTTCAAAATAATTGTGAATTAATAGAAACAGCGCCATAAATATTTTCAAAAAATAAATTATTAATAAGATCATCTTCTTAATTGATCACCTTATGATAAGATCTCTAGAAATTAAAATGATTTTGAGCCTTTGACTTGGAACTAGTGGAAGACATGTGTTACATACTTATTTAAACTGATCATCCTACGAAAGCTAGGAGCTCGCCTAAAGAGTCCATATTCTACTAGACCACTAGTAGAAGAAGTCTTTCTCTAATTATAATATAGTTATAAGAAATTTATTTATAAGTAAGATATTTTAATAAATAAATCCTCTCCTAATAAGGATTTACATTAAGATATCATTATAAATAGCTATTAAATCTCCATAAGAAGGCAACACTTAACTCTCAACTCTAACCTTTATAATTCACATATTCTCCATAAATCATAATTTTACTGACTTAAGTATCAGAATGATCCTTAAGGTACATCACCTAGTCCCTTTAATTTTATGTTTTGGAGGTATCGAAAATCACCTAACAATATGGTTAAAATCGGAATTTATTTTGAGCGCATCAATATATATTTGAATGGCAAAGAAAAATTCAATTATGGATAAAATGATAATTGTATAATAAAAATATATTTCTTTTAACCTCTTCCCCTCTAAAACCAGGTGAATAAAATTTGGTACGGCTAGGTGAAAAGTCTACTGTTGCCATTTCTTTTCCCAAACCATTCCCCAAATTTCTAAATAGCAGAATATCTCTTTTCCCACCCTCTTTCCTCAACCCCTTTCCATTCTCCACCCTTTCTCCTCTTTCCAAACAAAATGTTAAAGAATACCAAAAAATGATCAGAATGGAGTATAGAAAAGGATTAGAAATTTTCCGAGGACGATGATAGCATCATGGCTATTTACTCTTTTTTTTTTCTATTTTCTTTCTTTTAAAATAGCATATTTTAAAAAGCCAAATACTAAAATAGCATATTTTAAAAAGCACAACACCAACACAGCAATTTTTCCATAACCTTATTAATTAGTGATGTACCCCTAGATTATATCTAGGTGTGCACATCGCTAGTTATTACTATTTCACAACACAAAAAGCATATATAACAATTTACTTCACGTGCCTCTTAACAACAATAGGACCTCTTACATAATGCTTCCCATCAGACCATGTAAGCCTTCCAAAAACGTAGTCATTATTACCTACCCTGCTCCCTGTCTTAGCTTCTACAGTTACCGTGAAAACTTTTTCTTCGTTTAGTTTGCTGAATTCCAATGTTTTTGGTTCAACTTCCACAGATATTCCCTTGGGTGCATTGATCTTAACCATGTACAAGCTTGGAGTCCCCACATTCTTCAAGGTCCTAGACAATGTCACCTTCCCTGAGAGATTGGGGACAGTAATTGATGGATAATTGAAATCTAATAATTTATAATTAGGTTGGCATTGGAATGTATGATTAGCAGAAAATTTCGATAATTGTCTTGAGTTATAGCCGATGGAGCATAGAAAATTAAAGTAATCTTTCATGGTTAGGTCATAGACTAAGCCTGGGTCCGCTGCACGATTTGGCCAGATATGCCCTGCACCATAGCTGAAGGGATTTGCCGGAAGAAATGAAGCATTGGCTATTGGCTCTTTCACATTATTGCTGGTTCTTGCTGAAATTTCATAGGCAGAGTAAATGAGTTAAGTTACCATTGAAATATTTGAACCTACATCTCCTAATGGAAATATCAAGTTAAATTGTTAATGGGCTAACAGATCAGGTTAATATTTCAAACACCAAATTAAACCCTAATTCGTTTTTAAATATTTCCCATGTTCATATAATTTTTAAATTTTAATAATTGTATCAAGAATCTAATATGACATGTCTAAATTTATTATTTTTTTATTTGACTTACTACACAAAAAATTGTGCAATGTTGATATGAAATATTTAATTACCTTAATTTTTCCACATGGTCTGTAACAAAATAAAATATTTGGACCTATAACATTAGTAAATTCAAGCTTAATTTCATCTAAAATTAGAGATATATAGAACATATTAACAATTAAAATCATTAATTTTGGACGAAATGATTAAAAGGACTAACCGGTTGTCATGATGGCGGACTTGATTGCAGAAGGACTCCAGTGCGGGTTCACAGCTTTGAGAAGAGCAGCAATACCAGAAACATGAGGGCATGACATTGAAGTTCCAGTTATAATGTTGAAAGGAAGATGGAATTCATCAGTTGTCACAGGAAAAGGCAAAGGAGAACTTGTTTCGGTGTAAGCAGCTAGAATGTGTACTCCAGGTGCAGTGATATCAGGCTGAAATATTTAAATATTTTATTATGTTTTACAAATAGATACTAAGGAAAATACTACATTTTGAGACCCTTAAACTTAGGCTGTGTTTAGTAAATGATAATGAAATGTAATGTAATGTAATCAAATACAATTTTAATATAAATTTATATTAAAAATACTTTTGATTATATTACATTACATGTCATTACGGCCTACTAAACAATACCTTAGTGTTTTAACTCAAATTTTTATTTTCTATACTTCTCTTGGCCGGGAAAGTTCAACTTACTAAGTCCTTTTTTTATAATAAAACATAACGAGTTGTAATTTTTTATCTAGAATGAGTTATGAGGCCTACTATTATAATACCAGATATATATCAAAAAATACTGATTTTAATGCTCTACAATGCCTCATTTTGCAAAATTCAAATGAGATCATTTCGACCTCCAAAATCAGTCATTTATGCCACTTTTGAGTCCTTTTTTGTTGGGACCTAATTTTCAAACTTTTATATTTGGTTCAGTTTTGTTTTATTTTATTTTCTTATTTCATTTTGGAGTTTGTAAGATGTATTTAAGTCTCCATTTAATTACTTAATTTGAGGCATATTTTAATTTTGTCAACCTTTATTTACTGCCTCATGGTTGACACAGGAACTTACCTTGAGGATCCCTGGAGTGATTAGATTAGGCCCCATAGATGAAAAGTAATACATGATTGGAGAACTCACTGTTCCTATTTCTGTATCACCGGTTATGTAGGCAATTGGCGACCCGACGGAGAAGAAATTGAAGTTCATATATAAAAATGTTCATATTGTGAGGCCTCCTCCGAGCACCGGCCCGGTCCGTTAGAAGGAACCGAGATACTCATTCTGATTTAGACTCACGATGGAACACTCGGGTTCGGATTTAGTTGATTTTGAAAATGATTTTTAGGAGTCGCCATCCTAATTTATTTTAAATGGGAAAAATTAAAGAAAAACCCAGTTGACTCCAATTTATTAATTTTTCAATTAATTTACCCAAGAATAAAAATCACTAATCTCGAATCAGGTTGAATTCGGGGACTAGATTTTTAGTTTAAAATAATTTAAATTTGGCTTTTAAGTTATTTGACTTAAAAATTGGATTTCATGAATGACATTTATAAGATAATATTAAAGAAAATGCATTAATATGGCAAAATATGAATGAATAGTGAAAATAAAATATTTATAAATTA
This sequence comes from Reutealis trisperma, assembly GCA_947687605.1. Lineage (NCBI taxonomy): Eukaryota > Viridiplantae > Streptophyta > Magnoliopsida > Malpighiales > Euphorbiaceae > Reutealis > Reutealis trisperma. Next base: position 2,697,099 of record CANTUT010000032.1, read on the forward strand.
ATTAAAAAAAAGAAAAGAGATTGATTGGGATTTGGATTTGAGGTCTGGATTTAGATTCCAAACGTGCCTACGTACCCCATTGAATGGGGATCAAAACTCACGTAATTCGTTCCACTATTAAGTGGAGGGGTTTGAGAGTTGATCAGATTGATTTTGGTTTGGGTGTGTTGAAAGTGAGGAAAAAGGCTGATACCTTGACTTTTGATGGGCGAAGGATTTTACCGGACCGAAATTCCGTTTTATTGGGACCGGGTGATTGGATGGATTGAAAGATTAATTAATTAATTAAAATGATTAATTAATTAATATGATGGAAAAGATGGATGGATTAATTAATTAAAAAGATTAATTAATTAATTTGGATGAACAAGTAGGTTAAGAAAAATGATTAATTTGATTTTTTAAAAAAGGAATGATTTTTGAAAAAAAGAGAGATTAATTAAAAAAATTAGTTAATTAAAAAGATTATTTAACTTGGTTAGGGTGAGATAATTAATTAATTAAAAAGATTAATTAATTAATTAGAGAGTGATTGGAGGGAGAATAAGAGAGGAATTTGAGAATAGCCATCTACCCAAATTCAATGATGTGTAGAAATGAGGGAATGAGAGTCTATTTATAGGCAAATGGGTAAAAGGTGGTTTAGGTAATAGAAATGTGAAAAGACCAAAAGGATGGAGTCAGAAAATGGCTGATAATTGGACAAAAAGGGGTAAAAAGGTCATTTTACGCATGTGGGGCCCACTGGAGCAGAAGGGGGCGTGCCCTGGGGCGGCGTTGCACCGAGCCTATGCGGCGCCGCTTCAGGCCTTTGCGGCGTGCCGCAAAGGGGCGGTGCAATACCGCGCAGACCTAACGCGGTGCCGCATGGCTCCCGTACGGCACGCTTCTTTTTTTTTTTTTTTAGAGATTGGTTGTTGGCATGGAGTTTGAGAAATTTGGATACCTGATGGCAATGTGAATGAAGTCTTAAAAAAGAATTTCTAAGTCCGCGCAATGAGTTAAATTCAGCAGGTGCTAAAGCTGCGGTTGAATGCTGAGGGTGTAAAATTAAGGGTTCACACATATGATATAATATAATTATATAGAATCCTAAATTATTAACTTAAGCAAATTAAATTAATTCAATGAGCTTACTTTGTATTATAAATATAAGTTAGAATTGAAAGTCCATCCTCAGCAGAGACCATTGAAGTGGGAACCAAATATGCCTCAGGTCCAATTTCAAGTCTTTTGTCTTGGTTTGCAAATATCACCCCCACACCACCAGCCCCAGCTATCGCCCAGCTCTTCTGAACAATTGAAAATTCATCCATAAAACAATATACAATCTTCCCTTTGATCTTTGTAGGGTCAAGTGAACTCACACGGCAGAATTTTCTGCGCTCAAATTCCAAAACTAAAAGGAATTAGTTCTTCTTTTCTTTTTTTTTTTTTTTTTTTCCTTTTAATTTTTTATGGAAAGGGAAGAATTAAACTCAATGGAATTACTTTGGTAGTGCATAGTCAAAATTTTAATATAATCTTTTTTTATATAAGGTGACTTTATTACCTTGTTAGGTCGCATAATCTCTATAGATTCAGTGAGTTTTTAGTTTTGTGATATTAAAGAATCACATTCACAAGGATGAGATTGTGATTTCAAATATAATTGGAATTAAATAAAAACAATGTGATATAATGATTAGGGATGGGATTCAAATTTAAATATATTGTTAGGTTGTATATGCATTTAATGTTACATTTAGTTATGTCATACAATATTACATATCTTAATAAAATAAGACTAATTAGTTTGCTTACGCATACTCAGCGGAGGCATTGGCAGCTTTGGCATCTACAGAATAGACCAATGGATGATACTTCCCAGCTGGTAGAGTATTGGTCTTAAAACTCTTACCCTAATAAAGCAGAGTCCAATAAAATTAGAAAGTGTGTTAAACACAAATTGAGTTTTACATGCAATTATATATATATATATATATATATATATATATATATATATATATATATATATATATATATATATATATATATATATTGTTGGAGTTGCTGTGATTTTTGTTTAAGAATCTAATCTAGATTAATCAAATTTCATGTAATGTTAATTATGTTTCATTAATGTAATTATATCTCAGCAATGTAATTAGTTTTAAGTGAAAAGAAATGGTGATCCTTGCTTCAAGGACACAAGCATGGTGTTAGGTTGTAGTAGTTTTTTACTAAGGAAGGCTAACTTCTTCCTACAAAAAGGAGGCATTGAAAAAGGAAGAGAAGAAAATGAGGAAGAAAAGAAAGAAAAAATGTTCATATTATTCAGAGTTATAGGTTTTGTTTCTGCTGCAAATCTTTGTTTAATGTTCTTCTTTTCTTCCTCCTAAATCCAACATATATATACCTTTAATTGCTTCTTGTCTCCCAGAATAACAAATGAAGGAAAATCACGATCAATTGAGGTAGCAGCAACAGTAAGAATCCAGGGAGCTAGATTTGAGACAGTTCCAGGGGTTGGCCCATCATTTCCTCCAGAACAAACCACGACAATACCTTTCTCAACTGCGTGAAATGATCCAATTGCTTTGTTGTCCGATAAATAATCTGTAGGACCGAATCCGATCGACATCGAGAGAATATCAACTCCATCACTAATAGCAGCTTCAATGGCTGCAAGTGCATCACTGTCAAGGCAGTCAGGCCAACAAACCTTGTAAGAAGCTACTCGAGCTTTTGGAGAGCCACCTTTTGCTGTTCCATAGCTTGAACCTACGAAGTTTGCACGAGGAACAAAGCTGCCTCCATCTGTGGATAGTGTGTGAGTTCCATGCCCATCAACATCTCTTGCTGTTTGGTATGAAGAGTTAAGTGGGTGACCTACAAAAATTTCATAGCCTTTGTTGAAGTATCTTGCTCCTATTAGCTTCCTGCAAGACAAATTGATATTGAATTAATGCATCAAATTAATCAAGATGTAGAGATCTGATTTCCTCTTCCAATTGGATATTAATGTTAATGCTTTTTCTTTCTTTGCTATTTTTTTTTTTCGAAAAGATGTTAATGCTATTTTTGGAGTAGTATATCATTTTGAGAAAAGACCTTAATGCTATAATATTGCTTATGAATGAACAGAGGTTTTTGGGTTTGGATTTCTCTTTCTGATCTCATATTTCTTGTATGATGATCCCATTTTTTGCTTTTAGCTATGAAAAATAAAAATTGAAAATTAGCAATTAATCATATAAACTATGAAAATTTCATGAATTTATTAACTAAAAAACCATGATTTGTTTAGAAAAAATAAATATTAGATTTTACCTTTAATTAGAGACTGAAATTGTGAAACTCGAGCTATTGTGGCTCGTGATGCATGCTAAAGCAGGTTGATGACAGCTTTCAAGTTTGGCTACAATGGAGTTTGGCAATGATGATTTAACGACTTCGATTTTGTGAATGGTTAACAGAGAGACTGCCGACGATAATGATGGTGATTTTCGATTTTATGAATGGGTGAAAGAGAGAGACCACCAGTGATGATGGTGATAGAATTAATGATGATGGTCATGGAGTTGATGATGATGGCAACAAAAAGGTGAGAAGTTATCTATGAGTTTGGATTGGGCATTGTTTGATGGCTTTGTCTGTTTGATGATGATGGCAGCAAAGAGTTGATGATGTAGGAGAAGGAACCAATGAGGCGGTGCTGCGGTGATAGACAAGAGGAGAGAGAAGGAGAGTGAGTAGGGTTCGCTGATTTAGGAGTAATTTAGAAATGGATTTTGCATTTTTATTTTTTAAAAAATTTTTTAACAAAAATATGCTAAAATTTGAATAGAAGAACTATAGTGTTGGACAAAATTAAAATTAAGGAATGTAATTCTTAGATTCATAAAATAAAGGAGCCTAATGTAAATTGGGTCAAAATCAAAGGACTAAATAGTAATTCACTTTTAATTTTATGCATTTATTTATGAAAGTCAAATGGGTTAGATTAGTCAATACACGCTAGGACATCTTCATTCAGTTAGACATATGTATACTATTTATTACAAATTGGCATTTTTATCATTTTAGTAAATTTAGTTTCAATTAGAAGTCGAAATCTAAACTTAATTATAATCCTCGAGTTGATTCTAATACTACTAAATCAAAGGCTCATTATTATATAATATTTTCTATAATTATTTTATTAAAACTCAAAATAAATATATTTTGTTATTAAAAAAATGGCTCTTTTATAAAAAATCAAAATTTTCTTAATTTTTTTTATAAATAAAATTATTTTTTCTTAATTTTTCTTAATTATAAAAAAATTATTAATTTTATAAAAATATGAATTATTTTATATAAAATAATAATTTTATGAAAATCTGCTGTGAAGGCAGAATGGACAAAGAGAAGAATACCTGTTGCACCTAACTCCATCATTTTTTGCACAATATCCTTTCCATTTTGCTGGAATAGGCCCCATCCTATCATCATTGAAACTTTTCGACTCCGGCCAAACACCTGCCATTAATAATCAAAACAAAATAAATAATTACTTGAATATCTTTCTTTTCACAACTTAAAAATGTAAGTTTGTTTAATAACTCATTGATAAATGGAGGATTAAACTCGACAGAGACTTTCTAAAAGAAACAAAGAGACGCTGATAATTCAGTTATACTAAAATAGTTTTTAGTGCTATAAGGTCTCGAATTCAATTCTACCTTGAATGGAGTTAATTGACAACTTAAAATAGTACAAATAATTTAATGATTTAAGTGTGTATTTTAAAAGTCATAATAAAATATAATATAATGTAATCAAATGATTTTTTAATGTAAATTTATATTAGAAATTTATTTAACTACATTACATTACGTTATATCTCATTACGAACTACCAAACACAAACTAATTACTTGGCTTTTAGAAATTTCAAAGTAAAAAAAACTGAGAGTAAGAAATCTTAGATGTTAAAAACGAAATTACCAGAATCAACGTTTGCAATAATTATGTCTTCACCAAACTTTGCGTTTAGCCAAAGAGAAGCAGAGGGAATTTCTCCATTAATCCTCTCAAGTCTAAGATACCGCCATGTGCTTGTTGTTGGTTTTTGACAAAATCTCACATCGGGATTTTAGAAAAATGGGAGGAGTCCTAAAGCTTATAAATAGACTCCTCCCCTCTCTTAGTAATTTATCTCAAAATTGTTATTTCTTATATTTAGGCAATTTTATTCTTTTTCTCTCTTTTGTAATATTTCTTTAATTAGTGAAATATTATTTTGGTAGTGTCCGAGGACGTAGGCAAAATTGGCCGAATCTCGTTAAATTTCTGGTGTTCTCTTTATATTATTTTGTGTCTATTTAATAGCTATTGTCGGGTATAGTTGTAGTGAATTATTATACTATTAAAATTATTTGTATTTATTAAATTCTGTCTAGGAAAGTGGTTTTTAAGTTGGACCGTTGTGACCTCACCACTTACCTGGGAATTTTTCCTTTGGGTGATTTTTAGTTCAATCGTTCACACTCTAGTCACTTGGATAATAGTTTTCAAGGTGAATATTGTTGTTATTGGTGGAAATTAACCCGAATTCCATAACAATTGGTATCAGAGCTCTTGGTTTATTTTAGTATGCTCTGTGGTTGCGGCTTAGGCTGATCTTCCACATCAGAAAAAATTTTCTTAAGCTAATTGGCATTCCGCATTAACAGCTATTAAATAAAATTTGCAGCAGAAATGACAGATAGTACAAAAGCATCCACATCTTCATCATCGTCAATTTTGGCAAGAACTACTGTAACAAATGCCAGATTTGCAGTGGAGATTTTTGATGGCACCGGTCATTTCGACATGTGGCAAAGTGAGGTTCTAGATGCTATTTTTCAGCAAGGTCTAGATATTGCCATTGAAGAAGAGAAACCAAAGGAAGTTGAGGAGAAAGAATGGAAGACTATTAATAGATTGGCATGTGGTACAATTCGATCGTGTCTTTCTAGAGAGCAGAAGTATGCATTTTCGAAAGAAATTTCTGCAAATAAATTGTGGAAGGCACTGAAGGAGAAGTTTTTGAAGAAAAGTAGTCAGAACAAGCTCTATATGAAGAAGAGATTGTTCCGCTTTAATTATGTACCCGGTACCACTATGAATGATCACATTACCAGCTTTAATCAGCTGGTGATTGATTTGATGAATATGGATGTGACTTTTAATGATGAAGATCTGGCTCTGATGTTGGTGGGATCGCTTCCTGATGAGTTTGAGTACCTTGAAACTACTCTACTTCATAGGAAGGTTGCTGTGTCTCTCAATGAAGTAACTGCTGCCTTGTATAGTTATGAATTGAGAAAGAAAGAAAAGCAAAAAAATACAAGTGTAGAAGCTGAAGCTCTTGTTGTTAGAGGCCGTTTACAGAGCCAGAATAAAGGAAGGAGAGGGAGATCAAAGTCAAAATCCAGACTGGGTAAAGATGAATGTGCCTTTTGTCGAGGAAAGAGGCACTGGAAGAAAGATTGTCCCAAGCTAAAGAATAAAGGCAAACCTGAAAAGGGAAAGGCTGTCTCAGAGTCAAATGTAGCTGAGTATGATGAAGCAGATTCAGACTTCTCATTTGCTGCTACACCATCAACCAGTAGTTCTAGCTCATGGTTGCTAGATTCAGCTTGTAGCCACCATATGACCCCAAATAGAGAATAGTTCTTTGATTTTAAAGAACTAAAAGATGGAGTTGTCTACACAGCAAATAATTTCCCTCTTGACACACATGGGATTGGTTCAATTCGCTTGAGGAATCAGGATGGATCAATCAGAACCTTAACAGGTATTCATTATGTGCCAGATTTAATGAGAAATCTCATCTCTGTGGGAACCTTAGAGTCAAAAGATTTAGAAGTAAGAGCGAAGGATGGGATAATGAGGATTATCTCTGGAGCACTTGTGATAATGAAGGGAATTCGAAAGAGAAACAATGTGTATTACTTTCTGGGTAGTACAATTGTTAGGACAGCAGCAGTAACAGCTTCTACTAATGATCAGGAGTCAGAAGCAACCAGGTTATGGCATATGCGTTTGGGGCATACTAGAGAAAAATCCTTGAAATTACTAACAGATCAAGGATTATTGAAAGGAGCACGGGTTTGCAAATTGAATTTTTGTGAGCATTGCATCAAAGGGAAGAAGACAAGGGTGAAATTTGGAACAGCAATATATGATACTGAGAGTATTTTGGATTATGTTCATTCAGATGTATGGGGGCCTTCCAAGACAACTTCTTTGGGAGGAAAACACTATTATGTTACCTTTGTTGATGATTTTTCCCGAAGAGTTTGGGTGTATACAATGAAGACGAAGGATGAGGTGTTGGAAATTTTTCTTAAATGGAAAAAGATGATAGAGACTCAAACAAGTAGAAAAGTCAAACGTCTACGAACAGACAATGGTAGAGAATTCAAAAATGATCCTTTTTTGAAAGTCTGTGAAGATGAAGGTATTGTCAGGCACTTCACCGTCAGAAATACACCACAACAGAATGGGGTGGCTGAGCGTATGAACCGGACATTGCTGGAGAAGGTTCGGTGTATGTTGTCTAATGCTGGGTTGGGCAAAGAATTTTGGGCTGAGGCTTTGGTATATGCTTGTCACCTTGTCAACCGTTTACCATCGACTGCTATTGGTGGTAAGACACCATTAGAGAAATGGTTTGGAAAACCTGCTATAGATTATGATTCCTTACATGTATTTGGTTCTACTGCATATTATCATGTTAAGGAGTCAAAGCTGGATCCAAGAGCAAAGAAGGCAATATTTATGGGGATCACATCTGGTGTAAAAGGCTATCGTCTTTGGTGTACTTTTGATGAATCTACCATGTTGAGAAAGGTAACTGATGAACAGACAGATGGTACTCCACAGTAGGTGGAGGGTACTTCCAAACAGGTGGAGTTTGATAGTAACAGAATTATCCCAGCCAATAAAGAAACTGATGTTGACTCTCCTATGGTAGAAAAAGAGTCAAATGAAGAAGAGGTTCAGACCCAAGAACCTCCACAGCAACATGAATCAATTGCACTAAGAAAAGGAAAGAGGACCATTAGACAACCTGCTCGTTATGCTGATATGGTCTTTTCTGCATCACCAATTGCAATCGATGATGTTCCTACCACTTTTAATGAAGCAGTTCAAAGTTCAGAACAGAAAAAGTGGAGGATCGCTATGAATGAAGAAATGCAGTCCCTTCAAAAGAATCAGACATGGAAACTAGCTAGTCTTCCGAAAGGAAAGAAGGCAATTGGGTGCAAATGGGTATATGCAAAGAAAGATGGATTTCCTGATGTTGCGCAATTTCTGCAAGTGCACAGATCGTTTACAAGTAATAAAGTGATGAGTGAGTATCGTTCCCACGAGGAAGGGTTTGTCAAGTACCAATTTTAAGATTACTCTATTATTTAGAAAATCAATTATGAGATTTTATATTTTAAACTAAAATGAAATTGAAGTAAATAAATAATGATAAATATGAAATTAAGATTAAAGGTTTAGGATTTAGAATTCATCAATTAATCACATATGATTTCTTTATAATTTTTAGATGGATTATTTTTGTTGGAATTAATGATTAGGTTTCCCCAAATTATATGGTGTTCTCTCTCAAGATACAATATGTGTATTCATATTAACCTTACGTCTACTCTTGTGATCATAAGCAATTAATACAAACCCATTAAGTTTTATGGAAATCCCTTTTAAAAATCATAAAGGAGTATTCTTATCTCTAAGCAATACATTCCCTAGGTCAATTATCCTATTGAACTAATATCGTGCTTCCACTCTCGCTACTTCACACAGTATCTTAAATCATGCAATTAATGGCCAGTTAATTACAAGCATTAAGTTCTAAGATAAAAGATTAATTCCAACAATTAAATCCAATCAATTAAATATAAATAATCATATGCAAATCAAAAGATTACATCTAAATTCTAGAGAATAAAATTAGCTATTCATAATTAAAAGAGAAGAAACAATTAAATTAACAATAAAAATAGTAAACATAATAATAACTTATAATTAAATTCAAGATAGAGTTTAGAGAGAACTTGTTTTGGGATACAATTTTTGATGAACTCAAGCTTCCAAAAACTCCTTCTCTTGATCAAAATAAAAAATAAAACTAATCTACTCTAAGAAAACATATGAAAATCTCTCTACATATTTTTTTTATGGATTTTCTTTGATGCCATTTCCCTTTGCCAAGCATGGTATTTATAGACATGTTTGGTGGAAGAATTCAAATTCCATTAAAATTCTTACATCAAAAATTTAACATTGATGGTTAGGTTGGCCACCAACCATTGAATTCCTTCATCAATATTCAAAAATAGTTAGGTTGGCTACCAACCATTGAATTTTGGCCACCAACCATTGAATTCCTTTATCAATATTCAAAAATGGTTAGGTTGGCTACCAACCATTGAATTTTGGCCACCAACCATTGAATTTATTTCTCATGGATTGAAAACTTGAATCATTGCTTGCATCTTTATTTTTACTGCATCATTTTGATCTGCAAAAATAAAATAAAAATACTTAAAATATGTTTTAATTTATTTATAAATTGTAGAACTATTTATTTCTAAAAATAAGTAATAATATTATTGCATTCTCGAGAATTGAACTAAAATTTAAGTTTAAACAATTAAAATAACTCTAAAAATATAGAGTTATCACCTGACAAGAATAATGTTCGCTACAAAGCAAGATTGGTGGCTAAAGGCTACGCTCAGACGGAGGGAGTTGATTATAATGAAGTATTTTCTCCAGTTGTAAAGCATTCCTCCATCAGAATCTTGTTGGCTTTGGTAGCACAGTTGGATTTGGAACTAGTTCAGATGGATGTAAAAACTGCATTTTTACATGGAGACTTGGATGAGGAAATCTACATGACTCAGCCAGATGGATTCAAAGTTGCTGGAAAGGAAAAGATGGTATGCAAATTGGAAAAATCGTTGTATGGATTGAAGCAATCTCCAAGGCAGTGGTACAAGCGATTTGATAAGTTTATGATAGGGCAGAATTATACGAGAAGCAAATATGATCATTGTGTGTATTTACGCAAGCTACAAGACGGATCCTATATATATCTTCTTCTTTATGTTGATGATATGTTGATAGCTTCCAAGAGTCAGACAAAAATTGAGAAATTAAAGACTCAATTGAATAGGGAGTTTGAGATGAAGGATCTTGGTGAAGTAAAGAAGATTCTCGGCATGGAAATTTCAAGAGATAGGAAATTGGGGAGGCTTTGTTTGTCTCAAAAGGAATATTTAAGGAAGGTACTAAAATGTTTTGGCATGAATGAGAAGTCAAAACCAGTTAGTACACCACTTGCTCCTCATTTCAAGCTTAGTGCATCCATGTTACCAAACAATGATGCAGAACGGGAATACATGTCAAAAGTACCGTATGCAAGTGTTGTTGGTAGTTTGATGTATGCAATGGTGTGTACGAGGCCCGATATTTCACAAGCAGTTGGGGTTGTAAGCAGGTATATGCATGATCCTGGAAAGGAGCATTGGCAAGCTGTGAAATGGATTCTACGGTATATTCTGAACACCGTAGATGTTGGTTTGGTATTTTAGCAGGACAAGCAAGAAGGTCAGTACGTAGTTAGGTATTGTGATTCTGACTACGCAGGTGATTTGGACAAACGTCGATCAACTACTGGTTATGTGTTTACTTTTGCAAAGGCACCAGTTAGTTGGAAGTCCATTTTACAGTCAACAGTGGCTTTGTCTACTACAGAAGCAGAGTATATGGCAGTTACAGAAGCTGTGAAGGAGGCAATTTGGCTTCAAGGGTTGCTTGGTGAACTGGGAATTGAACAGAAGCACATCAAAGTGCATTGTGATAGTCAGAGTGTTATTCACTTAGCAAAAAATCAGGTTTATCATGCAAGGACGAAGCACATTAATGTTCGATATCACTTTGTACGAGAGATTCTAGAAGAAGGTGGAGTCATAATCCAGAAGATTCGGACCATTGAGAATCCTGCTGATATGATGACAAAAGTGGTGACTGCAGTCAAGTTTCAACATTGTTTGGAGTTGATCAATATTGTTAAAACTTAAAAATTGAGAATTGTAGACACTACTGAAGGTAGCAGTTTGTGAGAAAATTGTATGGGATTTTGCCAAGGTGGAGATTTGTTGGTTTTTGACAAAATCCCACATCGGGATTTTAGGAAAATGGGAGGAGTCCTAAAGCTTATAAATAGACTCCTCCCCTCCCTTAGTAATTCATCCCAAAATTGCCATTTCCTATATTTAGGCAATTTTATTCTTTTTCTCTCTTTTGTAATATTTTTTCAATTAGTGAAATATTAGTTTGGTAGTGTCTGAGGACATTGCCAAAATTGGCCGAAACTCGTTAAAATTTCTGGTGTTCTCTTTATGTTATTTTGTGTCTATTTAATAGCTATTGTCGGGTATAGTTGTAGTGAATTATTGTGCTATTAAAATTACTTGTATTGGTTAAATTCTGTTTAGGAAAGTGATTTTTAAGTTGGACCGTTATGACCTCACCACTTACTTGGGAATTTTTCCTTTGGGTGATTTTTAGTTCAATCGTTCACACTCTAGTCACCTGGATAATAATTCTCAAGGTGAATATTGTTATTATTGATAGAAATTAACCCGAATTCCACAACAATTGTGGTATTTAATTTGTTCACTCGGTCTGGTACAACCGGTACCACTTTTGGATGCTCTAATTAAGTCAATACAAGAAGATGATAATATAAATACTTTTACTATTAATTAAGCTGCCTTCAACACTGAAAAGTTATTACAAGTGTCAGACATACTTGAGAGTTGGGCAGCTTCTTCCTCTTCGAGAATGGCAGCGAAGCCATTGAAATAACGAGTATTGGAGTAAAATATAGCTTCTTTTGCCTTCTCCTTGCTGTTTTTAATTAATTTGTGTAGCAATGAAAATAAAATAAAATTAATTAGACCTTAATTAACTGTGAATTAACTATATATGAGATAGATTATTATATTATTAATTACCTTGTGACAGAAGAAGCCAAAAGGTCGTAGTGGGATTGAGTAATTCTATTAACATCAGAGGCTGAAGGTTCTGTTATATGAGAATGTCTCACTAAATGGATCACGTAAGACTGCACAAATAAATATAATATCACTTGGAATTAGACAAATTATTAAGATTCATAGTCAATTGCTAATTACAAGATGAATAGAGGTTAATATTATTAAATAATACTTGCCTTTTTTGCAGCAAATGATATGGGACTCTGAAAAGTGGAGAATAAACAGAAAATTAGCATCAAAAGAGAACTTCTTATTTCCATGTTTCTCATGTTGTCAGAAGCTACAACCCATACACCCTTAATATATACTTACTTTGTTGGAGGTGAAGTTTAAAAAAAAAAAAAAAAAAAGCTTGTTCTTCTGTTTTTTGACTAATAATTATAGTGTGCGTCGTACTAATAAGTTTATTTTTTTCATCTCTTCAAATAAAGAAAAATTATTTTTGCTAAGAATAAGAAAATGGGACTCGCAACAAATTTGGACATTTTCAAAAACAGTGGGTTCATCATTGGTGGATAATTTATGTTAATCTGCACTGTTACGCTCCTATATGAAATAGGCAAAAATATCATATCGCCAGCATGCATCGTCTAAGAAGACCACACCACTATTCAGATGCCGTATCCAATAGGACTTCATTTCCATCTTCAAACATAACTCGAAATATGGATAGAACTCTAACAACTGAACATGACTTTTCCTCTAATTCAAATACCGTTCTGACTCCAGAAAAGATTCAAACTGTTTGAGGTATCTATATATAGCTTGATTTCTCCTCTATTAGAAAAACGTAACTCTCTCTCTTTAGAGATTTTAGTTCTCTTGATTACCATATTTTATTAAATTAAGTATTGTAGTAGTCCTTTAAACACATCACCTATATCCCTCTAATTTTCTATCTTATAGGGTCTTTAGATTGTCAATTCATATACTTAAAATCGAGTTTCAACTCGAGTATATCATACATAAATTCAAAAATTTATAATTATTAGATACATAGAGATTTTTATATATCCTTACTAGCTACATATTAAGAAATGTACATCGTTTTCTATCATTAATTTAGACTTATCCCTTATTTCATATAAATGAATTTTTGAAGTATAAAATTCTTTTATACAAATTATTAAAATTTGAAACTTCAAGTGAATTTTCAAAATTTTATGAAATGCATTTAATAAGACTTAAAGTAAAGTTATGATGTGAATGCACACGCTGCACTTTATATATTTGGTTAATTATTATGTTTGCTTAGTGGCATTATTTTCAATTTTTGCATAATGTGCTTGAATACATCATTAAGAATAGAAATGAACATTCACACCTGGACTAGTTAGGTGACTCTTTCCACTCTTCTTTGATGCAAAAGAGCAAAAAATGCGACTGGACCTATATATATATATATAAGTTGAATTGTAGGAAATAGAGAGAATGAAATACTAATTTTGAAAGACAAACAAACAAGTGAGAAAATTTTAAGTAGATTCATCTATCTCAAAATATAAATTGATGCGAGAATAATCTCATAATAGATAATTAGAAGGATTGCTTGGAGATGTATAAGTGGATAGGCACCCTTCTTTGATAAGTCCATTTTCTAAAGTGAGTTCTATCCCCCACTTATACAATGCCAAGTGAGGCTAAAGTCACCTTCGAAATCCCACATCTCATTTTTAGAGCCCACTCCAACTCAAATGGCTATAGCTACTTACAACTTTCTGTCATGTCATGATAGATAATTTAGCCCACTTCCAATTAGATCGAAAAATCCCACATCAGACAATTATAGCTATAGTTGCAAATTCCACCCACACTTATATAGAAAACATCGTACAGTTAGAGGAGCGCACCCCCCACTTATATGGCAATAGTGGCAACTTTCTCTTTTCTTTTTTTTTTTTTTTTTTTTTTTTTTGTATACATATATATATATATAACCGATATGGATTTGAACTGATTGGTCTGGTGATAAGGTGAAAGTCCTATTTGGGAACATGAATTGTGGAAGGTTATTAGTAGAAGCAATACTGCAGCATTTCAAGACACAGAAAAGAAAGCATCCACAGCTGCACTTAAAAAATGAAAAGCAAAAGCTGATAAAGCTCTATACACTATTAAAATCTCAATTGAAAATGATATTCTTAAATATATAAAAGATGCAAAAACGCTGAAGGAGACATGAGATATTCTTGCATCTCGTTATTAAAAGAAAAATGAATTGCGGCTTCAATATCTTGAGAATCAACTAATGGCAACTAAACAAGGTGCCATGTCAATCAACAAAAATTTCTCAAAAGTAAAATCTCTCTATAATAAAATTGCAGAATTAAATTATGATTCTGCAATTAGTGACTCTCAAAAACAGAGAATTATTATTCACAGATTGAGATCCAAATACTATGGATTTATCACTGCTATCCAAGAATGCCCAAAACAACCATCGTTGGAAGAGTTAAAAAAATCTATTAGACAATGAAGAAAACTTAGCTAAACAAATGGCAAGAATCTCACTAAAAAGTAAAAATAAAGCACTCTTTATCAATAAAAAAAGACGCCGATCCAAAGACTAGAGAGACATAAAAGCTAAGACTGAGATTGAAAATAAATCCTCACGAAAAAAGTTGAGAAGCTATAAACCAAGAGGTGCTCAACAAGGGAGAGCTTACCACTCAAAAGACAAATCAAAGGATAAATCATGTTATTGCAAGAATATTCGGTGTTATAATTGGGGGAGACGAGGCCACCATGCTTGAGATTGCCGACGTATAAAAATCAAAGGAAATGTTGTGAATGCGAATGCACACACTGGACTTCATAGATTTTGTTTATTATTTTTTTATTTGCTTAGTGATATTACGTTTAATTTTTACACATTGTACTTGAATACATTCTTTAAGGAGAGAAACCATTCACAGTACTTACTAGTTAGGATGAGTTTCTACTTTTTCTTTGACATAAAACGGTAAAAAATGCGAGTGGATTTACTTTAAAA
This sequence comes from Reutealis trisperma, assembly GCA_947687605.1. Taxonomy (NCBI): domain Eukaryota; kingdom Viridiplantae; phylum Streptophyta; class Magnoliopsida; order Malpighiales; family Euphorbiaceae; genus Reutealis; species Reutealis trisperma. The sequence continues at coordinate 2,712,182 of CANTUT010000032.1, forward strand.
AACAACATAAAAATTGAATTATAGCAAAAGGGAAAAGAATCAAATAGTGAATTCAAACTAAATAATAACAAAATAAGTGATAAATTCTTGAATTAGGATCCTCTCATATTTATATAAATATCACATTTGTCTAATTTCAACCTTCAATTTAATAATAAATGGTTGATATTTTATTAAAAATAAAATTTAAAATTTTGGAAATAAATGATGATAGAATCTCAACCGTTCATTCTGAGATCAACAGTTAAAAATTGTACAAATACAATAAGTCATGTTAATAAAACATAAGAGGATCCTAATACGAAATTCTCAAGTAAATTCAGTCTAGTTTGCAAAATAAACAGGTAACCAAATAAAGCGTAAGGACTAAGGAGCAAGCCATAGCTATTTGCCTATTGCTGGCTGCCAAAACAAATTATTATCAGCTATGGCTCTCACGTCACGTCGTTTCCATGGAGTTGGACCCAACCTTCTTCCCTCTCTTTTGTTCTTTATCTAGTCGATTATCCAAGGCCAAATCCACATGGTATTCCTTGACTCCATTGCTGGGGCCAATTGGATTTCACCAATTTCCTTATTATGAACAGCAGATCCTCATATTTTGAATTTTTTTTTTTTTTTTTTTGCCAATCTTTAATATCATCAATTTATCTGCATTCCCTTCTTTTGCATCAAATTTCTTCCTAATTTAAATGTTATATATATAATTAACTAATTTCATAGTATCCTGCTAAGACTTGAAGCATATGCATGCAAATAAAACTTGCCCCTCTCATCATGCTTGGCTCTTATAATCACATTATAATTTCGTTTAGTATCAAATAAAATAAGGATAATAATATAATCTCCAAATATAAGTATATATGGTTTGCATTATAAAAAATAAAATGCAATAATAATCTCTCAGCTGTAAAAATAGGTGTTTTGATTCTCCATTTTACAGGACTGCAGTTGAGAAAATGGTTTTCCAATTTTCTGGGAAATAGTTTCTCAGAAAATACTCCAATTTTCTGCATAGGAAGATGATTCATACCTTTGCACGGTCAGAACTCAGAACATCACTTCTATCACAGGTGAATACATAAAACTCATCCTGTTCAAGATTTCACATAAAATAAAACAAAGGTAATTTAAAGTGATATCAATTTGTTAATTGGACATGCTATATGTCACATACAGCATTCAGAGTTTAAGAACATTGACTCGAGTCCACTTTTCAGTCATGGTCTGCATCTTCTATGTCTTCATCCTCTGGAACGCCACGAAGATAAAGAACATTGTTGCATCTGTAGGTATAATACAAAAATATAGTTAAGCATTCCAATGAAATTCACACGTTAAATAAATTTCACATTGAAATTGTTATAGGTTAGACATTTTAATGCTCCTTTAAGACATTTTAATGTAAATTGTATTGTGACATTTCCTTGAATTACTACTGTCTTTAGTAACCACTAATTACGACATGGCTATTAGCTAGTAACCACTAATTACGACATGGCTAACTCACAAGCAGTTTTCTATCCTGCTGCCACGCAAATTTCTTTACTGCCGACGAAGAGGGGGAAAAAGGAATAATAATCTCAAAGCTAGATGCAACTGCGTCTTTCTGCCATTCGAAGTACTACCTCTACCTTCCCTCTTTCTATAACATACCCAAGCACCCTCCTTTCCAATCACTAAGAAAAAATCAATCCCAATCAAATCAAAGCCCTAAGTAAAGCTTGTCTGTTATTTTCCCCAGCCACAGGGGAGTTTCAAAAGCTTTGTTTAGGCTATGTAAGCTGAAACATGGGAGTAAAAATAGGTGCTCAAAGAGAGGAGGCGGGGGGGGGGGGGGGGGGGGGGGGGGTGTGGTGGGGGTGGGTGGGGAGTGGGGGAGGGATTATCCTAGTTAGAATCAGAGAAATTTCTTCTTGCCACAATTACTATACAAATAAGCTATAGGGTGTGTTCGGAATTGCTATTAGGAGTTGAAAAAACGTTTTTAAAATTTTTTTGAATTTATTGATTGATTTTTATTATTTTTTATAAAATGCTTTTTCAAACATATTTCTAGAAACAATGTCAATTTAACAGTTTCTGCTTAAAAACAGTTTTAAAAAAATATATTAAAAATTTTGTTGAAAAAGACTTTTTTCAAATGCAATCCAAAACGAGGCCATAATATCAATAGTATACTGACCAATTCAACTAATCTCACTAATTACAATAGCAAGTCCTTCAAAGCATTATTTTTTATTTCTCCAGTAGATAAGTCCAGCCATTCCACTGCAGTGCTGTTAAAGGCCCAAAGGGCACTAAGGTGCAAAGAGTCCTGGACCCTGAGGCACAATGCTAGGCACGCGCCTGGTTGATACTGGGCGCAAGTTAAATAAAAAAAAAGGGCAAATATATTTCCTAGTTGAATAATAATAATAAGTTATAAAATAAATCCTAATTATATTCACATCCATAATAAGGTGTAAAATAGATCCTAATCACATTAACTCATACATGTAAAAAGAAAAAAAAAATTGAATTATATTAGCTTGAGGTTTTTGTAGTGAACAAGGAAAGTTTCCTTTTTGTATTAGGTTTTAACTTTCAATAAATAAGGGAAGTTCAAAAGTTCCCTATCCCAGGGAACTATTAGGAATATTCAATTTTTTAAAATCTGGACCCAAATATATATTAGGGAAAAAAAATCAGTTTTGAGTTTTCAATTTTTTCTGTGTGGTTTTTTTGTAGTAAATAAGAGAAATCTCCTTTTTGTATTAGGTTTCAACTTTCAATAAATAAGGGAAGTTCAAAAGTTCCTTTTTTTATCAGGAAACTATTAGGAATATTCAATTTTTTAAAATATGGTCCAAATATATATCAGGGAAAAAAAAATCATTTTTGAGTTTTTTTTTTTTTTTTTTTTTAGTAAAGAAGGGAAGTCTCCTTTTTGTATAAGGTTTCAACTTTCAATAGATAAGCGAAGGTCAAAAGTTCCTTTTCTCATTAGGTTTCTATTAGGAATATTCAATTTTAAAATCTAAACCAAAATATTTGTTAAAGCAGTAAAAATCTGTGAAAAACAAATATAGGTGCTCCTAAGGCCTGGAGAGCCTGAGCGCGTGTGGGCAGTATGCGCCTTGCCTGGGTGAATCCAAGGCGCATAGGCTGCACCTGGGTGCCCCTTGAGCCTAGGCGCATGCCTTCAACAACACTGCTCCACTGTATTGTCCTAAAGACAAAAAGCCAGAAACCCTAAAGGTAGAAACAATTAAGTCATAATCATATCCAAGTTTAAATGCATTTAAACCCACAGTAGCTAGCATTTTTTTCTTATAATTTAAACTCTCAGCCAGTTAGCAGCTCATGAAGTTTTTCTAACACCTCACTAATCAGTTATGGAACTGAACTTGATCTTTTAGCCAAAATTCTAAGGATGTTACCCTTAAGTAGCTGGTAAAATATTTATTATAACCTATATCTATCCACCAAAAAAGTAATCACTTCCCATCCATTTTGTTCCCAGAGATTAATGATGAATGTACAAGATTAACTTCACATATCTGAAATTAATGATGGGAGAGTGATTTAAACTTATTGGCAGAGAAGCATATATCCTGCCTTCTAAAACAAAAATCCAGGCACAAACCTTTGTTATCTATTAATCCTTTTGTCCAATGGTTGAACAGATGAAAACTAAAAGAATATGATGGTCTTTTCAAACAGTTGAAGACCTTGAAACTTCTATTTTCATCCATTTTCCATCAACTGGAAAGAAATTTCAGGCTATGATCCCTGCCTTGTACACAGTGGTCACACCAATCAGCAATTAGTTTTAAGTTACCTTATCAGAATCTCTCCAAGATTTCCAGTGAATTGTCCATCAATATATTCTTCAGTGTTGCCTAGCTGCATATCAGATTTCATTAATCCTAAAAGGTTAGAAACATCATATACCAAAGAGGAAAACAACTGAAATAATGCAAAATGAAAGAAATTCAAACAGAATAGCAAGATATCATATTTCACCAAATAAGCTAATGGTATAGTGCTAAGAAAAGTCGATTCCTACAAGTAAATTGGGTGTACCTGTAGATTCATATATGAATCCACTGAAGCAAGAAAACCTGAAAGTCCAACCAATTGAAAACTAAGTGTGAAATAAATAAAAAACTGAAGAAAGAAGGTGAAATGATGAGAAGGAAAGAAAGAAAGCATAGGCTTGCCTTTGTATTCCATTCCCCACTTGAGTTTTACAATAACAGTCTTCCCAGTCAAATTGTTCAAGAAAGGTTTAGGATTAACTGGTATAGTCTGCAATATTCAATATAAAACTATCAACTAGTAACAACAGGCAAAAATCTGTTATTTCTTATTTAAAAAGTAGAGAGGAACAGGAACAGAAAACCCAAAACATGAAAATAAAGTCCAAACCTTTTTTTTTCAAATTTATGCAAGAACATTTAAAGTAATTAAAGAGTAAGCGAAATGGGGGAATGCAGAAAGAAAGAATGGAAACAAGCATTGATAATTTGATACAAGTACTTACAGCCATTGACAGCAACCAAGAAGAAGAAAGAAGCTGATGAATGTAATCAAACTTGCCTTAACCTAAAATTTGCAAAAGTATCATAAACTTGTGTCACAAAATTGACTCATAAAGTCATAACATTTTACAAACTATGCCAAATAGCCATCGAAAAATATAGTCACACAGACTAAAAGACAGGCTTTCATACACATTTAATCATAAAATTCAATGGAATCTACCTATAGAATATGAATTCTTAAGTCAACAAAACTTAATAAACTACTACGAATTAGAGTTAGAGCAAGAAATCCAAGAAAAATAAATTTCTCGTGCATATGCAGAGTGCATAACATTCTATCAATTCACATGCAATAATTAATTACTTCAATTAGCAGCAAATTAAGCAAATACTAAAGTTGTGAAGAGAACAAAATATAACAAAAACTCCCAATTTCAGTAAAAAAAAAAAAAAAACCCAGAAATTACACAAAACACTTAAGTTTTGCAGAGCCTAGCAAACTTGAAATATTTGTAAAAGCTAACAAGAACAAGCAAATTGAAAATGAAACCACAAAAAATGACAGAACTGGAGAGAAATAAACCGGAAATGTGATGATCTGAGATACCGAACGGCGGTGGAAGAGGACTAAGGGAGTACCTGAAAGCTGAAAACTCCGCTCTGCTTCAACACCTGAAATCCCTAATTTCTTTTTCTTTTTATTCCCTGTTTTATAGTTTACAGTATTTTTTTTTTTTTTTGGGTATTATTTTGATATTTCTTTTAGCGCCAAAACTCCGCGTTTTATTCAGTTTGAAGGGCTCGGTTTATTTATTTACTTATCATGTTTAATTACAAAATACTACCAATAACATTTTTCATAATATACAGTTTGATTCTCAGTGAAAAAAAATTAATAAATCCTTAAAACTTGTTAATAATTCAAAATTTTAATTACTAATTATTATTATTATTATCATGTAAGTTAATTACTACTCCCTTCATTCTGAAAAAAGTAGCTAATAAATAAAAATCACCATTTTTTAAATAATAATAATTTTATCATAAGTTGTTAAAAAACCCTATTAATTGCAGTATAAATCTAAAAAAACATCTCCCATACTTGAAAAATAAAATGATAAATTAGCCATTTTACTATATCTTTTTTTATTGAGTTGTTAAATGACCATTTATTTATGAACAAAATTTATTTATTTAATGGCCACTTTTTCAGAATTGAGGGAGTAATTAAAACCCCTATGAATTTTTTCTTAACATGTAATTTGATTTTTTACTATTATTTCAAATTTAATCATTTTAGTCCTTAAGTTTTTTTAACAATTAAATATTTAATTCTTAATATAAATTATAAAGTTTTCACCACACTTTAATCTTTAAAGTTTTTTACTAAATTATATTTTCTTTTTGTAAATTGAAATTTAAATCAACAATAAAGATAGATTTCTCTTTTCTACTACTACTAGTAATAATAATAATAAACTCCTTTCTGCTTCATTCAAGATTTAAACCTGAAACCTTAGGTGAAAATCTCAAGTTTTGAGTTTGACATTGATGTATTTCCAATTAAATTGTTTTTGGTCCTTAGTATCCTAAAGCACAATTATACAATAGGCCTTGTTTGTATTGAAAGATTTTTAAATCTATGAATTTAATAAAATCTATAAATTTTAAATACATTGATTGTGAAATTCATAAATTTTAAGAATTATATCGTTTAAATTCATTATAAATCAATGAATTATTAAAGACAATTTTAGAATAAAAAAAAATCACAATTCTCATATACAAAATATGGTGGATTTTGAACTTTCTCATTTACGAGATGGGAGATTAAAACCTCCAAAAAATGAAAGATTTTAAAAGGTGAGAAATTTTTCACAATTCATAAATTTTGACCATATTTTAGATTGTCAAATATCAAATTTAGTTTAAATTCATAAATTTTATAAAATATCTCACTTGAAATTTTTTATACCAAACAAGGCCTTAGTTTTTGAATTGTTACATTTTAAAATACTATAGACCCTAAAAATATTATCACAATGAAAATGTAAATTATATACTTATCTAAAAATTTCAATTAATTAATATTGTTTTTATTCAATAAACTAAATAAAAATAATTTAAAAATTAATTTTGGTTTTATTTTATTTTATTTTATTTAAATATTGAATCGAACATAAAAATAATTAAATTTAAAAGTATTACTAACTTATTAATTTTATCTGGTAAATATTGAAAGAAATATGTAACTTAAATGTGTATTTTTTTTGTTGGGTCAATTTAAATTTTTTTAAAAATTTTACATTTAATAAATACATGCAAATAGTTTTAGTATAGGAACAATACACCTTTTATGATTGTAGGAGTCAAATTTAGAATCTTTATCCCTTAATCAAGTCGAATCTGAAAATTTTATACCTTAACCAATTCAGCTGTAGACCCATCTGCTCCTTATTTTATGTACAGAGAGAGAGAGAGTTAATTATAAGTTACAACACAATGTAACAAGAGAAGAAGAATAAGAGAAAATTAAATGCAAAATGGACATATAGAATCAATTTAGCACTACAAAGAATTTTTATCGATGTCCCTTTCCCTTATGGCGAACCATATCACCATATATTCATAATTGTCAATTTCATTAATATTTCCAATTCTTTCTCAAACTTAACATTATTTTTTATATTTTTGCTCCAAACAATTTTAATTGCTATAATTATTAAATAGTTGTGACATCTACATAAACTAATTATCACTAAATCAAGCTCTTCTACGCTTCCATCTTCGTTCATTTAAAAATAAAAAATAAAAGAAAACTGCTTGCATATGAATTTTCATATTTGACAACTACATGTAAAATTTATTTTGAATATATTATCTTGTTAATTTGTACTTAAAATTTATCAGCTTTATTAATTCGTTCTTCTATTAACTTTTAGAAATTCAAATTCATATTTGACAACTACATGTAAAATTTATTTTGAATATATTATCTTGTTAATTTGTACTTAAAATTTATCAGCTTTATTAATTTGTTCTTCTATTAACTTTTAGAAATTCATTTATAAGTTTTATCAATTTTGATAAACTTTAACTCAATTTCATACAACTAAAAAATTAAAATTTTTATACCAAATACTTCCAAATGTGAATTTACAAATAAATTAATTAAAATTTTTATTGAATTCTTTATATACAAAAGCAAGTCAATACGTTAGGGAGCTGTTGGATTTGTAAAGACCCAAATTTTAAGAAAGTCTAAAGATTATCCTTCAAAGCCATAAGATTAATAGGCTAACAATTAAGTGTCTATCTTATAATCTAAGAGATTTTAAATTTAAATTCTTGAAATTAATCCCTTTTAAAGTTTATGTTGCATTAAAAAAAAAAAAGTTAGGAGGTGTTTAATAATGTCATTCAACACTAAAAATTAAAAGGGAAAAAATAGTAAAATATTGTGTGGTTTTATATTTATTTTAAATAAAGACTGAGGTCTTTTTCTTAACACTTTAGTATTTTGTGTTTGTCATTGTTAAATACTTTAATGCCAATTCACTGACATTATTTATTTTGCTAACATGACAAGTTTTTCATAGTAAATTTTTTTTGGGAAAGAACATTAAACTATATTGTAGTTTATTTTCGTAACACTTTAATATCTTGTGGGTTTCATAAAAATAATTTTTTATTATGAAAAATTTACCATATCAGCAAAAATAAATATTGTTAGCGGATTAACAATGAAATTTTAATGGTGATAAACAGAAAGTATTAAAATATCACAAAAAAAAACATCAGCTCCCATTTAAAATAACCGTCAAATCACATAGTATTTTATTGTACTTTTTTCAAATTAAAATTTTTGGTAATTAATTGTTTATAATTATTTGATAACATTTATTTTAAAACTATGAATGAAATTAAAAATCATTAAAAATGGTAAGTCAAAATTAGTAAACACCACTTTCTCTTGAGAAATTAAACTAATAAAAAATTATATTTAGGGGAATAATAAATCAATCAAATATTTGTCTCATAATATAAAAAATTTATATAATTTTTAAAAACTTTTCATGTACTAAAAAAGAAAAAATAAAATAAACTTATATATAGAGAGAACCTAAATTATTGGGAGGCAGTACATGGAGAAAAATCTTGTAAATTAAATTTTACAATTTATTACGTCCCAATTATGCAAGCAAGTGGCTTTATCTTCATCATCATCATCTACTGGTTGTTAGTAAAATCTTACACTACTAAAAATGGACATCTTACCAAACATTTGAGACAATTGCAAGAATGGCGACAAACATTATCTCAGACAAAGCCACATTCTTATTAATTTTTTATTATTTATGATAGTCACCATTTTCCTATTCTTGTATCCACCAAGAGGAACCTTTTTCTTGACCTTATGGCTGCTTGTCTTAATTCAATCTCTAGCTGGTAAAGTCTTATGTGGAGCTTGAGGAGTAGTTACGGAGTTAGAAAATTTTTTCATAAAAGTTAAATTTTTAAAATTATAATTTATATTAAAATAGTATATATAATTAATCAATTTCTATATATTTAAAAAAATTTATTTAAAATAAGGAGATCATATATAATATATAATTAAATTTTTATAATTTTATATTTAAATTTTTTTGTATTTTAAAAGTCATGAGGCCATAGCCTCCCACGGTCCCCTAGCCCGGTCATTGGAGAGGGGCAGAGGGCTGCCTTTTGGTCAGGAGACATTTGTATTAATAGTGTGTTAATTTTAGTTTGATAAATGCTACTGCTATGTGCACTTTGGCATATGCGTCTGTGCTTACTCTGTCGGCAACGCACACACATATTAGCCAAAATTATGCTCTGATGGGTACCAATTATTGGGCCATTTGTTTAATGAGTTGTGACAATATGGTTCGGCATGATTTCACTCAAAATCGGTTATTTTGATCATTAAAATTACTGAACTAGAATTAAATCGGTCTAAATTGGTTTGTTTTGAGTCTCATTGATTTTCAACTAGGTTCTTGGGAGTGTAAGGAGTTAAGAACCTGTCCTTTTAGGAACAAATGTAAAATTCATTATTCCAACTCCAATTTTGTGATTCGATTTCAATTCAATTGAAGGCTTGATCATATCTAAATTGATCATAAGCTCGTGGTCATCTGACATGTCTAATTTAGAAGACGGGATTAGATAAAAAAATTTTCTTCTAAGTTATTTTCAGTTAAATTTTAGTTATGTTATATGATATAACAATATTATATATATATATATATATATAAGTAGCAAAAGTCATAATCTTTAGATTTCAAATCTACAGTTAACCACTTGAGTAATTTATTAAATTTATTTTAGAATACATTTATATTCTAAAATATTTTCAATAAAATTTTTATATTTGATATGTTAATTTGTTTTTTTAATTTATTATTATTTTTTATTTAAGTGAAATATTATTGCAATTATGGGTCAGGCCTTGCCAGGCCGAACCTATAAACTATAATACATATTTAAAATGGGTTTGAGGTTGGATAAAGGTTTAAGCTCGATTAGTTGAGCCAAACCTGAGTTGAGTCTAACATAAAAATGTCTAGCTCAACAAGCTTCGGATCGAACCCGCCCGACCCATAGATGCACATAGATATGATATTTACAAGAGCATGGGTTAGGTAATCAGGTCTATTTTGAAGGGTGCTATGGGCCATCAAGGTGTACCCTAATCCTGCAGGGCATTCAATTGCATGCATAAAGTCAGGTTAGATTTCAGATACATCTTCAAACCCAGAGGGG